>CAJNDS010001480.1:0-255000 GCA_905221605.1 Symbiodinium natans
CCGAATCCCTAAACCCGAAACGCTACACCCCAACTGTTGAACCCAACACCCGAAACTTGAATCCCCAAACCCGACACCCGAAGCCCTAAACCCCAAACCCTAGTGATAACCCACATAGAAGCCCCTTAAGTACCGTAATGGGGTTATAACTCGGTTTTCAGTGCAGTTATAAAGCCTAAAAGCCTAAAGCCTAAAAGCCTAAACCCTAAAACCCTAAACCCTAAACCCTAAACCCTAAACCCTAAACCCTAAACTAAGTACCATGAACCTCCAAGTAAACCAGCGCCAGGCCAAGTCTTTGGAGAGCGCCGCAGGTCTGGGCAAGTGAAGAGGCATGCCTATGGGTTTAGGGTTTAGGGTTTAGGGTTTAGGGTTTAGGGTTTAGGGTTTAGGGTTTAGGGTTTAGGGTTTAGGTTTAGGGTTTAGGGTTTAGTGTTTAGGGTTTAGGGTTTAGGGTTTAGGGTTTAGGGTTTAGGGTTTACCCTAAACCCTGAACCCGAAACCCTGAATCGCAAACCCTAAGCCTAACCCTGAACCCTAAACCCTAAACTGGTGCTCCCCACTCCTATCATGTTTGTCAGTAGAAGGATCATGGTTTTGGGGTTTAGGGTTTAGGGTTTAGGGTTTAGGGTTTAGGGTTTAGGGTTTAGGGTTTAGGGTTTAGGGAAACCCAACAAACCCTAACTAAACCGTAAGCCCCTAAACCCTAAACCCTGAACCAAACTCCATGCGGACGTGGGCGCAACGGCGCTTGACCAACAGCAGGCGTCTCCTCGCCCCCACCACCCACCCCCGGTGCTTTTCGGGTTTAGGGTGTAGGTTTTAGGGTTGAGGGTTTAGGGTTTGGGGTTTGGGGCCTGAGCCCTGAGCCCTAAACCCTCAAGCCTACAGCCCTGAGCCCTAAACCTACATGTTTGAACACAGCCGGGTGTGTTTCCCGAAGCCCTAAACCCTAACCCCTAACCCCTAAACCCTAAACCCATAAGAACCCTGCAGGTTAGTAGAAACAATATGATGGTTTTGCAGAAGGGACCGCTGTGTCCTTAACCCTCATCTAGTCATATGGTCAGTTCTCTAACTGATGGTCCCTTTGGGTTGCCCGAAATCAGAGGCCCCCCAACAGGACCCCCAACCCGAAACCCTCAACCCGACCCTAAGCCCTAAACCCTAAACCCCAAACCCTAAACCCTAAATCCTAAACCCCAAACCCTAAACCCCAAACCCCAAGCCCAAGATGGAGACCTTGGCAGGCCCCTAGAGCCCTTCTGGATTGGCGACATCAGCCACCTCGCAAAGACACTTCTTGGCGCCACGCCCGGGGAGCAGGGTTTAGGGCTTCTAGGGTGTCAGGGTTTTAGGGTTTTAGGATTTCAGGGTTTTAGGGTTTTAGGGTTTAGGGTTTTAGGGTTTTAGGGTGTTGGGGTTTTGGGGTTTTAGGGTTTTTGGGTTTTTGGGTTTTAGGTTTCATGGTTAGGGTTTAGGGCCAGGCTTAGGGTTTAGGTTCTATGGGCCAAAACCTGACTCATTCAAGGCCTGTTGCGTCGTGCATCTAGTTCCAGCGGAAACAATGCGCGTATCTGGGCCAGGCGGTTTTACAGTTGTAGTTGTGGTTTGTGAGTGGCTAGCCTGAGCCTTAGACCTCGAACCCTCCACAACCCGATGTACCCGCTTAAGAGACCCTAAGCACCATCGAAGGGGTACTCCAAATTATGGCTATGAACCTGTTGCCTCGGTTTGGGGTTTATGGCTTAGGGTTTCTGGGTTCTGTGGTGACGTGTTGTTTGGGATTCTTCGGGCTTAGGGTTTACGAATTGTAGTCAAGAGACTTATGAACACCCAATTTGGGGCCCTCACAATCCCACTTGCATATGGCTAGAGGACCGCTCTCTGTGTAGACAAGAAACGGGTAACCCAGGGGTGGGGGGGGGGGGGGGGGGGGGGGGGAGGAGGGTGGATATCTGTGGAACTTAGAAGTCAAACCGTGCGGGTTCAAATCGAGCAGCGCTTGTGAACCCCCTGCAGCCCAGGTGTGGGTTTAGGGTTTAGGGTCTAGGGTTTAGGGTTTAAGGTTTAGGGTTTAGGGTAAGTCCCCAACAAGGGATCATGCGCTTAAACTCGACCTTCAATCGTCCGGACAGCCCAAGCCCTTACCCCTGTCGCCCCAAACTCCTACACCAATGAATTTAGGGTTCAGGGTTTAGGGTTTAGGGTTTAGGGTTTAGTGCAACGCTGAGGGAGCACCCCGAACCCCAGACTCCAAACTCCATAAGCTCTACGTATAAACCCAAAACCCCAAACCCAGACTCTATAAACCCCAAACCCGAAACCCCCGAAACCCGAAACCCTAAACCCTAAACCCTAAACCCTAAACCCTAAACCCTAAACGCTAAACGCTAAACCCTAAACCCTAAACCCTAAACCCCATCCATCTGGCCGCCATGGCGCCGAAAGAGTCGAATGAGGAGGCCATGCTGCGGCTCATTGCCGGGCGTGGTAAAGGAGGCTGGTTTAGGGTTTAGGGTTTAGGGTTTAGGGTTTAGGGTTTAGGGTTTAGGGTTTAGGGTTTAGGGTTTAGGGTTTAGGGTTTAGGGTTTAGGGTTTAAGCTGGCTGCAGAGGGTGCTGGCTTTGGGTTTTGGGGTTGAGGGTTTCGGGTTTCGGGTTTCGTGTTTCGGGTTTCGGCTTGTCACGGTTAAGGGTTTAGGATTCAGGGACCTTAAGCTGTAATAGCCGAACGCTAGGGTTTTGGGGTTTGGGGTTTAGGGTGTAGGGTTTGGGGCTTCGGGTTTTGGGTTTGGGGATTTTGCAGTTTAGGGCTTAGGGTGCAGGGATTGTGGCTTCAGGTTTGCGGCTTGGGGATTCTCAAGTTTAGGGTTTAGGGTGCAGGGTGTCGGATTTAGGGGCCCTAAGCTCTAATATACTGTATAGACCTGAAGGCTGGGACGATGTAGAATCATTGTGTAAGGCCACAGCTAGGTGATCAATGAGCCCGATGAACACCTTAAAGCTTAAGCTCTAAACCTCCAATCCCCCAAACCCCCGACCTGAAGCGATGGGCAAGTTTAGTGTCATACAGGGTGGGGCCCCCTAGTTATAAGTAGAGTTATAAGGGCCCTAAAGTGGGTTATAAGGACCCTAAGTTAGGTTATAAGTCCCTTAACTACAGTTAGTATAGTAAGGGGGCCCCACCCTGTATGGAGCCTTACGAAAATATGGGACCCCCGCATAATAGACCCCCAAATAGTAGGATTCCCTTATAACAAGGACCCTAAAAAGGTGCCCCAAGTATCGTAAACCCCTACAAGAAGAGCTTCAACCCAACCAAGGAAGGTTATCAGTAGCCCTAAACCCTAAACCCTAAACCCTAAACCCTAAACCCTAAACCCTAAACCCTAAACCCTAAACCCTAAACCCTTGAAGCCCTAAAACTTCTATTCGATCTTCTCGCAGGGAAAGGCGATCGTGGGCCAGGGCCAGGCCCCCAGAGTTCCCCTTCTTTGCGAGTTGAGGGGTGTAGGGTTTTGGGTTAGGGGTCAGGGGTTCAGGGTTTAGGGTTTAGGGTTTTGGGAAAATCCCTAGGAAGAATCGGCCAGCACCCTAATCCCCCCCTCAACGTCTGAGAAAAGCCTTTTCATAGGGCTCTTGTGCCCGAAGGTACACTATAAGAAAACCCTACCCCGCTGTCCCCGAACCTAGATGTTGGGATGTTCGCCCTTATTCAGGCCTTAGTAGCCCCCTGTTATCATCAGGACTGTTAGTTTAAGGGGGAACATCACAGCCTGAAACCCTAAGCCCTAAACCCTAAACCCTAAACCCTACTAAACTCTACCTAAACCCCAACCCTAGCAAGTTGCCAAGATGAGGTCCCACCATGGTGGCGGTGTGGGCAAAGGTTACAAAGGCGCCTTGTCACGCAAGGGTTTCGGCAATACAGCGTTGAGGTCTAACCACAACCCCCCCTAAACCCCAACCCTAAACCCTAAACCCTAAACCCTAAGCCCTAAGCCCTAAACCCTAAACCCTACGATTTCGTGGCTTCGGGTCTAGGTCCTGGAGGTTTGAAGTGCTCATAACTTTACTTGGTTCGGTTAAGGTTGCTTCTTTATGTAGACTACCAAACGGGACCCCCTTAGTTCTAAGGGTCCCAAACTTGGGCTATAGGTACTGCATCCCAGGCGATAAGTCCCCGAACTACAGTTTTCATCGTTCGCATAGGAAGGAGGCCCCGCCAAAAGCTTCAACCCCAAACCTGCAGCCCTGTATCATTCTAAGGGAGTAAGAGGTCTGTGAGACCTGATATTCGATCCTAAACCTCCCAATGCTTAGGGTCTCCATTTGTCTTCCGCGACTTGTTGTTGCCTGCCGGCTTTTGACCATGCTTAACCTAAACCCTAAACCCTAAACCCTAAACCCTAAACCCTAAACCCTAAACCCTAAACCCTAAACCGGGTTGTTGCAGACCAAATGTAGTGGGCTTAGATCAAGTACCGGATCCTCAACCCCGAACCTGAAATCCTATGACCGGAAACCTCAGCTCCAACGATGCCGGCCCGCCAGTCTGGGTGCCGGGGTCCTTAGCCCTAGGGTTTAGGGTTTAAGGTTTAGGGTTTAGGGTTTAGGGTGTAGGCCTTCATCCCTCCAAAAAAAGCCCTAACTCCCCCCCCTCCCCCCCCTAAGACCTCAACCCTGGACCTTACGGTAAACTCCCGAAATGTTGGAACATCCTCATCCCCTAAACCTTAAACCCTAAACCCTAAACCCTAAACCCTAAACCCTATACCCCCAAAGGGTATACTCAAGGGAATCCCAGCTCTCATCATCCTTAAACCATGTTCCAACTTCTGATTTTTCGGTAGACCCTAAACCCTGAACCCTGAACCCTAAACCCTAAACCCTAAACCCTAAACCCTAAACCCTGCTCCTCTCCCCTCCTCCAAAGGCGACGGCAAAGGCAAGGGCAAGGGCAAGGACTTCAGCAGCGACCAAGTGCCCGAGGATCGGCGCAGCGAGCTGCGCCGCGGACTTGTTCTGAGGGTTCAGGGTTTAGGGTTTAGGGTGCAGGGTTTAGGGTTTAGGGTTTTGGGCTTTGGGTTTTGGGTTGGCATTATCTCACCCGAAGAAGGTTCAGGGTTTCGCTTTCATACGTTTGGCTTTGGCGCGTGTATCTATGTGTGTGTATATATATATATATGTATGAGATGTCCTTTTGGTGGTACAAGTAACGAAGCCACTGTCTCATATCAAATAAAATAGCATGACATCGAATGTGGCATTTTGCGATGAAAGGTTTCGTTGCCAGATGTGTTGTGAGGATTCTCTGTACATTTATCTACTATAGAACATATATATATATATATAATATTATTTTGACGCACTAATTGTCCACGATGTTGCTATACTTGTTGACTACGATGCTACTGAAGTACTTCAATTACTGTACTGATAGACCTGTATATTCTGTTGATACCATTTCGTGGTGGGTTTGGCTTTGTTGCTATGCCGCAACGAGTACCCAAACCCTAAACCCCAAACCCCAAACCCTAAACCCTCAACCCCCTGAACCCCAAACCCCCCCAAAGCCATAAACCCTAAACCCTAAACCCTAAACCCTAAACCCTAAACCCTAAACCCTAAACCCTAAACCCTAAACCCTAAACCCTAAACCCTAAACCCTAAACCCTAAACCCTAAACCCTAAACCCTAAACCCTACCCAAGCCCCCAAGAACCCCAAAGGTGCGACCAGCTCGAGGCCTTCCTCCAGGGCCCGGACCCCCACCTGGAGATGCCCGGATGCTTTAGGGTTTAGGGTTTAGGGTTTAGGGTTTAGGGTTTAGGGTTTAGGGTTTAGGGTTTACGGCTACTGGAGATGCCGGCGGACTTTGCTTCAACTTGTTTAGGGTTCAGGGTTTGGGGTTTAGGGTCTAGGGCTTTGGGGGGTTTGGGGTTTAGGGTTCAGGGTTTGGGGTTTAGGGTTCAGGGTTTGGGGTTTAGGGTCTAGGGTTTGTAGGGTTCAGGGTTTGGGGTTTAGGGTTTAGGGTTGTCAGGGTTGAGATGCCCGGAAGCCGCCGGTGTTCATTTTTTGGTATTCAACTGGTTCAGGCTTTGGGGTTTGGGGTTTAGGGTTTAGGGCTCCAGAGGGTCTAGGGTTTTAGGGTTTCGGGTTTAGGGTTTAGGGTTTTTGGGTTTTGGTTTTAGGGTTTGGGGTTTAGGGCTTGGGGTGTTCAGTTGGTTTGGTGTTTTAGGGGTTAAGGTGTTGGGTTTTTAGGGTTCAGGTTTTTAGGGTTTGGTGTTTAGGGCTTAGGGCCCTTGGACAAGTGAGGATGCCTCCCACTGTGACCGGGCTGGAGCGGAAGTTCCTCCATGAGCAGGTTGGCGACAATCATTTAGTTGTAGGGTTTAGGGTTTAGGGTTCAGCAGCTCGTGGTCGAGCCACCCCTGGCAGACCCTCAAGAAAAATGTCACCCACCCAGAGAATCCCAAAACATTTCAGAATTTTGAAGTCCATATTTTTGTCAGCTAGCCCTAAACCCCTAAACCCTAAACCCTAAACCCCCAACCTCACTCTGTCATGGAGCGGTCCACCCCACCCTCGCAGCCACCAGGTCCAATTTTGTTAATCCTCATGTTTCTCCCACCCCACCCTCGTACCGTGCACGAACAGCCAAAAAAAGCCCTGATTTTGTTAACCTAACGTTTTGTGTTTTGCCCCCCCCCCCCCCCCCCCCCCCCACCCTCAACCACTCATGTCAACCTCCTGTTTTTTTTGTGTGATTTTGTCAACCTCACCCCACTCTCGTACCGGCACGAACAGCCAAAAAAGCACCTAAGTCTGTAAACCTCACGTTTTCTGCTTTACCCCACCCCACCCTCGAACCACCCATGTCAACCTCATGTTTGTAGTTTTCCCCCACCCCTAAACCCTAAGCCCTAAACCCTAAACCCTAAACCCTAAACCCTAAACCCTAAACCCTAAACCCTAAACCCTAAACCCTAAACCCTAAACCCTAAACCCTAAACCCTAAACCCTAGCCCTAAACCCTAAACCCCAAAAGAAGACGAGAAAGAAGAGGGGGGAAGGGGGTGTCGAAGCCCCCATCTGCCCCAGACGTAGGGTTTGAGCCAGAAGAGGCCCTTTCGGGGGTGGTGAGGGGTGGGGGGGGTTTAGGGTTGAGGGTTGAGGGTTGAGGGTTTAGGGTCCCCTACACCGTTGCATTTTCTGCGCTAAACCCCATAAACCCAGGCCCCAAGCCCCAAACCTTCTCAAAGGCCCCAAACCCTTGGGAAGGCTGAACTGCGGGGCCTCACGACGCAGTCGTTTGGCCAGGGGAGGGAGCGGTACATCTGCATCTTCAAGCAGGCAGCGTGGTTGGGTTTTAGGTTTTTTGGTTTTTTGGTTTTTGGGTTTTGGGATTTTGGGTTTTGGGGTTTTGGGTTCCAGGGTTTTCAAGGTTTGGGGGTTTGGTCTTAGGGTTTAGGGTCTAGGGGCGAGGCTGCGGGAGAGGTATTGGTTTTGCTTGGGTCGGGGGGAGGCTGGAAATTGGAGTTAAGAGCGGTTGAGGGTTTACTGGTGGGATTGCAATAAGTGTTTGGAGTGTGTTTTAGTTCTAGTGTGGTTTGAGGCTGAGAGCTTATGCAATGGGTAGTTTTTCAACCCACGAATCCCTAGCCCCTTATGAAGAGGGC
The DNA here is from genome assembly GCA_905221605.1 of Symbiodinium natans. Lineage (NCBI taxonomy): Eukaryota > Dinophyceae > Suessiales > Symbiodiniaceae > Symbiodinium > Symbiodinium natans. Next base: position 7,683 of record CAJNDS010001480.1, read on the forward strand.
TGCGACAAAGAGCAGGTTGCACACAGGCGGCGCTGCTCTTGCCGTGATGGGGGGCGTTGGACTACTTTTTGATATTGGTTATTTCGGGGCTTCTTGGGGTGTGGGTCAGAGATTTAGGCGCGTTTGTATAAGGATCTTTATGGTTTAGGGCGTTTAGGGTGTAGGGTTTCACCCTAAACCCTAAACCTTAAACCCTTTAGGACTTTCTGGGGCTGTCCGGGCGTCTCTGAGCAGGAGCGAAGTGTCGAGGGGCCCGTGGCGGAGGAGAGGGAGGGCGATGCGGTCGAGCAGGCGCAGGGTTTAGGGTTTGGGGTTTGGGGTTTGGAGTTTGGGGTTTAGGGTTTAGGGTTTAGGGTTTAGGTTTTATGGTTTAGGGTTTAGGGTTTAGGGTTTAGTTGAGGGTTTAGGGTTTAGGGTTCAGGGTTCAGGGTTCAGGGTTCAGGGTTTAGGGTTTAGGGTTTAGGGTTTAGGGTGTGTGGCAGGGTGGGGTTCCTTCGGTCTCCAGAACTTAGGGTTTCGGGTTGAAGTTGGGATGTTCCCCCTTATACTAGGTTGGTATTCAGCCAATGCTGGTCCTTGAAACGAGGTCTTCCAGCTCTTTTGGCCAGAATTCCAGGTAAAGAGCTTCAACGAAGTCATATTATGTTGAATGACTAGTGATGGGATTTAACCGGCGACATGTGCACCGGGACTGTGTGAGCATCTGCCAGAACGTGCCGGAAAGTGTTAGTGATGGTTACTGGGCTACCAAGTAGTTCCCAAAACAAAAACACACCCAAAGCAAGTACGATGCCCCCCCCCTAAGCCCGAAACCACCTGAAACCCGAAAACCCTATTTTTCCGCACCCCCCCCACCCACCCCCAGCCCCCCCTCCCCACAAGAAAGAATGCAAGAACCCTCAACCCTGAACCCTAAACCCCTAAACCCCTAAACCCCTAAGCCCCTAAACCCCGAAACCCCTAAACCCCCAAACCCCCAAACCCCCAAACCCCTAAACCCCTAAACCCCTAAACCCCTAAACCCTAAACCCTAAACCCTAAACCCTAAACCCTCCCTTGCCACCCCTCGGCAAGAAAGTCGAGGCCTCCTACACGGGCGTTTTCCTCGACACTCGGAGCCGCGGAGCGCTCCTCCAGTTCTGCGAGACTTCGACTTGTTTTTGGGGGGTTTAGGGTTTAGGGTTTAGGGTTTAGGGTTTAGGGTTTAGGGTTTAGGGTTTAGGGTTTAGGGTTTAGGGGGCCTACTAGAAAGCCCACAGTCGCACTTTTGTCCTCTTTGGGTAAGGGCTTGCGAAACTGGGCGAGTTGAGAAGAATCACCGCTGTTGACTGTTTAGGGTTTGTGGGCTTTGGGGCTTAGGGTTTATAGGGTTTACGGTTTGTAGGGTTTAGGTTTTAGGGTTAGGGTTCGGGTGGTGTTGTGGCGACTGTATCTGAGAATCTGAGGCCAGATTCCGCTAGACTCAAATGACAAAGCACCAACCCCCCAATGCCTGTCAACCCTAAACCCTTATAATTACGCTGAATCCGAAATCCTGCAACTAAAGCCAGGACACTCCTCAATCTTTGGACCCGAAATCCTAAACCCTAAGCCCCAAACCCTAAGCCCCAAGCCCCAAGCCCCAAGCCCCAAACCCTAAACCCTAAACCCTAAACCCTAAACCCTAAACCCTCAACCCTGAACCCTGAACCCTGAACCCTAAACCCTAAACCCTAAACCCTAAACCCTAAACCCTAAACCCTAAACCCTAAACCCTAAACCCTAAACCCTAAACCCTAAACCCTAAACCTTACCTCCTAAGCCCTAAGCCCATCACTAAAGCGCAGAGCTGCCAAGGCCAGCTCAGTCCCGGGTGGGGTGCCCCACCATTGGAGTCAGTTCTGCGACCACATGACGCGCCTGTGCTTGAGCTTCCTTTCTGGCGTAGGGTTTAGGGTTTAGGGTTTAGGGTTTAGGGTTCAGGGCAACATCTTTTTTGGCATATCCAAAGGCTCCTATGTAGTACCTTTTTCGGGAACTCATCCCGAAAGGACATACATTAGAGCTTGATTCAGGTCGGGCGTTGCAATCCCTTGAGCCTCGGAAAGCCCCAGGAGCCTTGCAAGGCGTCGATATCCCCAAAGCTTTACCAAACCCTAACCCTAAACCCCCACAGGCCTTTTTTACCCCTATCTACGGAACCTTAAAGATTCTCTCAGCCCCCCCTCAACCTCTATACCCTAAACCCTAAACATGACAGCCAAATACACCCTACATGGTCCGTAACCCAAGCCGCGACCCCCGGATCTTGATTGGTTTGGGGTTTAATCAGTGTGTATTGGGATGTTCCGCCCTTCTACTAACAGTCCTTAATAGGGATTATGATGGGGGGCACCAGAATCCCCATTAAGGACTGTTAGTATAAGGGGGAACATCCCAAAGTGTGTAGTGTTTGAGACCTTGGAGTTCAGATTAAGGGCGGCCAGAGGTTTAGAATTTTGGTGTCGTTTAATCCCTAAACCCTAAAGCCTAAACCCTAAACGCTAAACCCTAAACCCAGGTTCAGAGTTTTAGGGTTGTCGGCCTCGGTCTTGGGGAGGTGAGGGTGGGCTTGGTGTGTGCGGTGCACCTCCCTTCAGCTTCCCAGACCCCTGGGAGGATCCAAAAAGGGTTTAGGGTTTGGGGTTTAGGGTTTAGGGCTACTATAGGGGCGGGTAGTATGGTATAATTATCAAGGGACCATAAGGGAAAACTATCAGTAATCATTCCAACCCCACATGACCCAGAAGTAGTTTAGGGTACTCTTTGGTCTGAGGATCTGCGTCGGCGCCTTGAGCAATCCGAAGACAGAGGACTACCGTTCCGTGGCCGTGCCTTGGCGCAGAAAACCCTAAACCCTAAACCCCAATCCCTAAACCTTAAACCCTAAACCCTAAACCACAAACCCTAAACTCTAAACCCCAAACCCTAAACCCTAAATCCTAAACTCTAAATCCTAAACTCTAAAGAAGCATGCAGGAGGGCAAGAGGCCGACACCATGAAAAAACTTGGATCCCCGGCACCTCACAGTGGCTTGAGGGAGGGTTCCTCGGCCCCAAGAACTACAGGGTTCAGGGTTTAGGGTTTAGGGTTTATGGTTTAGGGTTTAGGGTTTAGGGTTTAGGCTCTTGGGTTTGGGGCAGGGTTTGAGCTGTCCGTATCAAGCGCTGGAAGGTAAACACGAAACACCAGCCTAGAACACACAATATGTACACCTAGGCCATGATTATTGTAGCTTGTTTGTTCAGCTAGCCCCAAACCCTGAACTCTAAAACCAGTTTTTCAAAACAAACAAAACAAAAGCAACTGAAGATCCCAAACCCTAAACCCTAAACCCTAGACCCTAAACCCTAAACCCTAAACCCTAAACCCTTGTGCTGCTGCGGCAAGGACACGGTGCAAAAGCAGATTGCCAAGTACCGCGAGGGCCAGGAGAGTGCTTGCAATCCTTGGGAAATCGGCGCTTAGGGTTCAGGGTTTAGGGTTTAGGGTTTAGGGTTTAGGGTTTAGGGTTTAGGGTTTAGGGTTTAGGGTTTAGGGTCTCTAAGGCCCCCTAGACGAGAGGTTGAGAGGGTTCAGGTAAGTCCCTCACCCTAGACCCTGAATTTTAACACCCTCCTGGAGACCAAGAAGAACCCTAAACCCTAACCCTGAACCCTGAACCCTAAACCCTAAACCCCAAGCGCGCAGGAGTTTGAGCTCAAGGTCGTCTCGGTGGGCAAAGACGATCATGTGCTGGCGGTCGGCGTCATCGGCTGCACCTCCTGCAACCGGAATCCACACATCACCGTGCCTCGGCGGCAGCGCTAGGGGTTTAGGGTTTAGGGTTTAGGGCTTATAGGGTTTAGGGTTTAGGGTTTAGGGTTTAGGGTTTAGGGTTTAGGGTTTAGGGTTTAGGGTTTAGGGTTTAGGGTTTAGGGTTTAGGGTTAGAGTCACATGCTTAGTTCTCTAAAGTAGGTGAAGGGTTTGGGTTTAAGCTTTAGGGTTTCGGGTTTCGGGCCAGTAAACCCTAACACCTACATTGTCCTAGAGTGGATGAAAGTGATCCCTAAGCCCAACCTCGAAACCTAAACCCTTAAGCCCGAAACTCCGAACCCTAGACCCTAAACCCTAAACCCTACCTGGGAATCTCCCCTCCTGAAGCAGTCTGCCAAGGTGGCCACCGCGCCGGGGTATCCACCCAACACCAGTGGCTTTCCCTTGAAGAGGGTTTGGGGCGTAGGGTTTAGGGTTTAGGGTTTAGGGTTTAGGGTTTAGGGGAAACGCTGAGGAGTCTCTCGGTTGCGGGTTTAGGGCTTAGGGTTTAGGATTACCGGATTCAGGCTTGCGCGTGTAGGGTTCAGGGTTTTGGCCTTCAGGGTTTGGTTTTGGTTTAGGGGAGAGCTCTTACAGGGTGGGGCCCCCTAGTTATAAGTAGAGTTATAAGGGCCCTAAATTGGGTTATAAGGACCCTAAGTTAGGTTATAAGTCCCTTAACTACAGTTAGTATAGTAAGGGGCCCCACCCTGTATGGTTCAGGGTTTAGCGGCTAGGGGTAGTGACGAAGCTCGGTTCTTTGTGCACACATACGCAATTTCCGACGTGGATACTTGGAGGTTCATGGGTACTTATCACCACAATTATTAAGTCTACTTATAACCTACTTAGGGGACTTAGGGGGCTTATCAGCACAGTTATAGTTTGGGGTTATGGGTACCCTGAACCTCCAGGTAGCAATGCAGGGTTGTAGAGTGCTATGCCATCTTCTTCGACCTTGCCCGTGATGCGTGGCCGGAGTAGAGTATCTCCAATCTTCGGGGAAGCCCTAAACCCCAAGCCCCTCAAACCCTAGACGCTAAATCCTACACCCAAAACCCGAAACCCTAAACCGATCGCTTGTTGCCCAAGTGGCTTTGACCAGGCAACAACATCAAGAAGTGGACGATGCTGCTCGGTCCGCGAAGGGCCTGGAAAGGTAACTGTAACGTAGCACAGGCAGCACTGGCTTTAGGATTTCCACACCCCGAAGCCCTAGCCTTTGCAAATACAGCTCGGTTTCGAACCCTAAACCCTAAACCCTAAACCTTAAACCCTAAACCCTAAACCCCAAACCCGTCGACCTGGGCCTGAGAGTCGTTCGGGACTTGGCAGAGGTAAGGGCTCCAGCAGTCGAGCCCAGGGTTTAGGGTTTAGGGTTAGGGTTTAGGGTTTAGGGTTTAGGGTTTAGGGTTTAGGGTTTAGGGTTTAGGGTTTAGGGTTTAGGGTTTAGGGTTTAGGGTTTACAGGGTGGGGCCCCCTAGTTATAAGTAGAGCTATAAGGGCCCTAAATTGGGTTATAAGGACCCTGAGTTAGGTCATAAGTCCCTTAACTACAGTTAGTATAGTAAGGGGGCCCCACCCTGTAGGGTTTAGGGTTTAGGGTTTAGCGCTACTAGGACCTGTAGGGTCTTATTGGCTTTAGGGTTCCGGGATAAAGTTTACCCTGTCGGCTCAGGATATCTGCAGATGAGCAGTTCACGCTCACAGGGGTGCTCAGGCAGCACCTCGCCAACGTCATTGTCTTGGGGTTTAGGGTTTAGGGTTTAGGGTATGGGTTTAGGGTTTAGGGTTTAGGGTTTAGGGTTTGCAGTTTCAGGGTTTAGAGTTTAGGGTTTATGGTTTAGGGTTTAGGGCTATTAGGACCTGGAGTAGGCCCTTATTTCCTTTTTCTCATTTGGGTTGGGGTGCGCTTGCAATCCCCTTAGAACCAAAAAGGGTGCCCTTTTATTCCTAGGCTACTCCCGAGTCTAGTTGTCTCCGCAAGTACCCTGAACAATTCTGGGCGTTAGGTGCCCTAAATCAGCCTAAATCCCAAAACCCTGCAACCGAAACCTATACTTGCAACTCCAAACCCGAAACCCTAAACTCGCAACCCTAAACCCGAAGCCCCAAGCCCTAAAGGCCAAAAAGGGGTTCCGAACTTCAGGAGTTTAGCCGTACAAAGCTTTGTGGGTTTAAGGGATTAAGGGTTTATAGTTGAGGGTCTAGGGTCGAGTTTACTAGCAGAATCTTTTGAGTGCTTTCGTCATTTGCGGGGGAATAGGCAAACCTTGAACCCTGTAAACCCCATACTCCCTGTAAACCCTAAGCCCATAGTCCTATCAACCCTACAGGGTGGGGCCCCCTAGTTATAAGTAGAGTTCTAAGGGCCCTAAATTGAGTTATAAGGACCCTAAGTTAGCTTATAAGTCCCTTAACTACAGTTAGTATAGTAAGGGGGCCCCACCCCCTACTTGGGGCTGTTGGGACCTTTGGCACTCGTGTGGGGACCTTTTGACTGCCAGGGCAGCCGCCAAGGGAGCTGGGCTTTGTTTCGAGAGGCGTAGATGTGTGTATATATATATATCTATATATATATATATATGTGTGAGTGTGTGTGTGTGTGTGTTTCTGAATCGCTTTGGGGTTCGTGGCGCTTTAGGGTTTCAGGTTTTGGGTTTAGGACTTGTGGGAAGTTGATGGTTTTGGGTTTCACCAAGCTCTTCCTCCCAGATGTGCTTCCCAAGCCTTAAAACCCTAAACCCTAAGCCCTAAAAGCCCTAAACCCTAAATGCCATAAACCTGAAATCCTAAACCCTAAACCCTAAAAGCCCTAAACCCTAAAAGCCCTAAACCCTAAAAGCCCTAAACCCTAAAAGCCCTAAACCCTAAAAGCCCTAAACCCTAAAAACCCTAAACCCTGAACCCTAAACCCCTAAACCCCCAAACTTCCCAGGCATCAGCAGGAGGGCCAGAAGCGGCGGGAACGCGCACGCGACGACGGGAAGACCGCCTCGCAGTGACCCGGACCCGAACCCCCAAAACCCAACAACCTCTCCCAAGTTCCCCCCCCTAAGCCCCCTAAACCCCGAAGTCCCCCTAAACCCGAAAACCCCAGAATCCCCTCTGAGCCCTAAAGCAGCCCTAACGCCCCCAAATAGGGTACCCCCAAATTCCCCCAAACCCCCCTCTCAGCACCAAAACCCCCCGAACCCCTCGAACCCCCCTAAACCTTAAACCCTAAACCCCTAAACCCCTAAAAGCCTCAAACCTAAACCCTAAACCCTAAACCCGAACCCCTAAAGAAAACCACCTCGCGCGGGCAGGCAACGCCCGCAGAGGCCCGAGGCCAAGACGTCCAGCTGGCATGGCCGGCCGCCGCGGCTGATAGGGTTTAGGGGTTCGGCTTCGAGGTTTAGGGTTTAGGGTTTAAGTTTCAGGGTTTAGGGTTTAGAGTTTAGGGTTTAGGGTTTAAGGTTTAGGGGGAAGGTTGAGGGTTGAGTGCTTGAGGTTGAAGGTTTAATTTTGTGTTTTGGAGTTGAGGGTTTGATTTATGGCTTAGGGTTGAGAGTTCAAGGTTGAGGGTTTGATTTATGGTTTAGGTTAAGGTCTGAGGGTTGAGGGTTTAAGGTTGAGGGTTTGATTTTTGGTTCAGGGTTGGTTCAGGGTTGAGGGCTAAGGGCTCGGGGTTTCAGGTTTTCCTTGATGGTTTAGGGTTCAGACCCTAAACCCTAAACCCTAAACCCTAAACCCTAAGCCCTAAGCCCTAAGCCCTAAGCCCTAAGCCCTAGGCCCTTGCAATCTCCCGCAAGGGGACTCGAAACTTTGAGGGTCTGAAGCTTTCGAGGCTTCAGGTGTACGCCCACGTCAGCTGGGTAGTTCGAAGGCCACTCTTAGGGTTCCGGCTTTAGGTTTAGGGCCAGGGTTTAGGGTTTAGGGTTTAGGGTTTAGGGTTTAGGGTTTAGGGTTTAGGGTTTAGGACCCATTTTCGGCGGAACTCATAGCCCATGTCTAAATCCCCGGAGTAATTCAGCAGCATAGAACTACAACTCATACTTTTCTTTGGCCCTGAACCTTTAAGTAGAGTTTCGGCCCTAAACCCTATACCCTAAACCCTAAACCCTAAAACCTGCCCCCTAAACCCTAAACCCTAAACCCTAAACCCTAAACCCTAAACCCTAAGCCCTAAGCCCTAAACCCTAAACCCTAAACCCCAATCCCCCCCCCCCCCCCCCCCCCCCCCGCCCTGAAAGCCCTAAACCAAGGTCGTTCAAGCTGCGCCTGCACTGCGAACCTGGGCAGAGCCCGACGCCTGAGGAGGGCGCTTTAGGGTTTGGGGTTTAGGGTTCGGGTTTTTTCAGGCTTTAGGCTTTGGGGTGCGAGGTTTAGGGTTTAGGGTTTAGCGTCTGTAGGGATCACAGGGTTTATAGGGCTTATAGGGATTATAGGGTTTATGGGGATTATTGGGTTTATAGGGTTTATGGGGTTTATGGGGGTTTGTAGGGTTTATAGGGATGGTAGGGTTTATAGGCTTTATCGGGCTTTTCGAGTTTATGGGGTTTATGAGGGTTTTTAGGGCTTATGGGGTTTGTAGGGTTTATAGGGTTTAGTGGTTTATAGGGTTTAGGGTTTAGGGTTTATAGGGTTGAAGGTTTGTGCTTTTTAGGTTTTCGGGTTTATAGGGTTAAAGGTTTGTGGTAGAGTGGGTATACGGTCTAGGGTTTACAGGGTTTAGCGTTTGCAGGATTTACGGTTTGTAGGGTTTCGGGGTCTTGAGTTTTCAGGGTTTACAGGGTTGATAGGGTTCAGGGTTTCGTGTTTATGGGCTTTAGGGTTCGGGTTTTGCGTTTCGAGTTTTGAAGGTTTATAGGGTTTAGGGTATATATATATATATACATATATATATATAGGGTTTTGGGTTTTTTTGGAGTTTGCGAGTTAGGGTCTGGGGTGTGTTGAGGGTTAGGCGCGACTCTTGGGCTTGGGTTTAGGGTGTAGGGTGTTGGGCATGTCCTAAACCCAAAAGCTCTTAAACCCTAAAAGCGTTAAACCTCATACCCTGTAGTGCTAAACCGTTTAAGTCTTAAGCCCTGAAACCCCTAAGCCCTAAAACCCTAAAACTGTTAATCCCTAAGCCCAAAACACTCAACCCTAAAACTTTCAGTCCGTAAAGCCCTTAAAACCCCAAAACGCTCAAACCTTAAGCCCTACAGGGTGGGGCCCCCTAGTTATAAGTAGAGTTATAAGGGCCCTAATTGGGTTATAAGGACCCTAAGTTAGGTTATAAGTCCCTTAACTACAGTTAGTATAGTAAGGGGGCCCCACCCTGTAAAGCCCGAGTCCCTATTCCCTACCCTCAACCCTAAAGCCCTTAAAACCCTGTCCCTTTCCAACCTTGAAGACTTGAAAACCTAATACCCTGGTCCCTCTTCCCTACGCTCAAGCCTAAACCCTAGAAGCCTAAACCTTTCAATCCTTAAAACCTGAAACCCTAGTCCCTCTTCCCTAGCCTAAACCCTAAACCCCAACACCCCAAAACCCGAAAACCCTATATAAACCCCAAAACCCCAAAACCCTCAACGCCAAAACCCCAAAACCCCAAAACCCCAAGCCCCAAAACCCTAAAGCGCCCAAGCCCCAAAACCCTAAACCCAAAACCCTAAGCCACAAAACTCCTAGACCCTAAACTCCTAAACGCTAGCCCCGAAAACCCCGTCCAGCCCTAAACTTCCTAGACTCCTAAACCCTAAACCCCTACAACTCCTAAAGCTCCTAGACCAGGAGATCTGCTGAACCTAAACTCCTGTAATCTCATCTGACTATATGAATTGAAAATAACTTGATCGTTGATATGGAAGATCTTTTCGCTATTTCATGTTGGACATTTTCTCTCCTTTTTGTCACGAATAGCGAATCACATTGCATGAAATAGTATGTATGTAAACAGATCAGAACATATAATTCTTTAGATTCGTACTTTCAGAATGCATGAGTAGTAATATTTGTGTATGACTGTCTGAGTTGAAAATTGTTTGTTTGTTGATATGGAAGATCTTTTGGCAATTGTTCGACTAATTTCTTACTTTTCACGATCATGAATAGCGTTGGATAAAACAGTTAGTAGTCATATAAACAGATAAGAAACTGCAATTCGTTGGATTCTGATCTTCAAAAAAAGATATGAGCAATGAACAAAAAACCCTAAACCCCAAGCCCTGACTTATGAACCCTAAACGAGTTTAGGCCGCCCCCTTACAGTGGGGCGGGGGGGGGGGGGGGGGGGGCGCCACTTCAGCCCCTCGACCTCTGAGCCCTAAACCCTAAACCCTAAACCCTAAACCCTAAACCCTAAACCCTAAACCCTAAACCCTAAACCCTAAACCCTAAACTCCTAAACTCCTAAAGCTCCTAAAGCTCCTGTTCCAGGCGACCTCCTGGTTCGGCCTTGGCGAGCGACCTGAGACCGGCCAGCGGACACGTGAGCTCAGACGTAGGGTTTAAGGGTTTGGGGTTTAGGGTTTAGGGTTTAGGGTTTGGGGTTTAGGGTTTGGGGTTTAGGGTTTGGGGTTTAGGGTTTGCGGGTTTGGGTTTAGGGCTTCGGGTTTAGGGCTTCGGGTGTAGGGGTTACAGTTTAGGGCCGAGGGTTTGGTTTTTGTGGTTTTGGGTGCAGGGCTTACATTTCTAGGGTTCAGGGTTTGGGATTTGACTTAGGCTCTCAACCCCTCCCTTGGGGCACCATCTGGAGCGCATCGGGTTTAGGGTTTAGGGTTTAGGGTTTGAAGCCCTAGGCCCGACACCTGAAGCCCTAATCCCAAACCTGGACACCCGAGACCGGAGCTCCGGCGGACATCGAATTACCCAGGAATACCCAAACCCTCAACCCTAAACCCCAACCCCTAAACCCTAAACCCTAAACCCTAAACCCAGGAATGCCCTGATGGATGGCTTCAGCCACGAAGCCGCCGCGCGCTTCACCTTTCATCAGGCGAAGCGTTGACTCGGCGTTGCTAGGGTTTAGGGTTTAGTGTTTCGGATTTAGGGTTTAGGGTTTAGGGAGGTTCTGTAAGAAACCTGATAAACGCTTAAAGCGATGCGCTACTGCAAGGAATGACCCCTTAGAAATACGAACTGTAGTTCAGGGACTTGCAACCTAGGGTGTAGAACTACTGAGCGCCAAAGTATAAGTCCACCATACATCCCGAGCCCTAAAGCCCTATCAGACGCCACCAAACCCACTCCTTTAGGGAGCAGAACCTCCGAAGTCCTAAGCCTTCATTCTTATGTTCAGGCGCTAAGCCATCCCGATTCCATGAACCCTAAATCTCATTGCTGGTGACCAGTGAGGCGGCGTTACAGCTTACAGGGCCTGGGGGCTTGCAACAACAGTAAGCTGGGTTCTTGTTGCATAAGGCGCGTGATCTAAGTTATCATAATGGGGTGACGTCTAGCTAGCTATATGTTTTGTTCATGGTCGCGTTTATTTATGTTCCTTGGCATCAACCCCAATACGGGGTTTCGGGGCGCCTTTGGTTTAAGTGTATTATCGGGTTCTTAAGGGAGGGGGGCTCATGAGGGTAGGTACCTAGGGAACCTTCGGGAAGCCTAGAGGGGACCCTTCGGGGCGTAGTAGGGAACCTTGGGTTATGTACCCTCCTTGATCCCTCCCTCCCTCAAGAACCCTATAATAAGAGGTTCCCTGAATGTCCTCCTAATTTTGGCCCTTATATTCCCTTAGAGGATCTTTAGGATGCACCCCTAGGGAGGTTAAATTTAGGTTCGTGCAGCAGGTGGGCGTGACTGCCGGAAATGAGCTGTTGAACCCCAGTACGCTGCCTCCCGGGGTGGTCATGACCGCCAAGGTGCCGGAAGGGCAAGGGGGAGCAGAACTCGAAACCCTAACCCCCTAAACCCCTAAACCGTAAACCCTAACCCCTAAACCCCCACTTTTCTCCACGTTTGTAGGAACGGCTCGAACCTCCTAAGCCTAGCAACCAGTGCTCAAACACCCCGGTTTTGGTTCAACACTAAACCCTAAACTTAAACCCTAAACCCTTGGGACTCGGGGTTAAGACCCTCAGCCCTAAGCCCTCAAGCCTCTCGGCTAAACCCTAAACGGCCCAGGATGGGCTATTATCCCCTAAACCCTAAACCTTAAACCCTAAACCCTAAATCCTAGCCCTAAACCCGAAACCCTAAACCCTAACCCTTGGGGCTCGGGGTTAAGACCCTAAGCCCTGAAGCAGGGCCGAAATGCCGCAGGTTCCTGTCTACACGCTTGAAGGCGCCCTGTGCTTCCGAGCTTTTGCTGCAGAGGGAGTGCAGATTTCAGGTTCGGGGGCCCTCTAAGCCTTAGTAGAGGGTTAGGGTAATCCCAAAGCCCTAACCCTTTAAAACAACTGGGCTATGGGTTCGGGATGCATTGGGCCTCCCAAACCTTTTGCCAAAATAAAGTGGCCCGTGCCATAGTCAGGTGTTTCAGAGACATGAGCACTCTCAGGGTTTAGGGCCTAGGGTTGAGGGTTTAGGGTTTAGGGCTGAATGAGGGTTCAGAGTTTAGGACTTCGGGTGGAGTGTTTGACTTGGGTTTGGTGCTCAGGGCCTTGGGGGGAGCTAGGGTTGAGGGTTTAGGGTGTAGGGTTTTGGGGTTTGGGGTTTTGGGTTTAGGGTTTAGGGTTTAGGCCTACGGTCCGCACACCCTGGGCAGAAAATCTGATGAGCATCCGATCCTTTCTTCCGAAGATTCTGAAGCTTCCCCCCATGTAGCCCTGCAGTCATCTTGTAGGGAACCTGATTCCCAGAATCCCAACTACGCAGGGGCTGGATAGTCAACTTAAACCTAAACAGCTTAGTGTAGGTGTTCCTGCTCCTTGTCTAAGAATGCCGACCTATCCGGATGCCCTAAACCCTAAACCCTAAACCCTAAACCCTAAACCCCGGATGCTCCGGCCCGGTCCCTGGGCTGCTGGTCCCCCGCTTGTCTTCCTTGGTCTCCCTTTCATGTGGGCCTTGGCCCAAGTCCGCGGACTGCTTGTCTCCGCTTGTCAAAAGGGTTTAGGGTTTAGGATTTAGGGTTTCGGGTTTAGGGTTTCGGGTTTAGGGTTTAGGGTTTCGGGTTTAAAACTCACTGAAGGCTTTGCCGACATTCTGGTGAGCATTGCCAGGTTTTTTGGGCTCCTTGTCTCCCTTCATGTGGGTGGCCTTTGACGGGTCCCTGGGCTCCCTGTCCCGTCGCCTTCCTTCGTGTGGGTGGCCCTTGCAAAATTGCAGCGCTCCTTGTCCCCCTTTTGTCTCCCTTCTGGACTGTTTGGGGTTGATGTAATGGTTAAAATAATCCTATTGCGAATAGAAGCTAAACCTTTTTTGGTCTAGAGTATTCAGCCCCTAAGACTCAGAATCCCTAAACCCTAAACCCTAAACCCTAAATCCTAAACCCTAAACCCTAAACTCTAAACCCCAAGCACCATCCTTCAGCAGGCCCCGATGCCGAGTGGGTGCGGGAGGTGGACGAGGGGCCCGGGCCAGAATACTTCGTCGATGGCGCCGTCCGGAGCCTGGCTGGGGTTTAGGGTTTAGGGTTTAGGGTTTAGGGTTTAGGGTTTAGGGTTTAGGGTTTAGGGTTTAGGGTTGAGGCTTGAGGCTTGAGGCTTGAGGGTTGAGGGTGGAGGGTTGAGGGTGGAGGGTTGAGGGTTTGGGGTTTGGGGGTTTAGGGTGCCGGTTCAGGGTTCTAGTCCAAGGGAAGTTATATGGGCCCTTAGTTTGGGTCCCTTACCTCCTTTAAAGGATTCCAAAGGTTCTGATGAGGGTGTAAGGTTTAGGAAATCCCCCCCCCCCCCCAGATTCCAACAACACCTACTAGGATGCCCAGTAGTAGCCCAGTAGTACCCTTATTCTCCTTTTGGGGGGTCTAGGTTCCCTTATAAACCCATTCAAAAAAAGGCACCTTGTTTTGATCCTAGGTTACTGGGCAACCTAGCAGATCATCCCCTTCAGGCTGTTGAAATCTGCCCGAAACCCTTTCAAAGCAACCCTTTAACCCCCCCAGATCGACCCGATGAAAGCCCAGACGCAACCCTCTAACAACCCTAGCCCTGTGTCCCTGAAAACCTTAAAACCTTAACCCTTAACCGGAACCCTGCACCCTAAACCCTGAACCCTGAAAGCCTTACACCCAATGAACCCCGTCCTAGGATTCCGAGGGGTCAGTGTTTGCCTTCCTCCCCCTCGAGGCAACCAGAAAGAACCGGTCTTGTGCGGCTTATGATTATGAGGGTTGAGGATTCAGAGTTTAGGGGTTTAGGGTTTGTGCTTAGGATTTTAGGGGTTTAGGGTTTGGGGTTTAGGGTGGGGTTTAGGAGTTCAGGGTTCTGAGGGTTCAGGGTTCTGACAGGGTGGGTACGGCGTAATATAGGGGCCTGATTTTTTTGAATAAACGGTTGCTATAGTAGAACTAGGGATCATGAGGGAATACTAGTAGTCATTTTTCCGACCCCTATATGAAGCAGGCCGGGTGGAAATTTAGGTTCAGGGTTTAGGGCTTATGGTTTAGGGTTCATGCTTTTGGGCTTCGGCTGTTAGGGAGAGTACGTTATGCTGCATTGTGTTTCCCGCAATTCTTTGGTGATGGTTCTTTTTTGAGAATTTTGTAGCGTAGTTGGTATTTACCCGAAGGGTATGGCCTTAAGTACCTCCTATATAAGGACTTTGGAGCCCCAAGTATGGACCCTTAGGGTTATAACAGACTCAAAAAGAGTCATGTCTCTTAGGGGGGGTCTACACCCCAAGCTGTACACCCCAAAGAAGCACCAAGCCAGCATCCTCCCCCTAAACCCATTTTAAACCCTAAACCGTAATCACCCTAAACCCTATATACTCCCTAAACCGTATAAACCCTACACCCGAAACTCTACAGGGTGGGGCCCCCTAGTTATAAGTAGAGTTATAAGGGCCCTAAATTGGGTTATAAGGACCCTGAGTTAGGTTATAAGTCCCTTAACTACAGTTAGTATAGTAAGGGGGCCCCACCCTGTACCCCTCCCGAAACTAAAGCCCGAAGACCCCGCCCTTTAACTTGCAGGTATCCTAAACCCTCCACTGCTGCTCCCTCAACTGACCGGCTCTTGGTAGGAAAAGTTTAGGTCGTCTGGATGTGCCGGTTGGGACATATGGGGACCTAATTCCATTCCCGAAGTCATTTCCAAGAACCCGCCAGTCTCCCAAACCAAACATCTTAAATCCGAAATTCCTACGCCTCAAGCCCTAAACCCAAACCCCAAACCCCAAACCCCAAACCCCAAACCCCAAAAAACTAAACCCCAAACCCTCAACCCGAAGCCCTAAACCCTAAACCCCAAACCCCAAACCCTAAACCCTCAACCCCAAACCCTAAACCCAAAGCCCCAAACCCTCAACCCTCAACCCCAAACCCCAAACCCTAAACCCCAAGCCCCAAACCCTAAACCCCAAACCCCAAACCCTAAACCCCAAGCCCCAAACCCTCAACCCCAAACCCTAAACCCTCAACCCCAAGCCCTAAACCCTAAACCCCAAACCCTAAACCCTAAACCCTCAACCCCAAACCCTAAACCCTAAACCCCGGAGCTTCTGCACCGATGCAGGCAGGTACCCATCGTCCTCGGCCGGGTGGTGAACTCCTTGGGCAGGCTTGGGGTGGGATTCGAGGGTTTCTAGGGTTCTGGGTTTAGGGTCTGGGGTTTAGGGTTTAGGCTTTGGGGTTTAGGGTTTAGGGTTTGGGGTGTAGGGTTTGGGGTTTGGGGTTTAGGGTTTAGGGTTCCGGTATATACTGTATAGGCACATGGACCCTTAGGACTTGTTGTGGGGCGCTAGCAGGCTCGTATGTTGGGGAAGTTTCGAAAGTATTAGGTCGCTTACTTATGGGTAGGGTTTAGGGTTCAGGGTTCAGGGTTCAGGGTTTAGGGTTTAGGGTTTAGGGTTTAGGGTTTAGGGTTTAGGGTTTTTGGGTTTAGTGTTTGGGGTTTGGCCCCCTCTCTTAGTACTTTGGATCGCAAGCGATACACAAACTTTAAAGGTTCGGTTTCTCAGTAGGGTCGACCCATGAGCTGTGTTTTTTATTATTATTTAGGGTTTAGGGTTTAGGGTTTCGGGTTTAGGGTGTCTGGTATGAAGACGCATGGTGGATTGCCTTCTCAACTGTACCCTGTCCTGTGTTCGACCACGGTCATTCTGGGAGGTTGGGGCAAAACCCTAAAAGCCGTAAAAACCCTAAACCGCATGGCCTGGCGACCGCAAAACGTGGCGCCCGTAAGGCCCCCAAACCCTGAACCCCGCAAACCCTGAACCCAAAACCCCTTAACCCGAAGCCATCACTGCAGGACGCCTTCTACGGAATCTACTACATGGAGCGGGCTGGAGACAAGGACAAAGACAACGAGAAGGTCTAGGGTTTAGGGTTGTACTGCCCGAAGAGCCTGAACTTTAGATCCCTAAGCCTAAGGCCTCAAGCCACTAAACCGGACCTCATACCCTAAAACCCGAAAACCCTGCAGGACACGTATGGATACTGGAATCAGGGGGACTGGCCGGTCTACATGATTGAAGGCCAACTTTGCCGTGCCAGTGATGAGCGCCCAGGATATCAAGGGTTTTGCAATTTGTGTTTGTGCGTGTAATCAGTTTAGGGTTGAGGGTTGAAGGTTAGGGTTTACAGTTTAGGGTTTAGGGCTTAGGGTGCATTCTAAATCCCAGCTCATCCGGTTGAGGGCTTGTGCTAGAGGTTTTAGATATGGGGCCATAGAAAAGTACGAGAACGATCCATCTACTAAACCGCCCGAAGCCCTGTAAATTCCCAAAACCCGAACCCCTACGACATCCTACCCCGACCCCCAAAATCTCAACCCAGAGATACCCCTGAACCTGAAACCCTAAGCCCCTAGGTACGTAGGGAACCTTAGTAGGGGAGGTAGGGAGCCTTAGGGGGTAGTGGGGAGTATTCGGGAACCTTGGATTACATACCCCCCTTGGAACCCCCCTCCCTCAAGAACCCTCATCCCTAAACCCTAAACCTTAAACCCTAAACCCTAAACCTTAAACCCTAAACCTTAAACCCTAAACCCTAAACCCTAAACCCTAAACCCTAAACCTTAAACCCTAAACCTTAAACCCTAATAGAGCAACAGAGAGCTACTGAGGTGCAACCCGCCCCTGCAAGTGCACGTGGAGTTCGATCAGTACAAATTCATCAGTTTGGAGTTCGCTTGCAAGGAGGCGAGGAAAGCCCTAAACCCTAAAGCCTAAACCCTAAACCCTAAACCCTAAACCCTAAACCCTGAAGCCGAAGCCCTGAACCTGGGCTTGGGGTGATCCCTCTTCCCGCCTGTTCGGGAATGTGTTCTGGAGTATCTTCGCGGAAACCCTAAACCCTAAACCCCCCCCCCACACCTCCCCCGCCCCTAAACCCTAAACCCGAAACCCGAAACCCTAAACCCGATACCCTAAACCCTAAACCCTAAACAGAGGGTTGGGTTTTCAAAAAGGACACGATCCTGGCCACCGCCCGAGGGATGCTCCGGCTGCAGGGAAGGAGGAAGTGGGTTTATGGTTATAGGGCTTAGGGTTTAGGGTTGAGGGTTCAGGGTTTAGGGTTTAGGGTTTAGGGTTTAGGGATGTAAGGTTTAGGTCTCTAAGCCCTCAGCCCTAAACCCTGAACCCTGAGACCTGAACCACACCCAAACCACCCAAAACCCAGAAGCTCTGCGCCTCTGCCTGTGTGTTTCAACCTCGGAGCTTCCGAGATTGGCTCAGCGTTTAGGGTTTAGGGTTTTGGGTTTAGGGTTTAGGGCTACTTGGAGGTTCAGGGCACTGGTAACCCCCATTTTCAGCTGTACTTATAGGCGATCCGAAGTCTGGGCCCATAATTTGCCTTCTTTTTAGTACCCCTTATATACATAGGGTTTGTGGGTTACAGGGTGGGGCCCCCTTACTATACTAACTGTGAAACCGCCCAGGCATACAGTTGGATCAGCTCCTCTTCGCTGCGGCCTCTTGTCAGCCGGCCCGAGCCAGGCACGAGCTGGTCAAGCAATGCACAGGCCCGCCATTGCACTTAGGTCCGCTTTGAACTCAAAGAGCATTCAGAGCAGACATCACAACAGTTTCACTTTAACCAAACACTTTACATTTGTGCGTTGGAAGCAAAAGAGCCAATTCTCTGCCAGTGCGATTCCGCACTGGTAGCGGAGCGGTTCGCTCTCGCCATGGCTTCAGACGGCAAGCAGCCTTTTCCCTGGCGTGACGACGAGATCTGTGTGGACCGTGATGGGATACCACACTACTCTGGAACGAAGCCGGAGCTGATGAAAGAGTACAGGCGCCGCGTGCTGTTTGCGTATGCAAACCTAGAGGGCAGTGGCGACGAAGAGGCCAAGGAGAAGAAGAGTCTGGAGCGGAAGCAAAGCCGTTTCGCCAAGAAGTTGATCGATGCCTTGCATGGCGAAGCTTGGCGAGCATGTGAAGAGCTCTTGGCCGAGCCGGCCAAGCTACGCGAGAAAGAAGGCTACAAGCTCGTCTTCAAGGCTTTGCAGAGCATAGAGAAAGTTGGCGTTATCAAGAAGACGGAGGCCTTTGACCAGTTCTTCGAGAAGTGCTACCGCAAGAAGGGGCAAAGCATAGATGCCTTTCTTAGGCAGCGGAAGAAGGACTGGGACGACCTGCTTGACCTCGCGGAGGGCATCCAGATGAGCGAGGACCTTCGCGCTTACTTCCTCTTGAAGCACGTGAACCTCAGCAAGGACGAGCGCCGCAGCATCCTCTTAGCAAACCAAAGCAACTACAGCATGGAAGGAATCGAGAAAGCTTTGCGCATCAGCTACTATGACATCCACGAGCGAGAGAAGTCCCAACGAGACGGCCCTTCGAGTTTTCGTCGTTTCCAGCCTCGAGACCAAGCTCGCAAGAACTACGCGCACCAGGTGGCCGACGAGGACTCCGAGGACCCCGCCGGTTACCAGGACCCGGACGGCGAGAACGAGGACGACGAGGACTATGCCATGGCCGCGGACGAGGAGAATGAGGTCGGCCAGGACGGCGACTCTGATGCTGGTGCCAGCCAGGACAGTGAGATCTTTGAGGCGTTTTCGGCAATGGATGGGCAGCGCCGTGGCTACAAGGATTCGAGGAAGCGCCTTCGAGAGCTGCAGAAAGCGCGAGGGTTCCACAAGCCGAAGGACGCCGGCAACAGCGAGGAGCGGAAGGCGATGATCAGCCGAGAGAAGCAGCGGACTCGCTGCTCTACGTGTGGCCGTCTGGGCCACTGGTCTGGCGACCCAGAGTGCAGCCAAGCCCGTGCTAGCAAAGGTGGTCGCAAAGGTGGCGGCCGAAGCTCTTCCCCTTCCAAGTCGCGAGGTGCCGGTGCCAAGGGCAAGGCCTACATGGTCAGCGAGGCCCCCCGCTTCTTTTCCCTCGACGGGCAGCTGGACGAAGCCGACGGCTACGCCAACGTGGTGCTCGAGGCCTTTGACATGGAGCAGGACGCTGGTGAGACGGAGCTAGACAGCAAGCGCAAGAAAGCCCAGGCAGCAGCCGACGGTTTCCCCGAGGACGGCTCTACGGCCGGCGGCTACCTTGGAACGGCCGAAGCGGCAGCGCCCTGGACGACACTGGCTGCGCATGACAAGGACTATGTGGAGGCCACCGTCTACATCCCCAAGACCAGCGTGCACTACCACGACGTGCAGAGCTTGAGTGAGGTGATCCCCGCAGACTTCGACGAGATGATCCTTCGAGCCCTTCAGCAAGAGTGCGACCGGTGGGGCATCGCGACGAGTGGTTCCAAAGCCCAGGTGAAGAAGCGTTTGGAGGACTTCTACAAGGGCAAGACGGTGCTGCGCAAGGGCTGCGCCACTAAGTATGAGCAGCTGCGCGTGAAGAGCGTTGACATGTACTATGGCGCCGCATCGTCTACCTCAAGCTCCTTGCCTTTGCCCACAAAGACCGAAAAGAGCAAGACAGCCACGAAGGACAGCAAGTCAGCCGTCGAGGACAGCAAGACAGCAAGCCGTATATTTCGAAGTTACGGGACGGCGACCGTGCTTGAAGGTGCGAGGGCGCAGGATATCCCGAAGACGCCGAAGGTTCTGCAGGACCCGCGCACAGGCATCGTGGTGGAGTCGCAGCTGGAGCTCAATGGCGCGGCTTATGGCTTGGTTTGTTCGCGCTGTTCGGCACACATGGTGCTTCGCCGTGCTGGCTCTGACAGTGGCCTTTTCTTCGGTTGCGGCAACCACTTCATCGGCGTGTGCGAGGAGACAGTCAAGTTCGAGGATGGGTTGCGGCACCTCGGGTTGCCGTATGCAGCCGGGCCACGACAACCTCGACCTAGCAAGCTACCTGTGGCGGAGGATGTCAATGTGCAGCTGGGCATCGACATTTTCCAGCTGAAGGACGCTGATGGTGGAGCCTGGCTTTGGTTGAGTGTTCTTTGCCAAGGCACCACCTACCAGATTTGCGCGCTGCTGCGCAACAGCTTTGCAAACCCCACGGGTGCCGAGGTGATCGAGGTCTTCTCCACTCACTGGCTCGCATGGGCAGGTTATCCGGAGCGAGGTGTGCTGAGCGACCGTGCCAAGTACTTCCTTGCGGACTTCGCCGAGGACCTTGCCGGGAATGGTTGCTACTTCGAAACTTCGGCAAGGGCGATCCCGTGGCAAGTTGGACAAGTCGAGCGGCATGGCGCACTGTGGAAGGAGACTGCTGGCCGTGTGATCGAGGCCGAGCAGCTGGCGGGGCTTGACAACATGTTGCAGTTGACCGCTTTTGTGAACCAGGCCAAGAACTCCCTTGCACGACGGCGCGGCTTTAGTCCTACTCAGTGGGTGCTGGGAAAAGATGTGAGATTACCAGCAGCCTTGTTGGACGACGCCGAGGTCTTGCGTGGCTGACTTCATCAAGATGAAGAGCTATGTCGGACAAGCCAGGAGAGGCGCAGACGTGAAGCTGCGCTACTGGAGCGATGTTAGCCTTCGGGACGGCGTGCTGGTGATCCTGGCAGATAGTGGGCATGCCAATGGCACGCCAGAGTCAGATGAGCGCATGAGATACCGCTCAGTGGGCGGCTACTTCGTGCTGATCGCCAATGCCGGGATCCTGGAGGATAAAGAGGTGCGGGCAAACGTGCTGTACTTCCACTCTGGGCAGACGAAAAGAGTTTGCCGCTCCACCCTGGCAGCCGAGGCAAGTCACCTTGCCGAAGGTGTTGAAACAGGCGACTGGTTAGCAGTACTACTTGAAGAAGCATTGGTTGGAGACATTGATCTCCAGCGCTGGCCAGAGATCGTGGACGCCCGGAAGCGCGTCTACGTGACGGACGCGAAGTCTGTGTTCGACTACTTGGCAAAGGACAACGCGAACACAAGCTCAGACAAGAGGATGGCAATAGAAGGAGCACTCCTTCGTGAGACCATTCGGCGACCCAATGCCTTTACACCTTGGATAGATGGCTTGCAAAATTTCGCAGATGTTCTTACCAAAGCCGGAGCAGACAAAGCGGTCCTCTACGAGTTCATGAGAAGCGGAATGATCGGCCTAGTGCAGACTGAGCAGAACAAGCAGGTGAAGGCGCATGACCTCACCAAGCAAAGACGAGATGCAGCCCGAAGGGCACAAGTTGCATCAGAAGTTGAGCAAGGAAGCTTTTCCAGTGGAGACTGATCCAAAAGAAAATACAATGGGTGTGAAACCGCCCAGGCATACAGTTGGATCAGCTCCTCTTCGCTGCGGCCTCTTGTCAGCCGGCCCGAGCCAGGCACGAGCTGGTCAAGCAATGCACAGGCCCGCCATTGCACTTAGGTCCGCTTTGAACTCAAAGAGCATTCAGAGCAGACATCACAACAGTTTCACTTTAACCAAACACTTTACATTTGTGCGTTGGAAGCAAAAGAGCCAATTCTCTGCCAGTGCGATTCCGCACTAACTGTAGTTAAGGGACTTATAACCTAACTTAGGGTCCTTATAGCCCAATTTAGGGCCCTTATAACTCTACTTATAACTAGGGGGCCCCACCCTGTAGGAAAGCTAGGACCCACAGTCGGCCTGTCTTATTTTGTTTATGGGTGGGGGGGAGGGGGGGGAGATTCGGGTTTCGGGTTTTGGGGTTTAGGGTTTAAGGTTTCTGGGGTTTAGGGTTTCGGGTTTAGGGTTTCGGGTTTTAGGGTTTAGGGTTTAAGGTTTTGGGGTTTTGGGTTCCCGATTAAGGCCCCTTTAAACCCCAAGAAGGGTACCCTTGTTGCTCCTGCAATTGCTCGTGGGGGTTTAGGGTTTTGGGTTTAGGGTTTACAGGGTGGGGCCCCCGTACTATACTAACTGTAGTTAAGGGACTTATAACCTAACTTAGGGTCCTTAGAACCCAATTTGGGGCCCTTATAACTCTACTTATAACTAGGGGGCCCCACCCTGTAGGGTTCAGGGCTTGAGGTTTAGAGTTTAGGGTTTTAGGGCGGGCTTTTGTGTGTCTGGGCTTCGGGATGTAGGGCTTGGGCTTGAGGGCATAGCTTCATCCCAAACCCAGACACCCTAAGCCCGACTTCATGGATATCCTGATAGGCGTAGGGTTTAGGGTTTAGGGTTTAGGGTTTAGGGTTTAGGGTTTAGGGTTTAGGGTTTAGGGTTTAGGGCGTAGGGTTTAGGGTTTAGGGTTTAGGGTTTAGGGTTTAGGGTTTAGGGGCCCTGTGCTCTGAGGATGAGTGGCGACCTGCTGCTTGAGGTTGTCCTCGATCGCACGGAGACCCTCCGTGGCTTGCACAAGAAAGTGAAGCAGGACCGGCCTTAGGGTTTAGGGTTTAGGGTTTAGGGTTTAGGGTTTAGGGTTTAGGGTTTAGGGTTTAGAGTTTAGGGTTTAGGGTTTAGGGTTTAGGGTTTAGGGGTACCGCAAGCCCTGAACCCTAAACACTCTGTAATCCGCAGCACCGAGGATCCGAGGCCCCAATTCGTGGCTTGGGAGTCCTTTTGGGGTGACGCGCTCATGACGGTGGTGTAGGGCTTAGGGGTTTAGGGTTTGGGTTTTAGGCTTAGGGTTTAGGGTTTAAGGTTTACAGTTTAGGGTTTGGGGTTTAGGGTTAGGGTTTAGGGTCTTGGGTCTAGGGTTTAGGGTTCGGGATTTAGGTTCTCGGGGTTTGGGATTCTACAGGCGTCTGCACCCATGCTGACGAACCTGAAAGCCCCGGACGTGGGTAAACCCCACATACTGTCACTGAGACCCCAGGAATGAGGGTACAAAGAAGAGCTACCCAGGTTGGAAAAATCGCACACGGCCACAAATGGAATACGGCCTCCAAGTAACGCCCTTAACCGTGCACCCTCCCGGGGTGAGAAGGGGATCCGCAGAGGGGATTGTGCGAAATGGGGGTTTACGAGAATAGGGGACCCCGAAAAGAGACCCCCACATAGTCCCTTATAATACGGACCCCAATAAGGTACCCTAATGTCAGGAAAAACAATATTTGGGAAATATCAGTGGTACCATGTTTTGGAAAAGCTCAGGGATACCCTGTTTGGAGAATGCCCATGTCTGTGCGAGAGAGACTTTCAGTGCTAGTTTTCAGCTTTGGCGTTGGTTTCAAAAGCTCCGTTTTGCCCTAAGCCCCGCCCTGACTTTGCGCACTCCAAAAGCGGGTTGAGGAAGGATTGAAGGGGACTTTAGGGTTTAGGGTTTATAGGGCTTAGGGTTCAGGTGGGATTGAATTCGGCTTCGGGTTTGGGGGTTCGCTGTTTGCCCTAAACCCTAAACCCTAATCCCTAAACCCTAAACCCTAAGCCCTAAACCCTAAACCCTAAACCCCAGGGTTCGGGAGAACTTGGGTTTCCTGCAGGAGCTCTACAAGCAGCACCCCGACACGCCAGCGGGAATTTGCCTCACCCTGTTGCTGGGATGATTTATGTGTGTCAGGGCCTCGCCCCAAAACCCTAAACGCCCTAAACTTTTCTGCGAAGTGAATGCAGGTTGATGAGCAATGGCTATAGGCCCCTGTAGATTTTTCTTTCGAGCTCAAGAGCATGTTTATCTCCTTGTGCCGAAAGACTTCTGCCAACAATGTTACGGCACTTATTGCCCAGCTTGGGACCGTTGCATATAACTCTACTTGTGACGACGGGTCCGCTCCCTGTGGGCTAGAAGCCTAAACCCTAACGGAACTATCCTCAAACCACAAAACATCCTAAATCATCAAAAACGAACAAAGTAGAAAAACAACGAGACAGAACAAACCACTTGTAAACCCTAAAGCCCTGCTGTCTCTGGGCCCAAAGCCCTGAAATCAGAGTCCACAGAGCCTTGGTTCGGGTCATCATTCTGCCCCCAAACCAGCATGTAATCCTTGGACCCTTCAGCCCTGAACAATCAAAGTTGCAAGTCTAGTCCCGAACCTTCGCCAATTCTTGGACCAAGAGAACCCTAAAATGCTGAATGCTGAAAGCCTTGGAAGTCTATGCCCTTCAACAACCCTGAAGCCCTGAAATCCTTAGACTACCCTTCAACAACCCTAAAACCCTGAAATCCTTGGACCCCTATACCCTTCAACATCCCCAGACCCCTGGGAGCATCCAAAAAGGTAGATCCCCTCGAGGGTTCCCAAGAATGACCCAACAGCAGTAGAGAGTTTAAGGTTTAGGGCTTAGGGTAGTATCTAGAGGGTTCTACAGAGAGTTTAGGCTTTGGGGTTTAGGGCTTAGGGTTTGGGTTTTAGGGGTTAGGGTTTAGGGTTCAGGGTTACGGGTATTATTTTGGGGGGGTTCTTTTTGGATCCTCCCAGGGGGGCCGGGGCCCAGGACGGGTGCGGAGGGACAGCTGCTGTCGCCGCCGCCTCCTCCCTCTGAGCCGGACCAGAAACTCCTTGACTTCCTTTGATGCCACCTGGCATGGTTTAGGGTTTATGGCGTGTAGGATTTACAGGGTTTATAGGGTTTATAGGGTTTCTAAGGTTAACAGGGTTCATAGGGTTTTTAGGGTTTATAGGGTTTATAGGGTTTATAGGGTTCATAGGGTTCATAGGGTTTATAGGGTTTATAGTGTTTATAGGGTTCATGGGTTTAGAGGGTTTAGAGGGTTTCTAGGGTTTATAGGGTTTGGGGTTTAGGCTTTAGGGGCCCTAAACTCTCAACCCTTAAACCCTTCAACTATAGGGTTTAGGGTTTAGGGTTTGGGCAGCCTACATAGTAGCAGCGGGTCTATGACCCCCGATTTAAGGGTTCATTTGGTTATTTCCCAAACTGGGGGGGTACCCCCTGTACACCTCAAATAGAATGGAATCCCCTTGAAAGGACCCCCAAAAAGGGTACCCCTAAACCCTAAACCCTAAACCCTAACCCGTAACCCCAAACCCCAAACCCTAAACCCTAAACCCCCATGTGGGGGTATGCAAGGACCTACAAGCAGAGCTGCAGCGCGGCAGCTGCAAGAAGTCGTGCTGGTGCTGGAGGAGGTGTGAGGAGGTGGAGGTGGGAATCCCTAGAAACCCTCTCGGGTTGTTTAGGGTTTAGGGTTTGTAGGGTTGGGGGTTTAGGGTTTAGGGTGAAGCAATCCCTTCAAAATCTTCAAAATGTTCCCCCTTATACTAACAGTCCTTAATAGGGCTTGTAATTGGCGGAGGGGGGGGGGGGTACTATAAACCCCAGTAAGGACTGGTAGTGTAAGGGGGAACATCCCAAGCAATCCTGCCACAACCCCATCAAAGACTTAAATCAACTGAAAAACTCCTGAACAGCCAAATAGTTTTCATACAAGTAGCACTCAATGAAACACTTAGCGTCCTCCCTGGCAGGAAGCGGATGCAACCACCCTGGAGACGCTCCGTTCATGGACAACCAGCTCATCGAGATCACTGCGCCGTGCGGACACACGCGCGCGTGCGCGCGCCAGGACGAAAAGGTAAGGCGTTAGCTTGGGGAGCAGATGAACCCCATGATCGGGGTCAACCCTATGCTATTCTACTCCCTATTGTGGTATATGGACTATAAACCCTTTTGGTGTTCGTTTCGTCCCCAAGATAAGATTTACTCGGGATTTGAGGAAAATTAGGGAGTCTAGGGGTTCCAGGTGCAGGGTTCAGGGTTTAGGGTTTAGGATTTAGGATTCAGGGTTCAGGGTTTAGGGTTTAGGGTATAGGATTACGGGTTTAGGGTTTAGGGTTTAGAGTTTAGGGTTTAGGGTTCACAAGATGGCGCGCGCGCTTGCGCGCGCCCGCGCGCGTTCTGAGGATCAGCTCGCCCGCCCCAATCATCAGAGCGACGCTCCTGGAACCCTTTGGACCTAAGCTCGAATCCCTAAACCCCAAGCCTCCCAACCACTCACAGGGTTCAGGGTTTAGGGTTTAGGGTTGAGGGTTGAGGGTTTAGGGTTTAGGGTTTAGGGCAGTTTTGCTCAGACATGTGGGTATGTGGCTTGCCGCAGCAAAAAGAACCATCTCATCCTTCATCCCAATCCCACGACCTTGTCGCCCCAAGGCCATAAGCCCCGGAAGCAACCTCAACCTCCCCAACCCTAAACCCTAAACCCTGAA
This sequence comes from Symbiodinium natans, assembly GCA_905221605.1. Lineage (NCBI taxonomy): Eukaryota > Dinophyceae > Suessiales > Symbiodiniaceae > Symbiodinium > Symbiodinium natans. Next base: position 34,003 of record CAJNDS010001480.1, read on the forward strand.
CCCTATAAACCCCTAAACCCCTAAACCCTAACCCCCACCCCCCACCCCGAAATAAACAACAAAAAAGAGGCTCGTCCAAACCCTGTAAACCCTACCTACCACCCCTAAACCCCAAACCCCACAGAGCCTTCAACCCTGCAACTACCAGCCTCCCCAAACCCTAAACCCAAAACCCAAACCCTGAACCCTAAACCCTGAACCCTAAGCCCTAAGCCCTAAACCCTAAACCCTAAACCCTAAACCCTAAACCCTGAACCCTCCCCCCCTGAAAAAAACAACACGTCGGCTCCTTCCGCGCCATGGCTCGCGACGTCGGGGCCCTGAGGGGTGTTACAGGGTGGGGCCCCCTTACTATACTCACTGTAGTTAAGGGACTTATAACCTAACTTAGGGTCCTCATAACCCAACTTAGGGCCCTTATAACTCTACTTATAACTAGGGGGCCCCACCCTGTAGGGTTCACTGCGAGGGTTTGAGGGTTTAGGGTTTATAGGGCTTCAGGGATTGAGGGTTTAGGGTTTAGGGTTTTGGGGTGTTTGGGTTTGAGGGTTTAGGGTTTAGGGTTTAGGGCCCCAGCAAGGTCCACGGGGATGGACAGGCCAACTTCGGGGACATCATGCAGCGGAGCTCTGGCGAGGTGTACCTCGGCCTTCATCGGAAGACAAAAGCCCTAAAGGTTTAGGGTTTAGGGTTTGGGGTTTAGGGTTTAGGGTTTAGGGTTTAGGGTTTGGGGTTGAAGGTTCCTGTAAGACCTGTGAGCCTTAGAGACCTCAAAAGTCCTAGTGGCGCCCTAAACCTAAACCCTAAACCGCCCTAAACCCTAAATCCTAAACCCTAAACCCATGCGGGTCTGGGGGTTAGGGTGCAAAAGGCAGAGACCCTTAGCCATAGGTGGCCTTGTAAGGGCCCAAGACTGGGTAAGATGTACTAGCTCCTTTCAGGGGTCGGAACCATTTTCCTTATGTCCCTTCGTAATTATACTATAATAACCCCCCCCACCCCCCCAAATCCCTATTCTAATAATTTAGGCCCCCCCATATTAGCCAATGGGTGCCCCCAAACGCCGAGCCTTCTGAACCCTAAACCCTAAACCCTAAACCCTAAACCCTAAACCCTAAACCCTAAACCCTAAACCCTAAACCCTAAACCCTAAAACCATCTCTCCACGGGCGCTCTGAGCACAAAACCCGCCCAGGCCGATTCCGGGCCCGTTGGCCAAGAAGTTGCAGGATGCCCCGTTAGGGTTTTTTAGGGTTTAGGGTTTAGGGTTTAGGGTGTAGGGTTTAGGGTTTTAGGGTTTGAGGGTTTTTTAGGGTTTTAGGGTTTAGGGTTTTTAGGGTTTAGGGTGTTTAGGGCGTTTAGGGCTTTATGGTTTAGGGTTTTTGGGGTTTAGGGCTTCATGATTTAGGAACCTTTCTGTCTCTAGTCTCTCTCCCCCTCTCGCTCTCTCTCTTTCTCTCTCTTTCTCTCTCTCTATTTCTCGCTCTTTCTCTCGCCTCTCCCGGGGGCTTAGGCTTTAGGGTTTAGGGTTTAGGTTTCTGAGGGTTTAGTGTTCAGTTCAGGGTTTCTAGGGTTATTGTTTTATGGATATGTTTTTGCTTTAGTTCGGGGGGTTTTGCTTCCTTATCAGGATTTAGGGATAGCATGTTAGGCGTTTGTGCGATTCGGGTTCACGCGGTCCATGTTCAGGGCTATGGCTTCCGGCAAGAGTTGTTCTGTGTGACGTAGGTCCCGTTACTCGAGCATGAACCCCTTAATTAAGCCACACCAAGCCACCGTTTCATTCCTCGTTTACTCTTTGGGCCCAGTTTAAGACATGCTTTGGCATGTTCCCCTTTATACGATTCGTCCTTCATAGGCGGTACTAGAATCCCTGTGAAGGACTGTTAGTATAAGGGGGACGAGCTGAAGAGATGCTTTAAGAAGGTGTTGATTGCAAGGAGGATGCCTCCACAGTTAAACGTCACCCTCAGATATCTAAGGGTAGTTTCCTGGGCCCTTTACATGGTCCCTAGCCTCCTTTGAAGAGTTCTGATGTATGGGCCCTTAATTTGAGGGTATTTAAGGGCCATAGAAGTTCAGGGCCCACGGTTTAGGGTGTAGGGTTTAGCGTTTAGGGTTCAGGGCCCATAGTAAGGGACCAGAAGCCCTCAGCCCAAATCTGCATTCTGGAAGGACACAGAGTGGTACACTGGGCACCCGTTCCACGGGATCGTCCTGGCAGCTGGGCCTGCAACCCTAAACCCTAAACCCTAAACCCTAAACCCTAAACCCTAAACCCTAAACCCTAAACCCTAAACCCTAAACCCTAAACCCTAAACCCAAACCCTAAACCCCCAAACTCCCCCCAAAAGAAGAGCCCAAGGCAGCCAATGGCGCGCTGCAGCGGACGATGTCCGCCTGGTATCAGGCGGTGCCTCTTTCCGCAAGAGGAGCTTAGGGTTTAGGGTTTAGGGTTTAGGGTTCAGGTTTCGCAAGAGGAGGTTAGGGTTCCTGAGGGTCTGAGGGTTTGGGGTTTAGGGTCCTTGAACGTCTCCTTTGTAGGGTTTAGGGCTTCGGGTTCCAGGGGTCTTGGGGTCTTCGGGTGCGGAAGGGTCTTAGGGTGTTAGGGTCTTAGGGTCTTAGGGTCTTAGGGTCTTAGGGTCTTAGGGTCTTAGGGTCTTAGGGTCTTAGGGTCTTAGGGTCTTTCTTAGGGTCTGAGGGTCTTAGGGTCTTTGGGTCTTTGGGTTTAGGGTTCAGTGTTTTTTTGGTTTCCGGGTCTGAGGGTCTTCGGGTCTTAGGGTTTGCCTCACTGAATAGAACGCGCAGCCCACCTTTTTCGGTAGGGTTCGTAAGAATTCCAAGGGGTTTTATTGTATACAAAGAACCCACAAAGAAGTGGGTTTTGGTTTCTTCAGGGAGGGTTTGGGGGTCTTAGGGTTTAGGGTTCCGCGTTTTAGGGTTTAGGGTCTTATGATCTTATAGGGTTTTACGGATGTCAGGCCCCCCTTGTCTCAGGGATTGACGCCTGAAACTGAAAAAAAGCGCTCCAGAATGACAACTCCGCCCACCCCAATTCCTGCAAACCCTACAACCCCTACAATTTCTATAAGCCCTTCCAACCCATAACAAACAACACCCCAAAGCCCCCAAACCCTAAACCTCCTCAACCCTGAAACCGATGCCCTCAAAACCCCGAAACCCGAATCCCGAAACCCGAAAGTTGAAACCCGAACCCTAAACCCTAAACCCTAAATAAACCCTAAACCCTAAATAAACCCTAAACCCTAAATAAACCCCAAACCCTAAATAAACCCTAAACCCTAAATAAACCCTAAACCCTAAGTAAACCCTAAACCCTAACCTTGAACCCTCCCAAACCTCAAGCTTGCGCATAAGGAGATCAAAGTGGAGGCTGCAGCCTCAGTGATTCTGATCTCGGGGTTACTGCTTCTGGGGGTTTAGGGTTTAGGGTTTAGGGGTTAGGGTTTAGGGTTTAGGGTTCGGAGCTGGGGGTCTAGAGGTTCTGGTGTTCTGGGGAGGTAAGGGTTTCGAACGAACGGCTTGCCGTGTTCCTTAACAGCCTTAAAAGCCCCGAAAGTCCTAAATCCGAAACCTTTTTGTTCAAAAGGCCCAAAGCCTAATACCTAGAGTAGGCCCTCATTCCCCCTTTTGTTGGGTTTAGGTCCCTCATAAGACCCTTTAAACCAGAAAAGGCACCCCTTCATTCCTAAGTTACTCTTCGGTCCAGAAACTCTTAAGAACTCTAAACCCTGAATCCCAAACCCTAAACCCTAAACCCTACACCGTTATAAGTACAGCTATAATTGGTAAATAAGTACCATGAACCTTCAAGTACTGGCTGAAGGGTGCAGGGCCTAGAAAGCTATGTAAACCCTAGACCCTAGGGTTTAGGGTTTGGGGTTTCGGGTTTAGGGTTTAGGGTTTAAACCATCGTGAAAACAAGGGGTTTAGGGTAGACTTCGGCACAGCTTAGAGTATAGGATCTCGATTTGTTCGGTGGAATTGGGGTAGAGGCTTCAGGGCCTTAGGCTATCAGCTCCCTGGAGAGTCTGGTGTCCGCGATGCACTTCTGAGATTCCTAAACCCTAAACCCTAAACCCTAAACGGCCCTATATAAACCCTATAAACCCTTCAGGTGATCTTCAACAAAGACATTCAGGAAATGGTAGCCTGGGCGCATCCGCACGTCAAGCAGCTCCCGGGCTGAAACGGGCGGTTTTCGGGTTCAGGGTCTTATGTTCCGGGGTTTAGGGTTTTATTGCTAGGATGTAGGGTTGTATGTTGTAGGGGGCTTTCGTTTTAGGGTTTGGGGTAGAGTGTCGCGTGAAGGGTGTAGTCTTGCTTTAACTGTTGTAGGGTGTAGGGTTTTGTTGCAAGGGTTTGGAGTTTTGTGTTCCCCGGTTTCGAGTTTTATGATTTAGGTTTTAGGGCAGGGTTTTGTTGCTCTGGTTTAGGGTTACATGCTTTGTGGTTTTGGGATTTAGGGTTTTGGGTTTCGCGTTTAGAGCCTAATGTCTGGAGTCTAGGGTTTGCGGGCTTTGGGGTTCAGGGTTTATAGAGTCAGCACGACAGGTCGTGTCCCTTAGCTTCAGAGCCCACAGTTGTTTGCCCACCCGGTAGGGCTGTCAGGGGCTTGCGGTTTAGAATTTCAGGGTTTAGGGTTTTGGGTCCCTAAACCCGAAACCCTAAACCCTAAACCCTATACCCTATACCCTAAACCCTACACCTATGCTTGCAGCAACGCCGTGCAGCCCTGCGGGGTCACCAAGGTGGGGGGGGGGGGGGTGGAGGGGGGGGGGGGGGGTGGGGGGGGGGGGGGTGGGGGGGGGGGGGGGGGGTGGGGGGGCGGGGGGGGGGGGGGGTTTCTCGACCCAAGCCCAGCCTCGAATTGTCAAAGGCAAACGGTTTAGGGCTTCGGGTTGAGGGTTTAGGGTTTGGGGTTTAGGGTTTAGGGTTTGTTATTGGTGAGTGCATATAAGTTTCCTTCTGAATACTGCTGAGCGTAGAAATATAAACCCTATTTCACACCCTCCCAAAGGTTTGCTTGCGCCTTCCCTTCATACGAGACAGGCTGGGTTGCCTATAGGCGGAGCATGTTTAAGGCGTGTAAACCTTAAACCTTAACTCCAAGCTCTAAACCGTCAACCCGGGTTAGAGGGTTATAGGGAACCTTATGGTGTGGTAGGTCGGGATGTTCCCCTTATACAAAAACAGTGCTTAACAGGGATTATAGTACCCCCGTTGCTATAATCCCTATTAAGGACTGTTAGCATAAGGGGGAACATCCCAATGTGTAGGGTTTGTTGAGGGCTTAGGGTTAGGGTTTACGGGTCTGGGGTGAAGGGTTCGGGTTTGCGGGTTTAGGGTAACGGTTTAGGGGTTCAGGTTTAGGGCCAGGGTTTGCAAGTTTAGGGTAAGGGTTTCAGGTTTAGGGTTTAGGGTTTAGGGCTAGGGTTTAAGGTTTAGGGTTCAGGGGTTCAGGCCCTGGGGGTGAGGTACGACCGGCGTGTCCAGATGTCTTGCGGCGACACGGCCCCTGCCTTACCAAGCTTGCTTCAGGCGTTGGCAGCTGAATTCCTGAGTCAGTGGAAGCCCTGAAAGAGACAAAACCTAAAACTTAAACGCTAAACCCAAAACCTGAACCTAAAACTTCAAAACTCTAAACCCCCAAGCCTTAAGCTCTAAGCCCCAAACAGCAGTAGCTTCGAACTCCCACCGTCCGACACAAAAGGGGTTTCAGGCCAGAGCATTTTGTCCGCCCGAATGTCATGGGTTTCAACCGACAGTTGCTTAGACTTTTGGGCTGGGTTGTGAGGCCCAACACCTTAGACCCTAAACCCAAAACCCTAACCCTAAACCCCACACCCTCAACCCCAAACCTCCAAAGAACCGACGATGTTTGGACATTGAACAATCTTTGACCTCGAGGTGTTCTGCGTTGCCACCAGCCGCATCGTGCTGTCTGACAAGAAACTTGGTAGCCCAGAGGTACCCTTTTCCTTTTCCCTTTTTTGGTTCTGGTTCCCCTAAACCCTAAACCCTAAACCCTAAACCCTAAACCCTAAACCCTAAACCCTAAACCCTAAACAAAAAAGTGTGCCCTTACTTATAATATGCTTCCTGGGCTACTAAGGAAAGCCGTGGATGCGGTGGAGTCTGGCTTCTAGTTCGAGATTGGTTTAGGGCTTATAGGGTTTAGGGTTTAGGGTTTAGGGTTTAGGGCTTAGGGTTTAGGGCTTAGGGCTTAGGGCTTAGGACAGGGTTCAGGGTTTAGGGTGTAGGGTTTAGGGTGTAGGGTTTAGGGTTTAGGGTTTAGGGGTTTAGGGCTTCGGACTTAGGGTTCAGGGTTGTTGAGGTTTAAGGTCGAGGGCCCAGGGTTCAGGCTCATAGGGCTTACATAGAGGGCTGAGGATTGAGAATTCAGGCTTTGGTTCAGTGTGAGTGGGAAGCAGCTGCCCTTGGCTGCTGCTCCTCATGCGCTCCTCCTCCCCTCGCAACCTCGATGTCATTCTGCTCAGCGCCTTCAATATTTGTTCCCCTAAACCCTAAAAACCCTAAAAACCCTAAAAAGACTAAGAACCCTGAGTGCCAACGCACTTTGCTAGACCAGTGCTGTCGGATGTTCTTGACTACCCGGGGCCCTAAGCACTCAACAATCCTAAGCTTTAATTGTTCTTGGTAGCCAGTGGTACCCTTTTCCCTGTTTTTGGTTCTGGGTTCCCTTATACAGTAACCCTAAACCCCCCGTGACCCTAAACCCGAAAAAGGGTGCCCTCATCATCAGATGGTTGCTGCGCTACCAAGTGTTTAAAGCCCTAAACGTTCCCACCAGGGACTCAAGGGTTTTGGCTTCGTGCAGGGTGCGGAGTGATCAATTTTATGGCACCCCTAGGATCCTGTACTTTATTTACTTTATATAAACCCAAGAGATTACTAGAATTATAGTATTCTTTATGTAGGTTCTAAAGGGAAGAGTAGTATTACGGTGTATATCACCTTGTTTACAAGTGCCAGCATCCCGACTCCGCCCCGTACGCTTCCAACGCCCGCTGTACCAAACCCCTGGTGAGCCCTGCCGAAACGGGTTTAGGGTTTAGGCTTTGGGGTTTAGGGATTAGGGTTTAGGGTTAAGGTTTAGGGTTTAGGGTTCAGGGTTCAGGGTTTAGAGTTTGGGGTTTAGGGTTTAGGGTGACCTATACACTACAGGAACCCTATAGCCTAAAGCAAAAAACCCTAAACCCGAATCCCTAAGCCCTAAACCGTAACCCTAAACCCGAAACCCTAAAGCCAAAATCCACAAAACTCTAAACCCTGTACCGTGGCCCTAAACCATAGTAGAACCCGAAGCCCTATGCACCCCAAACCCCTGAACCCCTTAAAGCCCAGAACCCTAAGCCCTAAACCCTAAAACCTAAACCCTAAACCCTAAGCCCTAAACCCTAAACCCGAAGCCCTGAACCCTAAGCCCTAAACCCTAAGCCCTAAGCCCTAAGCCCTAAGCTTCCTTCAGGTGGCATTGGCATCGCGCAGCTGTTTAAGCACTTCAAGATCCTCCTCTGCGCTTTTGGGATAGGGTTTAGGGTTTAGGGTTTAGGGTGCTACAGGGTGGGGCCCCCTTACTATACTAACTGTAGTTAAGGGACTTGTAACCTAACTTAGGGTCCTTATAACCCAATTTAGGGCCCTTATAACTCTACTTATAACTAGGGGGCCCCACCCTGTAGGGTTCAGATTTCAGGGTTTTCGGGTTTTGGGTTTAGGGTGGTAAGGGTTCAGGTATTGGGTTTAGGTTTTGGGGTTCAGGTGTCAGATCCTTAGGGTTTAGGTTGTAGGGTTTAGGGTTTAGGGTTTAGGGTTTAGGGTTTAGGGTTTAGGGTTTAGGGTTTAGGGTTTAGGGTTTAGGGTTTAGGGTTTCAGGGTTTCAGGGTTTAGGGCCAGGGGTGGTTCGGGTTTAGGGTGTAAGGTTGAACTTCCGTCCTCCCTTCCTTCGTTGGTAGCCCGGCGGTACCCTTTACCCTTTTTCGGGTTCAAGGTTGCCTTTATAAAGTAACCAACCAAAAAAAAGGTACCCTTATTCTAATATGGTTACTGGGCCCACTCAACTCAGAACCCTGAGCCTGAAACCGCCCTAACTCACCCCCACCGCCAACACCAAAGCTACCGTTAACACTAGAGCTAGACCCTAGACCCTGCAACTCCAAAGCCGAAAGCCCCCACAGGCACTAATCGTGTTCAGGTTTCAGGGTTCAGGTTTAGGGGTTTTTCTGGTTTAGGGGTTTAGGGTTTGGGGTTTAGGGTTTAGGGTTTGGGGGTTTATGGGTTTTGAGTTTAGGGTTTCGGGCTTGGGGTTTAGGGGTTTAGGGGTTTACGGTTTGGGGTTTGGGGTTTAGGGTTTAGGGTTTAATACATGCTTGTGTGCGCAGCGGAGGATCCTCCCACACTTCTACTTGAGCCTCGGCCTTGCTCGGTTGGGGAAAGCCCTAAGGGTTTAGGGTTCAGGGTTCAGGGTTCAGGTTCAGGGTTCAGGGTTCAGGGCTTTGTGTCTGGGGTTCAGGGTTTTGGCTTTGTGGTTTTAGGGTGCAGGGTTTCGTGTTTGGGGTTCAGTTTCGGGTCTTAGAGTTTAGGGTGTAAAGAGGTCTCCTGAATAGAGGCTTTCCGTCATGAAGGTCCGGGGCCTCTCGAGCTTGCGGGTTTTTAGGGTTTAGGGTCTATAGGGTTTAGGGTTTAGGGTTTAGGGCTAGCGAGGCCGTAGGAGGAAGGCTGAATTTTGGTTTGCCGGGGTTTCCGCGGGATGGCTCCAGGAACGTCAGGATTTGGGTACAGGCGTCTGGGGAGATTTTTAGGGTTTGGGTGCGGTGGGGGTTAGGGGGTCCTGGTGAAGCGCGCCTAAACCCTTAACCTCTTGAAGCTTTATGCCCTAAACCCAAAACCCTAAACCCTAAACCCTAAACCCTAAACCCTAAGCCCTAAACCCTAAACCCTAAGCCCTAAGCCCTAAGCCCTAAGCCCTAAGCCCTAAGCCCTAAGCCCTAAGCCCTAAGCCCTAAGCCCTAAACTGAAACCTAACCCCCCCCCCCCAACAACAACAACAGATAAGAGCCGATGTGCACACTGCAGGGTGGACGCAGGGCAAGAGCGCGCCCCCAATGGCTCGCAGCTATGGCGCTCCTTGGCGTGCAGGGACGGCATAGAAGAGTTGAGGGCTTTGGGGGGTTTTAGGGTTAGTTGGTTTAAGTTTAGGGTTTAGGGTTTGGGGTTTAGGGCGTAAAGGTTTAGAGTATGGTTTAGGTCCCAAACCCCCTAAACGCTGCTGTACAACCTGGCACCCATCGGGGTCCAAGGGTCCTGTTCTGTTTTCAACTGCAGGGTTTGTTCTTCGGGCGGTTTAGGGTTTAGAGTTTAGGGTTTAGGGTTTAGGGTTTAGGGTTTAGGGTTTAGGGTTGAGGCTGGGGTGTGGGGTGTGGATTGCCGTGCTTAGATTCCTGGCTTGTGGGCCGGGTTTCGACATTTCGGGGCTTCAAGGACGCTCCTTCACAAGTCAAGCTGACAACAGCGTGTGCAGCTTCAGCCTATGGGCATTTCCACCACCAATTGGGGGGGGGGGGGGGGGTTAACCCCGACCAAATGTGCACCCCGAAGAATCCTTATCATCCTTATCACGGGAATCCCCCAAACGGGTCCTCCGACTTTGTGAAGTCGGAAATCCCCACCCTAAACCCTAAACCCTAAACCCTAAACCCCAAACCCCAAACCCTAAACCCCAAACCCTAAACCCTAAACCCTAAACCCTAAACCCTAAACCCTAAACCCTAAACCCTAAACCGAATACAAGAGGTAGTTGTGAGGCTCAGGGTTCCAGTGCGTGTAGTTATCTTCCCAGCATGCTTGCCACAGGCGTTTAGTTTTTAATTTCGTGTTTTGGGATTTAGGGTTTAGGGTCCTAAACCCTGAACCCTACACCCTACACTCTAAACCCTAAACCCTATACCCAGGATCGCTTGCATCGCCAGCCCTAGTCCCTCCGACGCTGCTGTTTAGCTACGGGATCATACACCAGTGCCCCCCCCCCCCCCCCCCAAATATGACCCAAACAAGCTAAACCCAAAACCCTAAACCCTAAACCCGAAACCCTAAGCCCTAAACTGCACTGAAAGTAGTCAGCTCCTTACTTTGGTATCTTTCCGTACCCATGAGGCGAGTACGTGCTGCATGGCGGCGGCATCGAGTGCCGCATCCGTGAGGAGTCTCTGCTACAGACCCTAAAGGCTGCGTGTACAGAGAGACCCTAAACCCTAAGCCTGAAAAGCCCTAAACTTGGATGACCAACGTACTTACTAGTTCAATTTGGGTGCTGATCTAAGTATCTACGACCACATGGATCCATAATTTTTGTGGTTTCGGGGTTTCAGCATGTAGGATTCCACATACCCAGCTAAGGCCCCTCTCCAATAGAACAGTGCCCCTTTCTAAGGCACCTGGGAAACGAGGGCCTGACTGTATCAATTTCGCGGTATCGAATTCTGTATAGCCTAAACCCCCTTGTGGAGCAAGGCCAATGAAGGCCGCCAATGATAGCGTTGTTAAGGGAGGGGGGTTCAAGGGCGGTTTCGGGTTTTAGGGTTTCGGGTATGTAACCCAAGATTCCCTAATATTCCCCCAGTACTCCCTAAGGCTCCCTAAGCTTCCCTAAGGTTCCCTACATACAAACGAAGGTCGTGGCACAGGCTTTCGGTTTGAGGGCTTTATGTGGCCTTTTTTGGCCAAGACTTTGTTGTTTATACTCTTTGAGTTCAATCTTTCATTTCTTTCCAGCTGCGGTTCAGGGTTTAGGATTTAGGTTTAGGGTTCAGGGTTTAGGAATAAGGGTTAGGATGAACACCTTCGATTTTAGACCCGAATCCCTAGGCCTAAAACACGAAGCCCCCGGGCCTCCCTCGGTCCTGAACCTCTAAGCTCTAAACCTCAGCCAGGAGGGGAGGAGTGAGGCCAATATGAGCGAACAGGGGGGGGAGGAGGATTCACGACGCCCTGTGGATGGTGCTTCTTCTGCAAGAGGCAATCACACTGGAGCCGTTCTTTCTTCCAGGCGCCATGAGGCACTTCGTCTATATCACAAGGCGACATGGGGGCCCTCTGGAGAATGGCCCGGAACCATGTGGCCGGAGCAATCGAAATGGTCCAGTCATATGACTCTGCAAGCCCAGGGCAGAGAAAATCGAGATCAGGTTTTCAGTTCCAGAGCTCTGCAAGCTGCAGTCCTGAATGGACAGGGGTTCAGGGTTTAGGGTTTAGGGTTTAGGGAGGGAACCGGGCACATGTGGCCACGAGACTGAAGTTTCTTCCAAAGAGGTTTAGGGTGCAAGGGTTGTGGGTTATCGGCTTAGCCTGCAAACCCCTATTCGACCAAGCCTCCAAAACCTCAACATTCAGATGTGATGGGCAAACTCCACTGAAGGCCGGGGTTTAGGGTTTTTTCTCCTTTCGCCTAAAAGAAAAAGAGACCTGTTCAGGGATTCTAGAGGGACATGAATATAAGCGCCCCCTCCCGCCCCACCCCAAGAACGTAGGCTTTTTGGGCTGCAGGTAGGGTTGTTAAAATGCCCCAAATCCGGAGAGCCCTGATGCTCTTAGAACATTCAAACTCGGCAAGCCACTGCACCTCCCCCCCAGCCCGAGTGGAAACCCGAGATCCGGAAAAGTTGGGGCTTTTGTGGTGTATAGGGTGTGAGGGTTAGGATGTAGCGTTCGGGTTGAGGGTCGAACTTTGTGACCCAAACAGTACCCAGCTGAACCTGTTTTTTTTTTTGTTGCCTGGGAGTTGGGACAGCACCCTAAACCTCAACCCTCAGACCTACTCCCTAAATCCCAAGACTTTCCGCGTGCGCGTGAAGCCCTACACCCATCATCCGAAACCCTTAAGGACGGCCCAGGACTTCTGCCCCAACTTCCTGGAACTGCCACTTGCCTCCAATCTGGGGTCTATTTGGGGTTTAGGGGTTTAGGGTTTAGGGGTTTAGGGTTTAGGGGTTTAGGGTTTAGGGTTTAGGGGTTAGGGGTTTAGGGTTTAGGGGTTTAGGGGTTTAGGGGTTTAGGGTTTAGGGTTTAGGGTTTAGGGTTTAGGGTTTAGGGTTTAGGGTTTAGGGTTTAGGGTTTAGGGTTTAGGGTTTAGGGTTTAGGGGTAGGGGTCTATTTAGGGTGAAAGGTTTAAAAGGCTTGAGGGTTTCCGGCTTATGTAGGGTTGATGGTTCAATGGTTTAAAAATGTACCCAAAATCCTCAAGCCCAAGCCCTGGAAAGGGGTGTAGGGTTCAAGGGTGAGGGTTTAGGGTGTTTAGGGTTTGGGGTTTAGGGTTTACAGGGTGGGGCCCCCTAGTTATAAGTAGAGTTATAAGGGCCCTAAATTGGGTTATAAGGACCCTAAGTTAGGTTATAGGTCCCTTAACTACAGTTAGTATAGTAAGGGGGCCCCACCCTGTAGGGTTTAGGGTTTAGGGGGGGGTTCTGATTTCTTGGTTATGGATGTAGGAAATCAGGGTTCAAAGGGTTTCGGGTTTGAAGGTTTGTGGTTTAAGATTTAGAGCTTATAGGATATCAGGCTTAGGATCTAGGGTCATTTAAAGTTTAGGGTTGATAGGATGTAGGGTTAGGATTTAGGCATTTAGGTTCACAGGGTTCATAGGGTTTAGGGTTTATAGGGCTTGTGTAGAAAGGGTTGATTCCGTTCGGATTTGGGGTTTGGGGTTTAGGAGTTGAAAGTTTAGGGTGTACATTGATTAGGGCTTAGGGTTTAGGAGTTCCGGCCCTAAACCCTAAACCCTAAACCCTAAATCTAAAGGTTTCAAGACGTGAGCGACTTGAGCTTGATTTCAGGCTGCTGTTTGGGGGCGTCCTTTGGGTTTAGGGCTTCCCTAAACCCAAAACCCAAAACCCTCAACCCTAGAGGAGCTGTTTTGGAGGGGCTTTGAGAATTTCAGGGATCGGGTGGAGGATAATTTTCGGAAGGGGATGGGGGAGAGTCTTCAGAGGGCTTTTAAGCTTCAGAGAGCCTTAGGGTTTAAGACTGTAGGATGTTCAGGGGGGTTTGGGCTGGGACGCTTTCCCTTGTACCAACAGTCCTTAACAGGGATTGTAGAGCTCAGTACTACATGCCATAGTCAGGAAGTAAGGACGGTTAGTATCTGGAGGAACATCCCCAGGCTTAGGGTTAACACAGGGCTTTGGGATACTTCGTGTCGTGCTTCAGGTTTTTGGGGTATTCGGGTTTGAGTTCCAGGAAGGAGCCCGGAAGATGCCAAACTCTTGGTTTAGGGTTCAGGGTTTAGGGTATCGGGTATAGGATTACTCTCAGGAAGCCCCAAACACTAAACCCCAAACCCTAAACACTAAACCCCAACTCCGAAAACCCTAAACCCTAAAACCTAAACCCCAAACCCTAAATAATTTCTCGGTGCCGGGGAGGCAAGGGTGTTTCCAGTCTTGACCATGGCCTTGGCTTTAAACCCGTAAAGCCTCAACCCTAAAGCCTAAACTGCTGGAGTTGAGGCTTTACCCTCAGGGTCCATGTACCTCATTATTGTGTACTTGGGTCCGAAAGTCACTAAAGAGGGGTACTTTAGGGCCCAAGTATTCCATATTTGGGTACATGGACCCTTAAAGTTATAGGAACCTGACCCGAGGCAGAAGAAGCCTGCGGAAGGCCTGTGGGAGGTGTTAAGATTTAGGGTTTTGGGTTTAGGGTCTAGGGCCGCAAGCCCGAATACCAGCAGGACCCGAAGCACTAAGCACAACTGTGAAGTATCTGAAGTCCGAATTGCTTGGAGACTCAAGGGTTTACAGGCCCAGGAGTTTCAACCGAACTTAGCGCCCACTTCTCAGGCTCTTGAATAGTTTGTGGGAATAGTCTGGAAAACTGGGTCCTTGTTGGCTTTAATCTTACGCTTTCGTTATCTTACCCCAACAAGGATTATAAAAAGAAATGATAATTTTAGTCAAACCCCAGCAGGGACCGAGAAAAAGGAGGGTTCTTCAACTGCACTTATGTTAGCGTGGTACGTACCCCCAAGCCTCCCAAACAAGCATCCCTCTGCGGGGCAGGAATTGCGCCTTTACACCCCTAAAACCAGTCTTGGGATGGCTCTGCAATTCTTACAGCTTAGGGTATCAAACAGGATGTCATGTGACCCTAGACCCTGAGCCCTGAACCCTGAACTCTAAACCCTAACCCTAAACTCCAAACCCCAAACCCCAGAACCCAAACCCCAAACCCCAAACCCCAAACCCCAAACCCCAAACCCCAAACCCTAAACCCTAAACCCGAGACAGCCCAAGCGATTCGATGAGGCTCTTCGGGCTACGACAGCCGAGAGGCCAGCCGTAATTTAGGGGCCTTGATGATTAGGGTTTAGGTTTTAGGGTTTAGGGTTTGGGGGGGCCATTAAAGGGTTTCCTTTACACAAAACCAGAGGTTTAGGGTTTGGGGTTTCGGGCTTGGGGTTTGCGCCCAGTTTTAGGGTTTTAGGGTTTCTTTACACAAAACCACGGTGGGGGAGGGGGTGCCCTTGAGCTGCCCAGGTTACTCTGAGACTTAGCGGACTGTAGGAGTAGTGTTTTTTAGTTTTGGTGGGGGTTCGATGGTCTATCTCAGAGTATCCTTGAAAAGGGTTTAAGCATGCCATGCATAAAGGTAGACTTCATTGTGCTTTAAGGATATATAAGGCACTTTTGGTTGGCTTTCGCTTTGTTGTGCGGTTCGATGGCCCCAAATCCCAAAACAACCTTAAACACTTATTCCTTATAGTGTCCCACATCCGTACCTCTAAATGACTCAACGCCTATATCCCTGCACGCTAAACCTTCAGCCCTAAAGCCTACACACTAAACCCTAAACCCTATAGTGCCAGGCCTCTTGCACGCATGATGTAGTCGAGTCCCGACTCAGCCAAGAGATGTTGGAAAGAACCCAAGGTATAGTGTAGGGATTAGGGAGTCAGGGTTCGCTTGAAACAGGCAACCCTTGGTACAGGGTTTAGGGTTTAGGGTTTAGGGTTTAGGGTTTAGGGTTTAGACCCACACAGGTTGGAGGTCTGACTTTTTCCGGGGAGATGTTCAGCTCTTCCTTGTGCGATTCGTGCTTTCTTGGGACCCTAAACCCTAAACCCTAGACCCTAAACCGTAAACCGTAAACCCTCAGTTTCTTGCTTGCTGTCTATGCATGTGTATATGGGGTTTCGAAAAAAAGGGGTACCTTATTCAGGGATCCTTGTTATATGGGAATCCTTCTATTTGGGGGGTCTATACTCAGGGGGGCCCCCCTCATTTTCGCCAACCCCCATACGGGCAGGTTTTTATCTTCACGACGTAGCTTTCATTTTTTGCAGCTGTTCCTACCCATCTACGCACGTACGTATGCACACATGTTTGCTGTACATACCGGCGCATTCATACACACACACATATCTGCGCACAAGCGTCCATACAAGCATACACGCCTAGACAGTTGTAAGCCATGAGGCAACGCCGCCCTCCATCCAAGCACTTAAGCATCGCTTAAGCCATCTTAAGCCCATCATCCATGAAAACCCTAAACCCGAAACCCTAAACCCTAAACCCTAAACTCCTCATAGGCTGAACTTGCGATGTGCTCCACAAGATCGGATCCTCACCTTGGCGATCTCCTGCATTCTGATGGCAAGTGGGTAGTAGAGGGTTTAGGGTTTAAGGTTTAGGTTTTAGGGTTTTGGGGCTACAACAGATGGGGGTCTTCGTGGTGTTCGATTCAAGTTCCCTTTCACGCGGGCCTGTGAAGCCCTGCGCCCCAAACGCTTCAGGGGTGCACCCATAGGGCTTTCGGGGTAATGGAGGAGTCTGTTTAGGGCCTAGGGGGTTTAGGGTGTCTAGGGTGTAGCATTGGTCAGCTGAACAGAGTCACATAAAGACAGGCTTACCCCAAGACCGCCCGACTGCTACTCAACACGAGGCAAAGCCAGAACCAGACCAGAACCGAGCCAAACCAAGTTCCTACACTGCGCCCCTCACCCCCCCTCCCTTTAAAGCGTTCTCGTTTCGTGGGGGAAAGAGTTTAGGGTTTAGGGTGTCGGGTGTAGGGTTTCGGGTTAGGGTTTTGGGTTTAGGGTTATAATCCCTATTAAGGGCTGTTAGGGTGATACGGGGGAACATCCCAGCCCTAAGCCAAGAACCCTAAACCCTGACTTAAGCGGCCCTAATTTCCCCCCGACGTACGATGCAAGGAAAGGGACGCGCTGCATCAACATCCTGGATGACGAGCGCCTGGCCCTGGAAGTCGATGAGGGTTTTTGGGGCTTAGTGTTTAGGGTTAGGGCTTAGGGTTTAGGGTTTAAGGTTTCGGGTTTAGGGTTTAGGGTCAATGCATGTTTTCAGGCTTTGGGCGCCAAATTCCACAAAAGCTCTCTGGACCTCAGGCTCTGGCTGTCGTTTATTTAAAGTCTGGGGTGTTCAGGGTTTAGGGTTTAGGGTTTAGGGTTTAGGTCATGGTTGGGCGGACTTCGACAGGAGCTGCGACGGCTGAAGTCAGGGATTTAAGGTGTGGGGTTTGGCGTTCAGCGCACCAGCCACTCCCAAAAGAAACAAAAGTTGCACACGAACACGGGATAATTCAACATAGACCAGCCCCGAAACCCTTAACCCTAAAACCTAAACCCTAAACCCTAAATTACTAAACCCTAAACCCTAAACCCTAAACCCTAAACCGTAAACCCTAAACCCTAAACCCTAAACCCTAAACCCTAAACCCTAAACCCTAAACCCTAAACCCTAAACCCTAAACCCTAAACCCTAAACCCTAAACCCTAAACCCTAAACCCTAAACCCTACACGCCCCCCAAACCCTAAGCCCCTCAATCCCGAGGCTGGCGCAGGCTGCAGACCCCCTACAGCGAGCCTTGCTGACAGCTGCGCCTTGCCCCATGCGTCTAGAATCCCTAAACCATGGGTTTAGGGTTTAGGGTTTGGGGTTTGGGGTTTAGGGTTTCGGGTTTAGGGTTTAGGGTTTGGGGTTTGGGGTAGCATCTTACATTGTTAAGGGGTACTTAAGCTCAATAAGGTTTTTAAACTTTTTGGCTTGTCATACCGTCCCAACCATGAAGTTGTAGCCAATTTTTCACCTACAGGGTGGGGCCCCCTTACTATACTAACTGTAGTTAAGGGACTTATAACCTAACTTAGGGTCCTTATAACCCAATTTAGGGCCCTTATAACTCTGCTTATAACTAGGGGGCCCCACCCTGTAGGAAGGGGACGGAGGCCTTCCCGATGCGGGTTTTTAACGCGACATTTGGGGGAGCTTGGAGGTGTCTAGAGTTTAGCGTGCGTTTTTTTTCATGGGCTTGTTTTTACTACCCACCTCTTTACCGTCCCCCTAGGTTCCTCCCCTTAAATAACCATATATATATATATATATATTTACATATATATAGGCTGAATTATCCCATAAGAACCCTAATATTACGGGGGGAACCTAGGGGGGGGGGGTTATGGAGGGGGGTAGGAGGGGAACCCATGAGTTTGTTGTGTTGCAGCGGCGTTTAGGGTTTGAGGCTTTCAGGAAGTAGGCTCTACCTAGAGCTAGTTGGAGGGCTTCGAGGTTCTTAAACCCTAAACCCTAAACCCTAAACCCTAAACCCTAAACCCTGAGACATGTTTTGTAAGAAAAAAGGAGCTCATGGTCTCAAGCCCACAACGCCTTCCCACTCGAAGCACCCGCGTGTTTGTATTGTTGGGAAAGCACCCACCCTATGCCCCCCTGAACCAGTAATTAACCCCTGTACCCCTGAACGCCTGAAACCCTGAACCCTAAACCCTAAACCCCAAACCCCTTATGTGAGGCAGGAACTGTGGTCCGAATTGTGACCTCCTACCACAAGGCACGTCTCGAACCTAGCCGCCGTGATGGTGTTTAGAGTGCAGGGTTTTCTAGGTCTCAGAGAAGGCCCTTATTCCCTTGTGTTAGGGTTTAGGGCTTAGGGCTCAGGGCTTAGGGTTTAGGGTTTAGGGTGTAGGATTTAGGGTTTAGGGCTAATGGGACCCAGAGCGGGCCCTTATTCCCTTAATTTTCGGGTTCGGGTTCCCGCTCTAAGCCCCTTTAACTCAACAAAGGGCACCCTTTTTTATTCCCAGGCTACTCGCTGGGTCTAGTTTAGGTTCAGGGTGCAGTCGGGTTTAGGGGAGGTACAGAAGAACCTCCAGAGAGAATGACAGTTGCAGGTTGCAGGGCCTGTTAAGGATGATGGCTTCCGTTAAGTCTGAAGGGTTTTGGGGTTTACTACTACCATACTACTACTACTACTACTACTACTACTACTACTACTACTACTACTACTACTACTACTACTACTACTACTACTACTAGGATTTCAGGTGGGGGGGGGGGGGGGGGGGGAGGGGTTGGGAATTTTCTGGACTTGAGGACTTCGCAGGCTTTAGACATTCGCCGTGTAGATGGGAGCTGCTAGAGTCGAGGGCTTAGGGCTGAATGTCTATAAACACGGAAT
Source organism: Symbiodinium natans (assembly GCA_905221605.1). Taxonomy (NCBI): domain Eukaryota; class Dinophyceae; order Suessiales; family Symbiodiniaceae; genus Symbiodinium; species Symbiodinium natans. Next base: position 52,532 of record CAJNDS010001480.1, read on the forward strand.
CTCAAAAACTAAACCCTAAACCCTAAACCCTAAACCCTAAACCCTAAACCCTTTAAACCTTCAAAATTCAATTTTCCCCCCAGGCCTGGGAGGATCCAGACCTACGATCCTTGAACTCTGCTGTTCAGTAGCTTGTTAGCCCAGTGGTATCCTTTTCCCGTGTTTTTGGTTCTCAAGGGTCCCTTATAAAGTAACTAACCCAAAGAAGGGTGCCCTTATTAGAATATGGATACTGGGCTACTAAGGTAGCACCCTTCAAGATTTTGCGAAAGAGACCGCGCTTAAAATCGGTGAGCACAAGAATGACACATCGAAATTTAGCAAGGTTCCTTACTATGGCCCGAAGCCTAAACCACAAACCCAAAACTCTAACCCCAAACTGCAGGTTGAGTTCTTTCACATTTCCCTGAACCCTCAGCCCTAAACCCTCAACCCTAAACCCTAAACCCTAAACCCTAAACCCTAAACCCTAGCCCTAAACCCTAAACGGGTTTAGGGGTTCATCGGGTTTTGGGACAGTAGAGTCTGCGAGGTCTCCGTTCAAGTGGGCCTGCTTCGCAGCCGGCCGGTGCCAGGCCTGTCTGACCTGTTTTCTTAGGTTCCGGTTTAGGGTTTAGGGGTTAGGGGTTAGGGGTTAGGGTTTAGGGTTTAGGGTTTAGGGTTTAGGGTTTAGGGTTTAGGGTTTAGGGTTTAGGGTTTAGGATTTGGGGTTTAGGGTTTAGGGTGTAGGGTTTCGGGTTTAGGATTTGGGGTTTAGGGTTTTTGGTTTAGGATTTAGGGTTTAAGGCTTAGGGTTTAGGATTTAGGGTGTAAGGCTTAGGGCTTAGGATTTCGGGTTTAAGGCTTAGGGTTTAGGGTTTGGATTTGGGGTTTAAGGCTTAGAGTTTAGGGTTTAGGGTTCGGCTTTTCCTTTCATACCCTTTCCTACTCCTTTGGAGGTGGTACAGGATGAACATTTTTCACCATTATCTTTTTTTTTGTTGTTGTTTTTTCGCATTTGTTTCATCTCTCTCTCTCTCTCTCTTCGCGCTTTTCCTGCCGTTGCTGCAAGCTGAAGCTCTGCAGCAAAGGGAGGGGACATCCATTTTGCCGGGTTGAATGGCTTCCTCGAACCTCAACGCAGTACATGTGCTCCTAAACCCTAAACCCTATAACCCCTGAACCCTAAACCCTAAACCCTAAACCCTAAACCCCAAACCCTTCTGTTGGTAACGTTCTACTTACGGGGTCCGCGAGGGGCTCGATCTTGTTTGCAGGCGAAGCAGCCTGAGCCCCCAGCTCTGAACCCAAGAAGGCCCAGACGAACGGCTAAAGCGGGTTTAGGGTTTAGGGTTTAGGGTTTACGTAGGGTTTAGGGTTTAGGGTTTAGGGTTTAGGGTTTAGGGTTTAGGGTTTAGTCGCAAAACCCTAAACACTAAACCCTCGAGACATAAACGTCAACCCTCAACCCTAAACCTTGGGAGCTTCCCCTTTATACCAACAGTCCTTAATGGGGAGTATAATACGGGGTACCATAATCCCTTAAAAAGTAAGGCCTGTTGTATAAGGGGGGAACATCCCAACCTAAACCCCAAGGTAGGTGTTTTTTCATGGATTCTGCGCCATCCCAGGTTCGAGGCCTTCGGGTGATGTTGCAGACTTCTAGGACCCTAAACCCTAAACCCTAAACCCTAAACCCTAAACCCTAAACCCTAAACCCTAAACCCTAAACCCTAAACCCTAAACCGCAAGGTAGGTAGAGCTTGGGGTGAGCGTCCCCTGCAGGCAAGAGCAACGAGTACGAGCGTGTGGTGCTGATGTTCTGCGACGGCGCGGGCCCCACGCCAGGGAGCCGAAACCCCAAACCCCAAACCCTAAACTTTTAGGGTTTAGGGTTTAGGGTTTAGGGTTTAGGGTTTAGGGTTTAGGATTTAGGGTTTAGGGTTTAGGGCCTACAGAATGAGATAGGCAACCTGGAAGAAAGTGATTCCTCAAGCTCCTGGTTTGACACTGCGACCCGCTCAGTTGATGTGTTTTCCTCGCGAGGGATAATATCCTAGGTAGGATAAGGGGGGCCCTGAAAAGGGAACCCTTCTTAACCCTATTCTGGCTCTCTTAAACACCTGATTCAGAGGGTCGATATCCCCAAGGGTCCCCCTAATCCTCCCCCCCTTCCCCCCTAGTTAAGACAGAACATGAGCGGCAAGCGTTGTTAAGGCCTCTCCCCGGGTATAACGGGGGGGGGGGGGGGGGGGACACAGTGTGGTTGCTTGGTCAAGCGATACCTAATACCACTCCATGTTGAACATGCTTCATCACCGCGGATGTCGGATGAAGTCTCACGAAAACTTCAACCCATGGGAACAGGGCGATACCTGTAACGATATCTTGGTGATACCAGTCTTGTACTCAGCTATGGCAAGTCAGGGTGTCCTTGGGCTTGGCGAAGCGATACCCATCACCGCTTCACTGACTCCTAAACCTTGATCCTTGATCCCTGATTCAAGGGAACCTGTATCTATAAAGCCGAATTAGCCCTGATCTGAATCCTGAGGTATCGCCTTCTGCCGTGCGCGAACGCTTGTCAAGATTGAGTCGCCCGAGCTCAAGGCACGCCACGGAGAGTGGATTTGGCATTCCCAGAGTCTAAAGTACATTGGGTTGAGGGTAAAGGGTATAGGGTTGAAATTCCCAAGAGGCATCGCAGTCGAATTGATTGAGTTTTCTTAAGCTTTTTCTCAAAATGCGATCGGATGTGAACGGTAATCTGCTGGCGACAACCTCAAGGCCCCAATTGCTTCGACTTACGTCACACTGGGGGGCCCGGACATGCTGACTAATATAGGGGTCGGAACAAGCACGAATAAAATATCATTCCCTTTGGTAACCCCCCCCCAAAAAAAAAACAAACAAACAAAAACAATTATAATTATTAAGGCCTCTGTAGTAGGTGCAGTTTGGGGTTCCCCTTTTGCCATTTTCAGCGTCTGCGATTTGAGATTCTTGCAATGTGTTTCAGATACCCCCCACCCATTTAGGTCAACACCCATAGGTTTATGGTTCTCTAAATTACGGCCCTGTTTTGGGTCCCTTTATACTACGGCAACCTGGTAATAAGCACCCTGAACGGGGGGGACTTACTTTAGAGAACTTCCCACGCAACCAAGAAGCACACCGAGAACAAGGCACCAATTCTCATGTCTGTGGCTGCAACTTTAGGGTTTAGGGGTTTAGGGTTTGGGATTTGGGGTTTTGGATGTAGGGTTTAGGGTTTTGGGCTTATTGGACCCTCCTTGTCTGCGTTAAGCCTTGAGGGAGCTCGGGCTTCAGGCACGTGTGCACAGCCTAACAGGAGTGTGTTTGCAGGAGCTTGCTTCTGACCTAGAAGCCTCTTATTGCTGAGGGCTTCGTTGGTGTTTTTGCAAGGACTCTGGAGATTGGCCGTGACTCCCCGAACCCTAAAGCCCTCGACTTCAACACTGAAGACTTCTTGCACTTGAATCCCTGCACAGGTTGGCTTTGGTGATGGTATGTATATGCCAACCCTGTAGATGATTCACCCTACCATCCCGTCCGTGCCAAAACAAATCACAGCCGGATTCGCTGCCCTAAACCCTAAACCCTAAACCCTAAACCCTAAACCCTAAACCCTAAACCCTAAACCCTAAACCCTCAGGAGCTGGTGGATTCTGGGAAGTGTGACTTGGCCCATAGGGCTCAGGAGGTGTTTGTGTGGGGTTTAGGGTTTCTAGGTTCTGGGGTTTAGGGTTTAGGGTTTAGGGCTTAGGGTTTGGGCTTTTTGAGGATTTTGGCATGAAGGGGGAGCCGCGGATACATTTTGTTTTGATGCGCTGTGCCAGGAACCAGAGGTAAACCGTCAAAACCTAAACCCTAAAGCGACAGAAAAGGCTCCCGTTTTGATACAGCTTGGGCTCCTGAAATTTGAAGGGTCGCTCTTGCAGTGATTCTTCTCGGTAGAGTTTCGCTACAAGGCGCACTGCTTGTGTCCACAGGGTGTTTGCTTAAGGTTCTAGTTTTGGGGACGTTTTGAGGCTTTGGGTTTAGGATGGGTTTGGGGTTCGGGGTTTGGGGTTTAGGGTTTAGGGCTTAGGGTTTAGGGTTTAGCTTGAGACCTCTTGCATGTCGAGGTGATGTGGGAGAGCTCTTCCGCGTGAAGGATTTGTTGCCTGAGTTTTCTCTGCTGCAGGCTACCGCGGGACACGGCTGTATAGGTTTTTGTGGGTGGAACTGTACATCCCAAACCTCGATGTGACTGATGATGCATCGTTCATAGGTTGGATCAGCTGGCCGAGACTATAGATCTTGTAACCCTAAGCCCTAAGCCCTCAACCCTAAGCCCTCAACCCTAGCTTTGCCTAACTTTTGGTAGGCTACTATTGCTGCTCGCTGCCCAGCCAAAAGTGCCCTAAACCCGAAATCTTGAAACCTTAAAAACCCGGGGGATATTTTGAGCTGTTGGCGGCCTTGGGTATGTTTACCCCTCAACCCTAAACCCTAAACCCCAAACCCGAAACCCTAAACCCCAAGAAGGTTATGCACATCCCTAAACCCTAAACCCTAAACCCTGAACCCTAAACCCTAAACCCTAAGACTTGGGATTCAGGGCTCACGGTGTAGGGCCCCAAGTAGCCCACTGTATTTCCTTTACGGCCACTTCGCCCGCCAGACCATCCTAAGCCCGGAGTCCTAGCAGGGTCGATTGTGTAGGGGTTAGGGTTTAGTGTTTAGGGTTTAGGGTTTAGGGTTTGGGGGTTAGGGGTTAGGTTTAGGGTTTAGGGTTTAGGGTTTAGCACTTGAACCCAAAAGCCCCCTACCCCCCCCCCCCCCCCCCCCCCAATCATGGTTTGGTTCGTGAGAACTATATCCGTCCCTGAAGCTAGATTAAAGGGTTTAGGGTTTAGGGTTTAGGGTTTAGGGTTTAGGGGGTCTCCTTGTAGGGCTAAACCTGAAACCCTAAAGTAGTGATGCAGAAGGTAAGGTCTTGGCAATTGTTTTTTTTGTTTTTCCTGATTGCCCAAATTGGCGACGTTTTGCAGAGGGGGTGTAGGCTTTGGGTATGTGGGTCACATGTACGGGTTGCAAGCTCTTCAGCATGTTCATAGCTAACGTGTGAAAATTCAGCACACAGAGAGAGAGAGAGAGAGAGAGAGAGAGGCAGCTCAATCTCCAGGCCCTAAGCCCTGAACATTTAGGGTTTAGGGTTTAGGGTAAACCCTGCAGGTGGAGATGTGCCCTGTGGATGTACCGGGCTTTGGGCGGAAGTACACGCTGGCCGCGCCAGGCCTTTGTTCTTTTTTGTTGCCGGTCGAGTGTCCTAAACCCTAAACCCTAAACCCGAAACCCTAAATCCCAAACCCTGCTTCGGATTGGTCGGGCTTCAGGGCTTCCGTCGATGTCTAGATCCCCGAGGGCGCGCTAGGGGCCCAGGGTTTAGGGTTTAGGGTTTAGGATTTAGGGTTTAGGGTTTAGGGTTTAGGGTTTAGGGTTTTGGCTTTAGGGTTTAGGGTTTAGGGTTCCGACATCCTATTCCCCAAGTGCCCAGAGGACGTTGAAACCCTGACTGCAGGCATCTTCTGCCACATCGCAGAGGCCAGCTTGCTTGGGTTTTTTAGGGTTAGGGTTTAGGGTTTAGGGTTTAGGGTTTAGGGTTTAGGGTTTAGGGTTTAGGGTTTAGGGTTTAGGGTTTAGGGTTTAGGGTTTAGGGTTTAGGGTGAGGGTTGAGGGTTGAGGGTTGAGGGTTGCTGGTTTCGGCGCCCTCAACAACCCTGAGTCCTTAGGGCTTCCTACGTGCTGGGCTGGTTTCCTGCAACCTTTTTCTACAGACTCCCAGAGTTTTGCACCGCAACGTTGTGGCGCAAGCCCTTGATCATGACGCTTACATCATGTTACATCTCTGAAGAAACACAGGGACCGAAACAAAGGGCTGCAAAATCTCTGAATCTCTGGAGTCTAAGGGACTTCTTATATACAACCAAAAGAATATTAAAAGTAGTATAGTCATTCAGGATCCAAAGAAATTTTGTTCGTTCCTGAAGAAGACTCAGGCCAGTTAAGAGTTGAGGGTTTTTTGGGGTGTCGAGTCCTGAGGCTCCAAATGCCCCAAAGCCTAAACCCGACAGCCCCCCTCAACAGAGACGGAAACAACCCCAAACCTCAAAAAAATCTAAGACCTCTCAACCTCTAAGGCTTCAAAAGCCTGTAAACCTCTAAACCCGAAACCTCTAAAGCTTCTAAGCCCTAGACCCCTTGACTCTCGTGGAGCAGCCCTGAACCCTAAACCCCAAACCCCGAAGCCCTCGCGGAGGAGTTTGCCGACGTGGCCTTACACCTGTCCAAGGACATGAGGCAGTCACAGCTCCCTGGGAGCCTCGGCTTTCGGACCCCCCCCCCCCCACCCTAAACGCTAAACCCGAAACCCGAAACCCGAAACCCGAAACCCGAAACCCGAAACCCTAAACCCTAAACCCTAAACCCTAAACTCTAAACCCTAAACCCTAAACCCTAAACCCTAAACCCTAAACCCTAAGCCCCAGCCGAGGATACCCCACATATGGAAAGACTTTGCGGTCACTCTCTGAGTGCCTCTTCAAGCGCGTTCTGAGAGTGGCCTCTCATGCGAGGGTCTAGGATCCCAAAGGCGGAGGGGCTTGGGGCTGTAGGGCTGTAGGGCTGTAGGGCTTCAGGTTTAGGGTTTCGGGTTTAGGGTTCAGGGACTTTATAACCAAAGCTAATTTAGTTCTAGCCCTATGTGGGCATCTGGAGCACTAGTTCTACCAGCCACTTTACAGGGCCTCTTCCTCTAGTCTCCTGAGGACTCATAGATGTTTCCTGCTTGAGCAAGTACAGGAGCTTCATCCATGTGGCAAACCTTTGTCTTGATGATTAATAATCCCTTAAAGGGTATATATACGGCCCTATATACTCCCTAAAAGGCCAGATTAGGCCCCTATTCCCTTTTTAGGGTCTATAGGTTGCCTTTCAAACCCCCTTTAGACGAAAAAGGGCTTCTTCAGAAGCTTAACCTTTTGGGCTCGGGTATTGAGCCCCTAAGTAACCCTTCGAGCTTCGAGAGGGCGTTTTTTGGATAACTCTTCGTGCCCCTATGTGGTCTCTCAGTGTTTCGGCACTATTGGTATTATCGAGAGGCCAGTCGGTCTGATGCACCTCAGCTGCAGCTCGTTCGTCTTCGGGAACTGGGCGGACGAAGTCCTGGAGAAGAATCTGCTTCATGAACGTTGGGGGGGGGCTTTCCGGAGGCAGGATCAAAGCATCCTGGCCGCGGAAGTGTACATAGAGCGTCTCTCGGAGGCTTTGCCACCCAAACTCTCCGCCGGCGTACTGCATGAATCCAACTAGGTAAGCAGGTTAACGTGCATACACATGTACAATGCACATATGCATATACATGTCATATCAGCAAGATCCCCACCCCCTAAATCCAAAACCCTGTATAAGCCCTACGCCCACAGACAAGCCCAGCGTCTGGCGCAGAAGGCTTCAGGTAAGCTCTAAACTCCAAACGCCGCACCCCAAGCCCTAAACCCTGAACCCTAAACCCCAAACCCCAAACCCTAAACCCCATAAACCCCATAAACCCCAAAAACCCCATAAACCCCATAAACCCTCGAAACCATAACCCTTTAAACCCCATAAACCCTCGAAACCATAACCCTTTAAACCCCATAAACTCTCGAAACCCTTCAGCTGCCAAGGCGCGGTGGACGGCAAGCGCCTGACCCTAGGTGAGATGGAGATCCCTGTCTACCTGCGCTGGTGCGAGGCCTATCGTGGTGCCTTGTTGGGGCTTTTAGGGTTTAGGGTTTTGGGTTCAGGGCTCAGGGTTTAGAGTTTAGGGTTTAGGGTGCCTATCATGGTGGCCTTTTGCGGCTTTAGGAGTTTTCGGGGTTAGGGTCTTCGGGTTGCAGGGCTTAGGGTTCAGGTTTTGCGGATTAAGGGCAAATTCAGGGTTTCGGTAGCTTGGAGCCGGGGCATCGGCTTTTGAGGGTGGGCGCTGCACCCGAAACCCTCAACCAAAGGGCGTGCTGGCTCAGCAGCTAGGGCCCGAAGTAGGCCCTTATGTCCTTTTCTTGGGGGTCTAGGTTCCCTTAGAAACCCCTTTAAACCAAACAGTGCACCCCTTTAACCCCTTTAACCCCTAAACCCTAAACCCTAAACCCTAAACCCTAAACCCTAAACCCTAAACCCTAAGGTAATTCTTGGGTCTAGGCAGGAAGAGGAAGTGCAAACATGCATTGCAGTCATAGGTTCCATGTTCAGTGTATATTCTCGGGCCCGGCCCTTTAAAGGGCTTCCTACATACTGGCTTCTTGGCCTAATATAGGTTTAGGGTTTAGGGCTTAGGGTTTAGGGTTTAGGGTTTAGGGTTTAGGGTTTAGGGTTTAGGGTGCTGGTTACAGACCAAGGTGGACGACCGGATGAAGCGGAGCTTGAATTCAAGCTTGCACGCACCATGCATGCACCAGACGTACAGAGTTTTAGGATTTATATGAGGAGCTTTAGGATGGTTTGGGGTTCAGGGTTTAGGGTTCAGGGTAATAAAGGGTTTAGGGTTTAGGGTTTAGGGTTTAGGGTTTAGGGTTTAGGGTTTAGGTATTACTTGTAGTGTTTCTTTATAGTCCCTTTATAGGTATAGTCGAGTCCAGAGCATTAGGACTTATAGTAGGAGCTTTAGGATGTGTTCAGGGATCGGAATATTTTGCTTGTAGTATTCCCTTATGGTCCCTTTGTAGGTGTAGTCAGTATAGTAACCCCCAAAAACCTTATTTCAAATTTCAATTGTTAAGGCCCCTAGGCGATAGCGTCAAGAGTTGGATTTCAAGGGCTCAGGCACTAAGTCTTAGGGTTTAGGGTTTAGGATTTAGGGTTTAGGGTTTAGTCAACTTCTGGAGGTGCATGCATGGCTGAATTGCCTCCTCTTGAGGGCCGGAAATCTGTCAGCCTTGACACCGTCTTTTCTTAGGCTGCGCCGCTTCAATGCAGCCCCTTTTTATGCCCGAATCCCTCTAAGGCCGGTCTCCACAAAGACTCAATTTTTCTTCAAGCCTCGTAGAAGCCCTTTCTGAGCAAAACCTACATCTTAAACAGCACTTATACCCAATCTGGGCCCCAAAGACTCACCAAACCCTAAACCCCAAACCCTAAACCCCAAACCCTAAACCCCAAACCACAAACCCTAAACCCTAAACCCTAAACCCTTCTTGCACAGCGCCATACCCACAGGCCCGAACCCCAAAAGGCCCCCAAAAGAAGACCTGCGGGGCATGCGTTGGAGCCGCCTAACCTAGGGTGTGCTCAAGGAGCCAAGAGGCTCAGAGTTTAGGGCGTTTAGGGTGTTTAGGGTGTTTGGGGTGTGTAAGGGTTTAGGGGTGTGTAGGGTTCGGGTTTAGGGTTTAGGGTTTAGGGTTTAGGGTTTAGGGTTTAGGGTTTAGGGTTTAGGGTTTAGGGTTTAGGGTTTAGGGTTTAGGGTTTAGGGTTTTGGTTTTAGGGTTTAGGGTTTAGGGTTTAGGGTTTAGGGTTTAGGGTTTCATGTTTCATGTTTCTTTGGGGCTTCCTTATGGCGCATCCCGAGTAGCTGGGTCCTGCGGTTGCCTCCGAGAGGCCGTGCCGTGAAGGCCCATGCATGGCGGGGGCTGTTTCTGAAAGGGGTTTTAAGGTGTAGGGTTTAGGGTTTAGAGTTGGGATATTCCCCCTTATACAAACAGTCCTTGAATAATTAGGGAGTATAGGTTTCTGAAAGGGTTTTAAGATAGCTAGGCACGTTGTTGAATATTGTTCAGGGGGTCTTAAGGCCCATCCTAGTAAGGCTTAGAGTCCTTAGGCCTATAATGCACTACATCCTGAACCATTTAGGGCGCAGGGTATGTCGGTACCTTGGCAAGCCCTTATCGAACAGGAGTCCCCTCTGATGTCGAAGAGCCCCCGATGAGTTTAGATGCTGAGAGTCCAGATCGTTGTCGCTTCGCGTTCCTTCTGCTTTAGGAGGCACCCTGCACACGCCATGCGAGACATGCGTTGCGGTCTGCGCCAAGTTCCCCATTCCCACCCAGCCCGCCCTGCCTTCAAACTCCAGACTGCAGTTTAGGGTTCAGGGTTAAACCCTCAACCCTAAAACCTAAACCCTAAACCCTAAAGAGGCGGTTTTGATCTCGGGCACAACTTTGTGCCTCATTCGTCAACTAACGATCCTGGCCACATGTCTGAGCCCAGTGTTGAGATTGGTTGATGGCTGACTGTTTACTGTTCAGGTATTCAGATTTGGGGTTTAAGGGTTTAGGGGCTTGGGGCTTTCACGTCGCAACTGTGCCAGAAGCTAAGCCGGGTTGCCGTGGCGGAGGGGCCGGCAACGGCTGGATTCACAGCCTACCTCCTGTACAGTCAACGTTCTAGTCTTTCGAGGCCTAGCATGACGAAAAAAGTTTCGCGTTTAGGGATGCATGGGGAGTTCCCGAAATAGGGGTACCCTTTTTACGCCCCCACATCGAATAGCATGCCCCAGCCGGACCCCCCAAAAAGGTACCCCTATTCTGGGAACCCCCCATGTGGCCTTTGGAATCTTATACAGTCAGCCATGAGCTCTGAAGCAGCTTAGGGTTTAGGGTTTAGGGTTTAGGGTTTAGGGTTTAGGGTTTAGGGTTTAGGGTTTAGGGTTTAGGGTTTAGGGTTGCTATGTACAAGCACTTCCTGATTTGCGCACTGGGTTGCTAGAATTATGTACAGTTCAGGGCTTGCCAGCTTCTTCCAGGCGGCCGAAGGTGTTGCGTGTAGGGTTTGGAGTTCACGGGTTCGTGTCCTTCGATCCATAAACGGAATGGGTCCCCGCCGTCGAGACAGGAGGTGTTGTTATTCGGAATTTGTTTGGGTTTATGGGTTTATGGCAATGGGTTTAGGGTTTAGGGTTTAGAGTTCGGGTGTATAGGGTTGATAGGGCAAACCAAGACACGGATCCCCTCAGCAACCAGGCATCTGGAACATCCCTAAACCTTAAACCCCAAATTCCCTAAACCCTAAACCCCAAATTCCCGAAACCCCAAACCCTAAACCCTCAACCCTCAACGCTAGACCCTAAACCCCCCATTTCAATTTCCCTAAACCCTAAACCCTCAACCCTAAACCTGTCGATGGGTGGCGCTCAGCATGGCCCGAGCCTTCATACTCGGGCAGCGTCCCACGTCGGCCAGATCCCTGGCCGCTCGCACGCTGGGAGGTGTTTTGTCTCCCCCCGCGCCTTGTCTTTGCCTTGGGTAGGGTTTAGGGTTTAGGGTTTAGGGTTTTGGGTTTGGGTTTTGGGTTTTGGGTTTAGGGTTTAGGGTTTAGGGTTTGGGGTTTAGCGTTTAGGTTCAATTCAGGGGAATGCAGACTCTTTTAATGGCAGGGGATACGGTAGCATTTGGCATGGGGTTTTGCTGGCTTTCCTGATGGTCCTGGGCTCATTGGTTATCCGCGTGACTGCACTTAAGACCTAGCCTAGCAGTGACAGCTGCCTGCATGGGCGAACCAGCACAGACACATTGGAGTTTTGGGCACCATTCGCAAGGAGAGGCACCTTTACTATGCTAGCTGTACAAGTAGTTAAGGGACTAATAACCTAAATGATGGCACTTTCAGCTCAGAGTGGCCCCCCCCCTTAAACCCTAAACCCTAAACCCTAAATCCCCCCCGGGGGTAAAACCCAAAAAAGCAAATCGCATTTTCCTCGGGGCGGCGTGTGCCATGGCTGCTGCGGGTGGCGACGGCAAGGAGGCTCCGGTGAGTGGCGCAGAAGGCGCCCTGGGTGATTGAGAACAAAGGGCCGAATGAGTAGTTAGGTTCACACTGCTGGGCTTGTCTTAGGCCTAAGGGTTTAGGGTTTAGGGTTTAGGGCTTAGGGCTTAGGGCTTAGGGCTTAGGGCTTAGGGCTTAGGGCTTAGGGCTTAGGGCTTAGGGCTTAGGGTTTAGGCTAAGGGTAGTTGTATGGGCCCTTAATATGGTCCTTTACCCTCGTTCAAGGGTTCTGAAGTATGGGGACCCCTACTGAGGGACCGCGTAACTACCCCTAGAGCTTGGGTTTGGGGCGCACTTTTTTTGGGGTTTAGGGTTTAGGGTTTGGGTTTAGGGTTTTGGCTTTAGGGCCTCTTATGAGTCCAGGCTCTGCGTCTTTATGAAGTATGCTTAGCACACCAGGGAGGTCCAATCAACTAAGTCAACGCCCCCTGCAAAAGCAAAACTGTCCCTAAACCCTAAACCCTAAGCCCTGAGCCCTAAGCCTTAAGCCCTAAACCCTAAACCCTCACCAATCCCTAGACCTTGAAGCCCCAAACCCTGAGATTCAACAGATACACATGTGCAACAAACAAGCAAACCCTCAGACCTAAACCTTAAACCAACCGATTAAACAATTCGATAAAGGAAACATAACTCACCAAACAGGCGCTGAGTCGCAACCATGGTGTTTTCACAATGGGCTGCGATGACGTCTGCGCTTGGTTTCCTGAAGCTAGCAACCTACAACTCCCGAAGCAATAAACCCTAAACCCTAAACCCCCTGAATCATCCCCGCCCTCAGGCACTGGCGACTCTGCGAAGAAGGCTGAAGAAAGGATTCAAAGTTTAGGGTTTAGGGTTTTAGGGTTTAGGGTCCAGGGTCCAGGGTCCAGGGTCTAGGGTTTGGGGTTTAGGGTTTAGGGTTTGGGGTTTAGGCTCCAAAAGCTTTCTGAGTGTTGAGTAGGTAACCTTTTAGCCTATAACTAGGACCCAGAGTAGGCCCTTATTCCCTTTTTCTAGGCTCCTTTAGACCCACCCGCTTTTATTCTTAGGTCGCTCTTGGGTCTAGCAAGTTCCAAACGCCCTTGAAGTTTGACAAATGTAACCTTGTTTTCCTCTTTGCCAAACCCGCTAAACCCCTAAACCCCCTGAACCCTTAACCCCAAACCCTAAACCCTAAACCTCTTACCCCCCCTAAACCCTAAACCTCATAAACCCTAAAGCTTTCTCATCCCGGCTTTCCGGGAGCTACAGGGTGGGGCCCCCTAGTTATAAGTAGAGTTATAAGGGCCCTAAATCGGGTTATAAGGACCCTAAGTTAGGTTATAAGTCCCTTAACTACAGTTAGTATAGTAAGGGGGCCCCACCCTGTAGGGGTTCTTGGTGGGACTTCACTACAACTTTATCACTTTGTAAGATTGGGGTTTAGGGTTCAGGGGGGACTGTGCTACAACGTTATCACTTTGTGAGTTTTTCGGGTTCCGCTAATCTCATATTCAAGGAGCCAAACCCTAAACCCCCAACCCTAAACCCTAGACCCTAAACCCCAAAGCCTAAACCCTAAACCCTAAACCTTAAACTTTCTTGGGGGGTCGAAGAGCAACCAGGGGTCGGGTGTGGGCGGGTCGGCTCCAGGGGCTACGGAACTCTGAAGGTTTAGGGTGTAGGGTTTAGGGTTCAGGGTTTAGGGTTAGGGGATGTAGGGTTTAGGGTATAGGGTTTAGGGTTTCTTGGGGTTTGGGCTTTGGGTTTAGAATTTGGGCGTTTTGGGGTTTAGGGTTGATAAGGCTTTGGGGGTTTAGATTGGGAGGTTCCCCTTATACTACCTGTCCTCCCAAGTTTTGGAGCTCATTTTCCTTAGGGCTTGCCCCTAAACCCTAAACCCTAAACTCTAAACCCTAAACCCTAAACCCTACACCCTACACCCTACACCCTAAATTGGCCCTAAAGCCTTTTCTGTAGGGTTTGCACTTTCGGGGGCATCCCGGCCATGGCAGGATGTCGATTCTGTCGCCTACCACCTGAGCATGGTTGATGGCACTGCCGCCCGGACACTAAACCCTAAACCCTAAACCCCAAACCCTAAACCCTAAACCCTAAACCCTAAACCCCAAACCCCAAACCCTAAACCCTAAACCCTAAACCCTAAACCCTAAACCCTAACCCTAAACCCTAAACCCTAAACCCTTGCATTTTTAACACCCACATACTCCCCCAACTTGCACCATTGAGGCTTTGGATAGTCGGGCTTCTGTTTTGAATCCTGAAATCCAGCACCCTTAGCCTGATCTAGGGTTTAGGGTTTAAGGTTTAGGGCGAAATCCAGGACCCTTTAGGACCCGGAGTAGGCCCTTATTTTTTTGTTTCGGGCTTAGGTTCCGGTAAAGAAACTTTTGTACCTAGGTTCGGCCTCAGACCCTGAACCCTACATCTTTCCGCGCGAATCGGTCTTTCGGGTTCACGGCTTTTGGCATTGGATTTAGGATTGTCTAGGGTTTTGGGGGCTTAGGTTACGGGTTGTAATTCAATTCATGGGCCCAAGAATGCTGAACCCTGAGCATCACCGCACGAAGCAGAGGAGACCACGCTGAGCTTGAGCCCAACTGCTTCCATTTATGATGCCTGTGTTGCAGCGGCTGCGTGGAAAGGTCTACACCCAGGTCAGATCAGGCGGGATAGGGTTTAGAGTTTTGGGTTTAGGGTTTAGGGGCTAGGGTTTAGGGTTTAGGGGTACCCTAGACCTTCAGCACATGTCGAATCCCGGCCTTCTAGACATTTGGTCTCTATGGGGCCATACCAACCCTCGACCCTTCACGCCCTAAACCCTGAACCCTAAACCCTAAACCAAAAGACCACTCGACGGCTTTACGACCCTACGAGTACCCTTTAGGAAAGCCATAACCCTTAAAACCTAAACAAAACTCTACACCGTCCACTTACACCCAAACCCAAATGCCCTACACCCTCCGAGACCCTAAACCCTAAGCCCTAAACCCTCAACCCTCAACCCTCAACCAAAACCCTAAACCCTAAACCCTAAACCCTCAACCCTCAGCCCTCAGCCCTCAGCCCTCAGCCCTCAGCCCTCAGTCCCAAGCCCGACCAACCAGGCTCGTGGTGCAAGGCCAAGTGCAACCGCTTCTTGGCGGCCCAGTGCCAGCCTTTGCCTTTTTTTCTTGGGTTCTGGGTTCTCTTTTTAAGTACCCCGCCACCCAACAAAGGGATGAGGGTTTAGGGTGAAGGGGTACGCCTAAACCCGAAACCCTAAACCCTAAACCCTAAACCCTAAACCCTAAACCCTAAACCCTACTTCCAATATGGTCACTGCCAAGGCTTCCGCACTGTCGCAAAACGCATCTGCGGGAAGCTGCAGGCGCGGTACAACCGGGAGGGCTCAGCGGCGTAGCACCCTGAATATGGGGTGTTTTCGGGGGTTTGGGTTTAGGGTTTAGGGTTTATAGGGTTTAGGGTTTAGGGTTTAGGGTTTAGGGGTTAGGGCTTAGGGTTTAGGGTTTAGGGTTTAGGGTTTAGGGGTTTGGGTTTAGGGTTTGGGGTTTAGGGTTCCCCTGCAACCCCCCAAACCCCAATGCCAAAACCCCAATCCCCAAACCCTAATGAGACTTTGCAAAGTTGCGGGTTCATTCCACAGGGCTCTGGTCCTTGGGTGGAGCAGGTTGTACCGTGAGGGTAGAGCTGAGCAGGGCTCCCCTAAACCTTTAAACCCTAAACCCTAAACCCTAAACCCAAATAGCTAACGGTCGTCTGGGGCTTTAGGGCTCAGGTTTCAGGGAACTCAGTTCTTACCTTCACGTGTTTTTGCCACGGAAGGCCTCCTGAGCACCGAGCTGAGCCCTAAACCCGATAGGTTTAGGGTTTAGGGTTTAGGGTTTAGGGTTGAGGGTTTACCCTAAACCCTAAAACCCTCAGCCCACATTGACTGAACATCGACTTGAGGCCAAGTCCCTACCTCAAGTAACCTCGACGCCCTTCCCTGCGCACAGCGGTACTCGATAAAACGGTTCTAAGGGGCCATTGGCTGGCATCATTTAGAAGGGTATACATTACAAAAAGCCTACAGGGTGGGGCCCCCTTACTATACTAACTGTAGTTAAGGGACTTATAACCTAACTTAGGGTCCTTATAACCCAATTTAGGGCCCTTATAACTCTACATATAACTAGGGGGCCCCACCCTGTAGTTTTATTTTTTAGGCACGTGCGAACCAGGATCTATATAATTAAACCGTAGGTCTTGGCTACGAATGAGGGCTCCCCCGAAGTATAGCTCCTCAAGCAGTAGTGTGGCTCTAGTATACCTGCGAGCTCGGTAGGGTTGAATTGGGGTTTAGGGTTTAGGGTTTAGGGTTTAGGGTTTAGGGTTTAGGGTTTAGGGTTTAGGGTTTAGGGTTTAGGGTTTAGGGAAGCACTGAGTCTAGGAAGTGTAGGTGTATGCTTGAATAGAAAGCCAAGCAGGCAGGACTCCTATCCCCTAACGCTCCAGAAGCCCTACCACTTACGGTTGGTTAGTAGAGAATGATATATCCCCTTTAAGGGATTCTACAGGGTACCTCATTCCCTCATGCCCTACTAACAGTAAGACCACCTGCCTCGGCAGGCGGCATCACGGATTTGTTGGCCGTGCTGCTTGGCCAACCGAGGTTGATGTCCTTGTATCAAGGTCACCCTGAATCTGGTTGAGGGTTTAGGGTTTAGGGATTAGGGATTAGGGCTCGGGGTAGCTCAGGGCCGCAGCTTACTCTGTGCCACCGTGTATGCGAGGTGTCGTGTGCCTACGTAAGCTACTGGAGAGCAAATTACCTCTCATGCTTGTCCATCCCCTGTCAAGTACTCCGAACCCGAACCACCTCACCCTAAACCCTAAACCCTAAACCCTAAACCCTAAACCCTAAACCCAAACCCCAAACCCTTAATTCCTAAACCCTAAACCCTAAACCCTAAACGCTAAACCCTAAACCCCAATCCCTAAATTTGCTGTAACCTTAGATCCCCTTGGAGCAGGCTTCAAGAGCCTACTGAAATCCCGAAGCTCCTCAACCCCGAAGTCAGGACGTAGGTCCTAAACTGCTTAAGGCTTGAGGGATTCAGGGTTTAGGGTTTTCAGCTCCACAAAACCCCAAACCCTAAACCCCAAGACCTAAACCCTCAACCCCAAGACCTAAACCCTAAACCCCAAACCCTAAACCAACCAGAAACCCCAAGGATATCGCGGACCTACTTCCTGGGGGCCGGCACTGGGCCGCTGGCAACGAAGTGCACCTCGACACAGCTCCTCAGCTGGCCACTATTCCCGAAACCCTGTTGGGTATAGGGTTTAGGCACGTGCACTCAAGCACGGCCCAAAGGGGTTTAGGGTTTAGGGTTTAGGGTTTAGGGTTTAGGGTTTAGGGTTTAGGGTTTAGGGTCTATAGGATTTAGTGTTTAGGCTCGTCTGTAACCTTTTGCTCGAACTTTGGGGTCACATAAATCCCTTTCAAACCCGCAGTGAACCTATTTCCTCTTGGATATCTCAGCCCCTTTGTCTAGCTAGGCCATGGAGCCAGCACCAACAATTTGCGTTTTATTGTTTTGTGCTTTGGGTTGGGATGTTTAGGTCTGATAGGGAGGCAGTGCTGCCATGTCTGAGCTGATATGAAGTGTCTCTCCCCTTGTTCTTGGTCTTGATCGTTTCTTCCTTTCACGGTTTAGGGTTTAGGGTTTAGGGTTTAGGGTTTAAGGTTTAGGGTTTAGGGTTTAGGGTTTAGGGTTTAGGGTTTGTTTTTTCCTCTTCTTCCTTGTCTTCGGTCCGAAAACCGTGCCCATGTTAGGAGATCCGGGTGGCTCCTGGACTACCCCTTTGCCGGCTTGATAGGGTTTAGGGTTTAGGCTTTAGGGTTTAGGGTTTAGGGTTTAGGGTTTAGGGTTTAGGGCTTTTCATGCGTTTTGTTTGAAGGGAGTTGGCGGCTTCCATCAGGATTCCGGGCGTACCGGGGTCTTGAAAGGAGGCCTGCCTGTAGGACTGCGCCCTGAACCCCGAACCCTGCCTGAACCCTAAACCCTAAACCCTAACCCCTAAACCCTAAACCCTAAACCCTAAACCCTAAACCCTAAACCCTAAACCCTAAACCCTAAACCCTAAACCCTAAACCCTAAACCCTAAAGCCTAAACCCTAAACCGCCCAGCCTTTGGACCAAGAGGCCAAGGCATCCAAATCCACAGCCCTGGGCCCGGGGCCAGGACACTAAAGAGGGTCGCAAAGCAGATTTTGGCGGTTTAGGCTTTAGGGTTTAGGGTTTAGGGTTTAGGGTTTAGGCTTTAGGGTTTAGGCTTTAGGGTTTAGGGCAAAACAGATCCGGATGGCTCCTTGACCGCCCCTTTGTTAAAGGGAACGAATGGTTTCGAGTCAATCGGGAGTCCGGGTTTACCGGGGCCTTGGCAAAAACAAACCCTAATTCCAAAATGCCGGATATCGGGAACGATTTCACTTTAAAGAGGGTCCCGCTCACTGTGACCTGAATAGCCCGGCAGGCTCGACCTTTAAAGAGGGCCCCCCCCCCCCCACTCAACAGGGTCCAACATGAAACCCTTACCGGCCCAGTTGATCTGGGGTTCAGCACCCTAACTAAACCCTAAGACCCTAAGACGCTCCGACCCTCAGACCATAAGACCGCCCCAAGACCCTACGACCCTACAGGGTGGGAACCCCTTACTATACTAACTGTAGTTATAAGGGACTTATAACCTAACTTAGGGTCCTTATAACCCAATTTAGGGCCCTTACAACTCTACTTATAACTAGGGGCCCCCACCCTGTAAGACCCAAAGACCCTACGACCCTGAGACCCTAAGAGCCTCAACCCTTGCTGAGCCGTCAGGTTCGAGCATTATCCATCTTCCGCGCTCCTTGGGCCCTACTTTAAAGCTCTAGTTCAATATGCTTGCTTCTTGCTTTTTTGTCCTAGAACTGCTCTGGGGTGTAGGGTCTAGGGTTGAGGCTTTAGGGTTTTTTCCCTGGAAGTGCTCTAAGTTCGAGGCGTTAAGGTCCACTTGCGGTCCCGAAGCCCACAAGCCCTTCAATCCAAGAGCGTAGAGGCCTTAGACTCGTACACCCTAAACCCTAAACCCTAAACCCCAAACCCTAAACCCTAAACCCTCAGCCCTTGACCAAACACTGAGCCTTCCACCGTGGTGACCTCTCTAGCCCTATCCCCTGATGTGGTCACCTACTGGGCTCGCGGGTTTGAGAAGCAGAGCATTTCTTCAAGGGTTTAGGGTTTAGGGAATTGTTTATGGATTTATAGGGTTTGGGGTTTCCAAGGTTTACAGGGTGTAAAGGGGCTACGTAGGGTGCGAAATAAAGGCTTAGGGTTTCTAGGGGTGTAAAGGGCCCAGGGTGCAAATTCCTGGTTTAGGGTTTAGGGTGTGCTTGCTTCGATGCTGGCAGAGTCAATGCGACGCACCGTGGAGTTTAGGGTTAGGGTTTGCGGCACTATGGGTGTACCCATGTCAGGGTGTTAAGGGTTCAGGGTTGATTTGGTACCTCGCTTACCATCCTTTTAATTCAGGGGACGTCATGAGGGAACATGTTTCAGAAGGTTGTGATGCTGACCATTTGCCCATGTGCTTCGGAGTTCAGGGAGTTTAGTTCGCCTGAGGTACAAGGTCAGGGGTACCCCCTATACACCCATAAACCTTACAAACCCTAAACCCTAAACCCTAAACCCTAAACCCTAAACACCTGTAGGTATCTTGCAGACGAGCCGGTCGCTGAGCCTGCTGAGATCAAGATGGAGCTTTGCGAAGGGCAGCGCGTTGAGGCAGGTGGTCCAAAGGAAGGCGTCATGTTCCTAGGATGCCCAGTAGTACCCTTATTCCCTTTTTGGTAGGTTTAGGTTCCCTTATAAGCCCCTTTAGGCAAAAAAGGGCACCCTTTTTCATCCTAGGTTACTGGGCAACCTAGGTTCTGCCAGACGCGACTCAAGCCGAAAAGCATAGTTTCCTAAGCTTTCCGTTCATGTTGCCACATGTCTTTTTTTAAAGCTCAACTTAAAGAAGGTGTTTTGACTCAAGTTAATCCCATACCTTTGATGTCGCTGCGTCTTCACATAGGCTACGCAGCCACCATAAAAGCCATAAAAGTGCTGATGCCAAGCTCCTGATGGCAACCCTCTCTTCCGAAACCTGAAGGGGACTGCCTGAGCCCTGAGTCCCCCTAAGTAAACCTTAAGCCCTCAACCCAAAAACTCACAACCCCTAAACCCTTAGAAGCCTAAACCCCTAAATCCTAAACTTAAACCCCAAACCCTAAACCCTAAACCCTAAACCCTAAACCCTAAACCCTAAACCCTAAACCCTAAACCCTAAACCCTAAACCCTTAGGGTTCCGAACCTGCCGGCCGGGCCAAGGCGAGATGGTGATTCTGTGGGCCTGTGCCCTTCCCTTACTGGGCGCATTCTCATGCGCGTCTTTCTGCAGATGCTTGGTTCAGGTTTAGGGTTTTCGGTTTAGGGTTTAGGGTTTAGGGTTTAGGGTTTAGGGTTTAGGGTTTAGGGTTTAGGGTTAGGGTTTAGGGTTTAGTTTAGGGTATAGTTTAGGGTTTAGGGTTTAGGGTTTAGGGGGCATGGTGTAGAGTTTCAGGTTTCGGTTTTCGGGTTTAAGGTAACACCCCTTTCTTTTGTTCCTTGGGGCTTTACGGGTTGCGGGTTGGGGGGGGGGGTTCAGGGTTTAAACCCTAGATACCCTAAACCCTAACCCCTAAACCCTAGACCATCCCAAGCCCAAAGCAGCAACCCCTTCTTGTGGCGGTACTTTCACGGGATCGAAGAAAGGCAAAATTAAAGGAGACTACCAACCTGATCCCCAAAAAGCCTGGAAACCAAAAAGCCTAGGGTTTCGGGTTTGGGGTTTAGGGTTTAGGGTTCAGGGTTCCAGGGTTTAGGGTCTCTTTCCTGAACCCCTGGGAGCCTAGGAAACACGAGTGGGCATGTGGGATCGGAGCCGGAACTATGGATACCAATCTGTCGCAAGATCCAGATTCCAGACTGCTCTGGAAAGCTTTGTTTTGTGGAGTTTGGGGTTTAGGGTTTAGGGTTTAGGGTTCAGGGTCTAGGGAGCTACCCTAAACCCTAAACCCTACACCCCATGTGCACCTTAAACGATTCGCATCTCTCCACTTCACCCGAGTTGAGGCTTAGCGGTTCTTAGCAAGGAATTCGGAGTTCGGCACCCCATATAACCCCTTAAAGGGTAGTATTGGGTTTAGGGTTTAGGGTTTAGGGTTTAGCTTTTAGGGTTTAGGGTTTAGGGTTTAGGAAATACAGAAGGATGTCTCCACTTCCCTGCTAAGAACTCTAGTAGCATGAGCCCTGGCACCTAAACCCTAAACCCTAAACCCTAAACCCTAAACCCTAAACCCTAAACCCTAAACCCTAAACCCTAAACCCTAAACCCTAAACCCTAAACCCTAAACCCTAAACCCTACACACTTTGAGGAATACCAAAAACATTTTCTCGGCCTCTACCATGGCGGCGGCTCCCGAAATGTCTGCGCGTACGCGTCGAGGACGCACCGAACCTCCAACGGCTGGGACCGTGATCAGAGGCTTTTTGGGACTAGGGTTTAGGGTTTAGGGTTTAGGGTTTAGGGGTTGTGTCTGAGCTGTCACGACCTTCAGGCGCACACGCGCAATTTCACAAACACTACGCGAAGGGCCTGTACATACTTACGGACTCTGTCCTGGAACCCTAAACCCTAAACCCTAAACCCTAAACCCTGAGTAAAGTTCATATGGTCATTTCTCTAAAGTAGGGTCCCGTTTGGGTGTTACTGTTCTAAGGGCGCCCCAATTTTTTAGGGTTAACCCTAAACCCTAAACCCTAAACCCTATATAAACCCTAAACCCCTAAACCCTAAACCCTAAACCCCAAAAAAGGGACCATCATTTTGAGAACTGACCATATCAGCATGAAGCAAGCGAAGCAGCAGCTCACCGCTGTCAAGAACTGAAGGGGCACTGCTTAGGGTTTAGGGTTTAGGGTTTAGGGTGTAGGGTTTAGGGTTTAGTAAAATTTAGGGTTTAGGGTTTAGGGTTCAGGGTTTAGGGTTTAGGGTTTAGGGTTTAGGGTTTAGGTCGGCGCAGCGGGGCAAGCAGACGAGCCTTCACATCACGGGCACTGGCGGCGCATGCGATGCCGTCTTGGATGCACAGTAGTAAATGCGCAACGCCATCCTCAGCCTGTTGATCTAGACTTCGCCTACTGGTGCCCCGAAACCCTAAACCCTAAACCCTCGTCCCAAGGTGACCCACAACCGAGCAGAGTTAAGGAAGACCAAGAACACTTCCTTGGTCTCTACCCTAAACCCTAAACCCTAAACCCTAAACCCTAAACCCTAAACCCTAAACTCTACCATGGCGGATACTCCCGAAATGCCTGCGCGCACGCGAACAGGACGCACGAAACCTCCAATGGCTGGGACGACAATCAGAGGCTTCTGGGTTGAGGGGTCGAGGGTTTGGGGTGTCACCCTAAGCCCTAAACCCTACACCCGACACCTTACACCCTAAACCCCAAACCCTAAACCATAAACCCTAAACCCTAAACCCTAAACCCTAAACCCCAAACCCTAAACCCCAAACCCCAAACCCTAAACCCTAAACCCTAAACCCTAAACCCTAAACCCCAAACCCCAAACCCTAAACCCTAAACCCTAAACCCTAAGCCCGATCCCTGGAGGCTTGCCATCCTCTTCGACTTTCACAAGGCCTCCACAGTCGTAGCACTTCCCGACAGAGTCCATGTGCGCATGTAGTTAGGGTTTGGGGTTGAGGGTTTAGGGTTTAGGGTTTAGGGTTTAGGGTTTAGGGTTTAGTAGGGTTTAGGGTTTAGGGTTCAGGGTTTTAGGGTTTTAGGGTTGTAGGGTATAGGGTATAGGGTATAGGGTTTAGGCTAGGTCAGGGCCCATGTACATACTGTATTGCTAGCAAGCTCGTATGTTGTGGAAGCTATAATGTATAAGGTCGCTTACCTTTGGGTATAGGTGCAGGGTTTAGGGTTTAGGGTTTCGGGGTTCGGGTTTAGGGCAGGTTGCACTGGAACACCTGAAAAGCAAGCGCCCAACATGCCCGCAAGCCCTCATCAACCCTACACCGCCCTAAACCCTACTTAGTCCATAATCCCCTGTCCTTCCTACATGCAGATGCATGTGTCCGGCTCCACGTCTACCCCCACCCCGCTTTAATCATCCCGAAATAGCCTGAATTTTGCTGGAAACCTATGGGGGGGGTACCTAGTATAGAGCGGGGTTAGTAGGGGTACCCATTACTGGGCATCCTGACGTCGTTTTAAGACCCTGGGTAGGTACCCATAAACCCTAACCCCGGACCCCTAACCCCTAAACCAAAAACCGAAAACCCTAAACCCTGAACCCTAAACCCTGAACCCTAGACAAGTGTCATGGGTTTTCGGCACTCATGTATCTTCACTTTCTGGCTTTCGGTGGGGCGGGAAACAGTCAGCCCGAAGTTCCCAAGGCGACTTCGGGATTGGGGTGTAGGGTTTAGGGTTTAGAGTTTAGGGTTTAGGGTTTAGGGTTTAGCCCTCAACAAAGGAATCCTAAAATCCCCAGGGGGTGATGCAGTGCTACGAAGACCTGTCGCCCTTCGGACGCCCCGTACGGATTCAAGCTGGCGAAGAGCTCTGGCCCGTGGTCTTTCTATGGCGATCAAAAGATGTGGCAAACTGGGCTTAGGGATGTTGGAAGGATTTAGGGTTTAGGGTTTAGGGTCTAGGATTTAGGGTTTAGCATTGAGAGGGACAGTCTTGTTGGCTTCTTGGTCTGAGGGCTTAGTTTAGGGGGTTAGGGTTTAGGGTTTCGGGTTTAGGGTTTAGGGTTTAGGGCTCCAGTGATTATTAGGGCTTGGGCAGCAAAAGGATCCAAAAAGGGGTGGTTTAAGGCGTGAGGTTCGTCGTTGTTCCGCTTTATGTGCATATGCCCATGAAGGGAACGTTGAACTCCCACAACTTTTGATTGTTGCTTCTAAGTGGAGTAAGGCAAGCATCGCCGTGGACTTCGTGTGACATCGGCTCAGGGGACTGGGTTTAGGGTTTAGGGTTTTAGGGTTTAAGGTTTAGGGTTTAGGGTTTAGGGTTGAGGCTTTAGGGTTTAGGGTTTAGGGTTTAGGGTTTAGGGTTTAGGGTCGAGAGCGGCATGGGGCCCACAACGCGGCAACGCGGTGGCAGCTGCATATCCGTGAGCCCCTGTACAGGCCGTCACCCCTCGTTTCACCACATCGGTTTGGAGCGCGAGGCTTGAAATGTTGGTCAGAAACCCTAAACCCTAAACCCTAAACCCTAAACCTTAAACCCTAAATCAGAGGCAACCAAAAAATGCTGCCTGCAGACTCCGTGTCATGAAAAACACAAGGCTCGGTGGAGTTGCGGCTGCGTGTCGTTGTTAAATGTTTGTGTTTCTTGCTGAGTTGCGCGTCCTGAACTCTAAACCCTAAACCCTAAACCCTAAACCCTAAACCCTAAACCCTAGCGACCCCAAGGCAAAGTGCCGAGCTCCTGGAGGGACATCTCACCTTCCTCCAGGCCTAAACCCTACAACCCTATATCCCTAAACCCTAAACCCTAAACCCTAAACCCTAAACCCTAAACCCTAAACCCCATGTGAGCTGCGGACCAAAGTACTGTCTTAAAGGGGTTCTCTAGGGATTAGGGCTTTAGGGTTTAGGGTTTAGGGGGAGTTTGGAGTACTATACTTTAAGACTGTTGTGGTTGTGGGTTCCCATGATAGCTGCTAATGCCATAAGGAGTGGATACATTTTTTCTTCCTCCAGGGTCGACTCCGAAGGGGGGTACAGGGGTTATACAGGGTGGGGCCCCCTTACTATACTAACTGTAGTTAAGGGACTTAGAACCTAACTTAGGGTCCTTATAACCCAATTTAGGGCCCTTATAACTCTACTTATAACTGGGGGGCCCCACCCTGTAGGGATCCGTAACAGGGACTAGACTATCGTCCAGGGCTCATCTTAACCCTCGCTCGCAAACCCCAATTCTACCCTAAATCCTTATTAAACCCTACACCCCAAGGCCTCAACCCTCCATGAACACGCAACACCGGCACTCCAAAAGCAACCGCAGAATAATCTCTCCCCTTCCCTCTCTCTCTCTCTTCTCTCTCTCTTCTCTCTCTCTCTCTCTCTTTTCTCTCTCTCTCTCTCTCGCTCTCTCTCTCTCTCTCTCCCCTTCCCTCTCTCTCTCTCTCTTCTCTCCTCTCTCTTTTCTCTCTCTCTCTCTCTCTCTCTGGCTTTGGGTTTTGGTTGAACTAGGCTTTTGGATTTGGAGCGACAATCCTTTTTGCCGAACTGTCAGGCTCCATGTTCTTCTTGTGATAAGTTAACCCTAAACCCTAAACCATAAGTCCATGTCTTGCAGGCCCTGACATCCCAATGTACCTACTGAGCCTAGTCCGCCTTATCCTAAACCCAAGCCCTACCTTAAGAACCTCAAACCTTTTGTTTTTGCAGGTTCCCTAAGAATCCGATAAGGCAATTTTGCAAAAAGAGCCTACAAAACAGTAGGTCTTCGGTAAACACTAAACAAAACAGGCGAATTGCAGTCTGGGGTCTAGGCAGGAATTAGCTCACCCTCATTGACGCGCTCCGGGAAACCAAGAACGAATAGGGAATCAGCCTGCTTCCCTCTTCCCTCCCTCCGCCCGGATTAGGGTTTAGGGTTTAGGGTTTAGGGTTTAGGGTGTAGGGTGTAGGGTGTAGGGTTTAGGGTTTACCCTAAACCCTAAACCCTCAATCCCTCAAGTCCTCAAATCCCAGGTGCCTGTGCAGTTCCCAGAGTGGAATTTGTGGTCTTCGCTGCCCCTCGAACATCCTGGAGCATGTTGCCTTAAAACCCTGAGCCCGTAGAAAAAAGCCCTTTGCCATCAGGGTTTAGGGTTTAGGGTGATCTAGGGTTTAGGGTTTCGGGTTCAACCCCTAAACCCCTGAAACCCTGAACCCTAAATTCCACACCCTAAGCAGATCCTAAACATCTGAAACCCTAAACCCTTCACCCCTCAAACCCTAAACGCGTAATCCCAAACGCTACAACCAAAACCCCTAAACCCCAACCCCTAAAACCTAACCCCTAAACCCCAAACCGTAAAACCTAAACCCCTAAACCCCTAAGCCCTAAACCCTTAAACCCCTAAACCCCTAAACCCCTACACGCCTAAACCCCTAAACCCCTAAACCCCTAAACCCCTAAACCCCTAAACACCTAAACACCTAAACACCTAAACACCAAAACACCTAAACGCCTAAACACCTAAACACCTAAACACCTAAACACCTAAACACCTAAACACCTAAACACCTAAACACCTAAACACCTAAACACCTAAACACCTAAACACCTAAACACCTAAACACCTAAACACCTAAACACCTAAACACCTAAACACCTAAACACCTAAACCCCAACCCCTAAACCCGAAACCCTAAACCCCCAAACCCTCAACCCGAAACCCTAACCCTTAAACCCTAAACCCTAAGCCCTAAACCTTAAACCCATACACCCTAACCCCTAAACCTTAAACCCATAAACCCTAAACCCTAAACCTTGAACCCGAAACCCTAAGCCCATCTAAACACTAAACCCTAACCCGAAACCCGAAACCCCAAACCCCAAAGCCTAAACCCTAAACCCTTAACCTTAAACCCTAAACCCTAAACTCAGTTCGTTCTGAGGTTCCTGGGCTTCGCGCTGCATGTCCGAGAGCCCCTGAAGAGATCGGCGCAGCCCCGTGGGGCCGCCATGAGAAAGGGGGACGCCTGGCTTAGCCCAGGGGTTTAGGGTTTATTGTTTAGGGTTTAGGGTTTCGAGGAGTTTTTGTGTGTTGTCTTTGTTTTTTTTGTTTGGGGGGGCGGGGGGTTCTAGAGTGTCTTTGCAGGGTTTTATAGGGTATTTTGTAGCGATTTTGGAGGGTTTGCAGGCTTCATAGGTTTAAAGGGTCATAGGCTTGAAAGGGTTTATAGGCTTTATGAGGTTTAGAGGCTGCATAGCTTGCAGGGTTTACAGGCTTTATGTTTATAGGCTTGAGAGGATTCATGGGCTTGACTGGGTTTGCAGGGTTTCGAGGGTTTACAACAGGCATAACGGTAGGGCTTATAGGGGTTAGTGGCGCCCTAATACTACTATTTGCTTAAGCACCCCAAAAGGATAAACAAATACTAATTCCTGTATCACCCTTAGTAAGGAATAATGTTTTTTTTTGTGTGTGTGTGTGTGTGTGTGAGTGTGTGTGTGTGTGTGTGTGTGTTTTTTTTCGTGGTTCTTAAGCAGTTAGTAGAGCATGGTTACGAGTACAGTTATAAGTACAGTTATCATTGGTTAATACGTACCACGAACCTCCAAGTAGGGCGGCTTGTTAGCCTGTCAGGGCTTTGTGTCGAAGAGTTTTCGGGTTTAGGGTTTAGGGCTTTGAGCCTCCCAATCTGAGTTCGGGTTTCCCCAAGTAGACCGGCTCCTAAAACAGCCTTAAGGTAGGTTTCGTGTTTGACCCTGAACCCTAAACCCAAACCCCAAACCCAAACAAACCCCAGCCTAGGACAAGGGCTACAGCTATGCCAAGGGCGGCAAAGGCGGCGGCAAGGGCGGTGGCAAGGGCGGCAGGAGTTGGGGAGGGCAGACCCTCGGGGAGAAACCTATTGCTTGGTAGCCCAGTGGAACCCTTTTCCCTTTTTTGGTTCCCTTTTTGGGGCCTGTCGCGGTTTTAGGGTTTAGGGTTGGTAGGGTTTAGAGCTTACATTGTTGAGGAGTTAGAGGGTTCATAGGGTTGAGGGACCTTCTTTGTCAAGGACTAGAGCCGTACTGGGAGACGATCCCAGACCCTAAACCCTAAACCCTCATTCAACCCTAAGCCCTAAACCCTGAACCCTAAACCCTAAACCCGATTGCCCCCGAAGGAAGCCGACGGATGACCCAGACTTTGTGCGCTGGTCGAAAAACCTGCGCTTGGGAGGCTCCGCCTCAGGTGCCCAGTGTGATTGGGGTTTAGGGTTTAGGGTTTAGGGTTTAGGGTTTAGGGTTTAGGGTTTAGGGTTTAGGGTTTAGGGTTTAGGGTTTAGGGTTCAGGGTTTAGGGTTTAGGGTTTAGGGTTTAGGGTTTAGGGTTTGGGTTCTAGGCTTTCTTTGGGGTTTAGGGTTTGGGGTTGAGAAGGTCTGGGGTTCAGGGCTGAGAAAGTTTCAGATCCCTAAATCCTCCTATATGCCCTGCGCTAAGGCCCTAAACCCTAACCGCTAAACCCTAAACCCTAAACCCTAAACCCTAAACCCTAAACCCTAAACCCTAAACCCTAAACCCTTCAGGGCCTGGGGTTTAGGGTTTGGGGTTTAGGGTTGGAAATTTAGGCTTTAGGGTTTGGGGTTCAGGGTTTAGGGTTTAGGCTTTGGGTTTTGGGTTGTAGGGTTTAGGGTTTGGTTTAGGTCCCCTTCAAACGAACAGAGTTCCTTGTCTTACCCTGGGTTTCGACCCAAGAGGCCCCCCCCCAACCTCCCCCAAAAAACGGCATCCCCATACGCTCCCTTCAACCCTAAACTTTACCCTAAACCCTAAACCCTAAACCCTAAACCCTAAACCCTAAACCCTAAACCCTAAACCCTAAACCCTAAACCCTAAACCCTAAACCCCATGTTTCGGAAACACTCTTCCAGGCGCCACCTACATTGTCGAGGACTACGTGGCGAGTGGCTCCTTCAGTCGCGTCTTCCGTGTCCGCAAAGAAGGCGGCCTCGGGTTCTAGGGTTTAGGGTTTAGTGTTTAGGGCTAGGGTTTAGGGTTTAGGGTTTAGGGTTTAGGGTTTAGGGTTTGGGGTTTGGGGTTTAGGGTGTAGAGGGCCTATAGGGTTTAGGGTTTAGGAGTGTTCAGCTTGGGTCTTGACTTCAGACGAAGCCCAAAGCTCAGACCCTCGAGAGTCGGGAGTGGAAGTGCTCCAAAACTACCCTTTGGTTACCCTCTGTCTCTAGAGATTTTGGGTTTAGGATCCTCAACCCAACGTCTCATTAGGGTTTAGGGTTTAGGGTTTAGGGTTTAGGGTTTAGGGTTTAGGGTTTAGGGTTTAGGGGATTTGGGTTTAGGGCTATACCGGCTATACCCGATTAACCCCTAAACCTGCCTTCCCCTACATCTTCCAAAGCATTGGCCTGGGATGGTCGTTGACAACGACCACTCCTTCCGAAGGGTTTAGGGTTTAGGGTTTAGGGTTTAGGGTTTAGGGTTTAGGGTTTAGGGTTTAGGGTTTAGGGATCATCCACGACAGAGGACCGAGATTTAGGGTTTGGGGGCTTGGGGTTTGGGTGAAAAGTCGATATGTGGGGCTGTTTGCTACTCTTTCTGCCCACCGCAGTTGACACAGCTTGCACACTTTCGAAGCAGAATTGGCTCAAAGGAAGCATGCGCATGCAATTAGGCATTCATCGGCGTGCAAATCGCAGACGAAACCTCCTGCTCCTAAACCCTAAACCCTAAACCCTAAACCCCAAACCCTAAACCCTAAACCCTAAACCCTAAACCCTGGGGTGTCAAGCGCTCTCTGAACCGGGTGGTGGGAACTTGAGGGCCATGCCGGTGCTGGTTCTTTCGGCTGGCTGCTGTGCTGCAGCCTTTGGCTACAGACACTGGCTGCAAACATATCCCAAAACCCTAAACCCTAAACCCTAAGCCCTAAGCCCTAAACCCTAAACCCTAAACCCTAAACCCTAATCCTTAGCCCAAGGAGTGCTCTACACCAAACTCCTGGGACCGCATAAGCCTGCTCCGGCCGCTTGGGGTGTCCATTTTTTGAAGCTGTGTCATTTTCCGTGTACGTCTATGAGGGTTTAGGGTTTAGGGTTTAGGGTTTAGGGTTCAGGGTTTAGGGTTTAGGGTTTAGGGTTTAGGGTTCAGCTTTAAACCCGAAGTCCTAAACCTCGAAGCCCTAAACCCTAGACCCTAAACCCCAAAAACCCTGAACCCTAAACCTCTAAACCCTAAACCCTACACCCTAAACCTCAAACTCTCAGGTCAAGGTTGATTTCGTTTTGCAGAGCCTGAACACGGACCAAGCCTTTGCTGTCATTCGGAACCCACGTCTCCTTGACGAGACGACACCGCTCTCACCTTAGCTGGGCCGTTTAGGGCGTTAACTTAGTAGCTCAGCAGGTTGCCATTGAAACCTGTTGGGGTAGATACATAAACACACACACACACACACACAGATATATATATATATATATATATATATATATATATATATGCTCGCCCCCCCCCCCCATGATCCACACATTTGGCCTCGGGAAGGGGGTTTTGGGAGGGGGGGGACTCCAGACTCCAGATTTCCAGAAAAAATCTGGAGTACCCAGCCCCGGACTCCAGACTCCAGATTTCCAGAAAAAATCTGGAGTACCCCCAGACTCCAGACTCCAGATTTCCGTACCCCCAGACTCCAGACTCCAGATTTCCAGAAAAAATCTGGAGTACCTCCAGACTCCAGACTCCAGATTTCCAAAAAAAATCTGGAGTACCGGGACTCTGGACTCCAGATTCTGGAGTCTGTAATCTGGAGTCTGGGGCCGCGAGTACTCCAGATTTTTTCTGGAAATCTGGAGTCTGGAGTCGGGGGTCCCGGTACTCCAGATTTTTTCTGGAAATCTGGAGTCTGGAGTCCGGGGCCCGGGTACTCCAGATTTTTTCTGGAAATCTGGAGTCTGGAGTCCGGGGCCCAGGTACTCCAGATTTTTTCTGGAAATCTGGAGTCTGGAGTCCGGGGCCCGGGTACTCCAGATTTTTTCTGGAAAATCTGGAGTCCGGGGCCCGGGTACTCCAGATTTTTTCTGGAAATCTGGAGTCTGGAGTCCGGGGCCCGGGTACTCCAGATTTTTTCTGGAAATCTGGAGTCTGGAGTCCGGGGCCCGGGTACTCCAGATTTTTTTCTGCAAATCTGGAGTCTGGAGTCCGGGGCCCGGGTACTCCAGATTTTTTCTGGAAATCTGGAGTCTGGAGTCCGGGGCGTGGGTACTCCAGATTTTTTCTGGAAATCTGGAGTCTGGAGTCCGGGGCGCGGGTACTCCAGATTTTTTCTGAAAAATCTGGAGTCTGGAGTCCGAAGCCCGGGTACTCCAGCTTTTTTCTGGAAATCTAGTGTTTAGGGTTTAGTGTGTAGGTTTCAGGGTTTAGGGTTTTGTGTTTAGGGTTGAGTGTTAAGTTTAGGTTTTAGGGTCTAGGGTCAAGCGGCTCGGCTAAAACCCAAATAAAACCCTAAACTCTGAAATCCAAACAGTAAGCATCTGAAACCCCGACGGGTTTTTGGTTTCAGGTTTAGATTTAGTAGGGCTCGAGGTTCTGGCCTTGGGGTTTACTGTTTAGGGTTTAGGGTTTAGTGTCTAATGTTTAGGGTTTAGTTTGAAATGTTTAAGGTTTAGTTTTTGGGTTAAGTGCTTAAGTGTTTAGGGTTTCGTGCTAAGTGTTTGGGGTTTGTGCTAAGGGCTTAGTGTTAAGTTTTTAGGGTTAGTGTTTAGGGTTTAGTGTTGAGGGTTTCGGGTTTGGGTTTTAGGTTAAGGGTTTTAAGGATTTTTACAAATTTAAATGATCTGGGGAAGGCACCGGGGCTGCCCCAGACCATTGACAACTTAAAAAATCCTTCTGTTTAGGCTTTAGGGTTTAGTGTGTAGGGTTTAGTGTGTAATGGTTAGGGTTTAGTTTGTAGGGTGTAGTGTTTAAGTGTTTAGGGTTTATTGTTTAGTAAGGGTTTAGTGCTTAAGTGTTTAGGGTTTCGTGTTCAGTGTTTGGGGTTCGTGCTAAGGGCGTAGTGTTGAGCTTTTAGGGTTAGTGTTTACGCTGGTGTTTAGGGTTCAGTGCTAAGGGTTTCGGTTTTTTTTGGGTTAAGGGTCTAGTGTGTAGGGTTTAGTGTGTAATGTTTAGGGTTTAGTTTTTAGGGGTGCTTAGGTGTTTAGGGTTTCCTGTTTAGTGTTTGGGGTTTGTGCTAAGGGCTTAGTGTTAAGTTTTTAGGGTTAGTGTTTAGGGTCTGGTGCTGAGTGTTTAGGGTTTAGTAGTGCTCAAGTGTTTAGGGTTTCGTGTCAAGTGTTTGGGGTTTGTGGGCCTAGTGTTAAGTTTTTAGGGTTAGTGTTTAGGGTCTAGTGCTGAGTGTTTAGGGTTTAGTGTTAAGGGTTTCGGGTTTGGTTTTTTGGATTTAGGGTTTTAAGGATGTTTACTAGTGTTCAGGGTTTAGTGTGTAGGGTTTAGTGTGTAATGTTCAGGGTTTAGTTTTTAGGGTGTAGTGTTTGAGTGTTTAGGGTTTCGTGTTTAGGGTCTAGTGCTTAAGTGTTTAGGGTTTCATGTTAAGTGCTTGGGGTTTGTGCTAAGGGCTTAGTGATACGTTTTTGGGTTAGTGTTTAGGGTCTGGTGCTGAGTGTTTAGGGTTTAGAGCTAAGGGCTTCGGGGTTGGATTTTAGGGTTAAGGGGTTTGAGGGTTTTTGCAAGTTTACATGATCTGGGGAAGGCACTGGGGCTTCCCCAGACCCACCTAAACATTAAAAATCTTAAATCTTATAAAAATCTTTAAGCTTCTGTTTAAGCATTCTCGGGATTATGAAGGTTTTAAGCCGTTTAAGCCTTTTAAAGACCTTAACTTGCTTACGTATTTAAGTGGCTGTCCTTTGCGGATTTTAGAGATTGTTGAAGTTGCCAATGGTCTGGAGAAGCCCCGGTGCCTTCCCCAGACAATATAAATTTTTTAAAATCCGTAAAACCCTGAAATTCTTACAGTTGTAAATGGCTGTCCTTTTAAAGTTTAAAGATTCTAGGATGTTCAATTCTAAAATCCGTAACTTCCTTAATATTAAACGGCTGCCCGTTTTAAATTTTAAAGAATTTTAGACTTTTAAGGGATAAACGTTTCGAGGTTGCTAAGGGCTTTAAAGCCTTTTAAGATCCGTTAAATCTTGAAAATCTTGAAAGGCTTTAAATACCTTAAAGCCCTTCAAATTTGAAAATGGCTGCCCCTTTTAAGGATCTTTAAAGTTGCAAATGGTCTGGGGAAGCCCCGGTGCCTTCCACAGATCATCTAAATTTTTACAAACCCCTAAAACCTAAAACCCTGAAAAGCCTTAAGCTTCTAAATGGCTACCCTTCTAAAAGTTTATAGAGCCGCAAAACACAAGTTTCAGAAGCAAAATGCACATAAAAACACTAGTGTTTTTATAGAGGATAATATAATAGAGCTTTTTGTATTCCAGTGCAGTTTTTACTGCATTTTTCCGGTGAAAAAACAGAAAATCAGACAAAGATGAAGACAGGAAAACCATAGGTGTGGATCATGGGGGGGGGGCTGACCATATATATATATATTAGCCTACCAGAATTGAAAAGGCTAGTCTATTTTTGGCCCAGTGTTCTCAGCAACTAGGTTTAGGGTAGAGGTTTGAGTGTTTAGGGTTTTAGGGGTTTAGGGGCTCAGGGTTTGGCGTTTCATCCGCTGGCCGCACGCAAACACAAGGTTCTGGTTTCGCTTGATTATTCGGAAGCGATCGGAGGAGGTCCCACCGTGGGGCTTAGGGTTTAGGGTTTAGGGTTTAGAGTTTAGAGTTTAGGGTTTAGGGTTTAGGGTTTAGGGTTTAGGGTTGCAGTGCCAAGCTTCGTATCTCTGCGGGCTGCGATCTGCTAAGAATCAAAGTCATCATCCTCTACGCCCTAAACCCTAAACCCTAAACCCTAAACCCTAAACCCTAAACCCTAAACCCTAAGCCTTACAACCCTAAACCCTAAACCCCTAAACCCCTAGACCCCTAGACCCCTAAACCCATGCCTGGCAGGCGATTGAGGACTTCCTGGCCAGATCGGACCCACAGCGTCTCAAGGACCCAGACAGAGAGCGAGCGCACTGTGGGTTTAGGGCTTAGGGTTTAGGGCTTAGGGCTTAGGGCTTAGGGTTAGGGTTTGGGATTTAGTGCTCAGGGTTTAGGGTCTAGGGTTTTGGGCTGCAATCTGAACTCTTGAGGACCAAGCGAACCCTAAGAATGGGGTCATATACCCTCCGCTATTCTATACTTTATCTTAGAATAAACCCTATAAACCCTAAACCCTAAACCCTGAACCCTAAACCCTAAACCCTAAACCCTAAGTGAATCCCGATTAAGGTATGCGCAGCACCAACCCTTTTAAAGGCCTCAAGGATGTCATTGCCCCAAACACTCTCGCTTTCAAGGAGGGGACCCTTATAAGCAGAGGGACCCTTATAAGGGACCTTTGGGGTTATTTAGGGGTTATTTCTGGGCGGCTACTTAGGTATATAGGGGCTATATAAGGCAGAAATAGGGGTTATTTACCGGAACAAAACTTCAGGGTCCCTTCTACGTATCCCTCCTTATACCCCAAAAGCTTTGTCATAGTGGGGTAGCATTTTACATGTTCAAGGGTACTTAAGCTCAATAAGGAACAAAAATTTAACATGTTTAATGCTGCCCTGACTCTACGCCCTAAACCCTAATGTTGACATTAACCCCTAAACCCTAAACCCTGAACTCTAAATGTTGACGTTTGGAAGTATCCCAACCATGAATTAGTAAACCCTATACCCTAAACCCTAAACCTTAAAACCCTAAACCCTAAACCCTAAACCTTACAACCCTAAACCCTAATCGCTAAACCCTAGACCCTAAACCCTTCACCCTAAGCCCTAAACCCTAAACCCTAAACCTTAAACCCTAAACCCTAAACCTTACAACCCTAAACCCTAAACCCTAAACCCTAAACTCCCAGATTTAGAAGTTCAGGAGCAGCCGCTGCAGCTGCCCCTGTTTTTCAACTACTGGATGCTCCCCGGCTGTTGGACCTGCCATCGCTTTTGTAGAGTCCAGGGTTGAGCCCTAAACCCTAAACCCTAAACCCCTAAACCCTAAACCCTAAACCCTAAACCCTAAACCCTAAACCCTAAACCCTAAACCCGAATCCTTCGGCCCAAGGTTGGCTTTCATTGTTCCATTCCCATGGACAAGCAAAGTCACGCACTGCGAGAGGTGCAGTGCAGAAGCCACCGATGTTCCGCCATCCAGCTACCGGCTCACTTACGAGCCTTGCATGTTTAGGGTGTAGGGTTTAGGGTTTAGGGTTTAGGGTTTACGGGCAGGGTTTAGGGTTTAGGGTTTAGGGGCAGGGTTCAGGGGGCTACGGGTTTGGGGCGTAGGCTCCAGGGTTTATAAGGGATTACGAGTTCGATCTTGGGAGCCTTGCTGTGATGTCTTCGAGTTCGAAGGTGCTGGCAGTGTTTCAAACTTCATTCGCTCGTAGCGGCATAGGAACAAGTATGTAAGGACATGTTCCCCTAAAAGCCCTAGCTCCTTAACCCCATATAAGACCCCTTAAACCCCGAAACCTGAAAAACCCTAAACCCCAAACCCCTAAACCCCTATACTCTCAACCCTTAAGCCGTGAGCCTAATCCCTAAACCTTAAACCCTAAACCCTAAACCCTAAACCAAAACCCTAGATCTTGGACTGCAGGAGCAAGCTACGGGACCATTCTTCGGTGGCTTCGTGCACACGCACATTGTCAAGCCAAACACACTGGGCAGTGGGAGCCTGGTGGAAGACACGATTGAGTTTGAGACTTGGCGCTTGAAGGCTTAAGGTTTAGGGTTTAGGGTTTAGGGTTTAGGGCTCAGGGTTTAGGGTTTAGGGTTTAGGGTTTTAGGGTTTAGGGGAGGCTAGGACACTCTTCAGTTTGAGTCTTGGCGCTTGGGGCGCGTGAGCTTTCAGCATGTTTGGACGTGGAATGTGTCTGTGGCGACAGCAAGGACTACTAGTTGCTTAAGAACCCCAAAAGAATAAGAACAAATATCCCTATTTCACCCTTATTAAGAAAGAAGACTAAGAAACATATTTTTACTTTAAGGCTTCTTAAGTAGAGGATGTCACCTCAGAGCCACTTCTGAACAACATCACTTGGTTCGTCCTGGACTTCCTGCTTCGGGGCCGCTGCGCGAACCTCAATCGAAGCTATGGCGGCACGATCCTGAACTAAGCGAATCTTGGTAGCCCGGTGGTACCCTTTACCCTTTTTGGGCTTTTAAGGTGCCCTTTGTCAAGTAGCCAACCAAAAACAGGGTGCCCTTATTTATAATATGGTTACTGGGGTACTAAGTGAGATTGTGCGCTGTCGCTGCAGGCCAGCGTTCCTGGGGGCCTGAGGTTTAAGGTTCAGGCTGTAGGGTTTGTAGGGTTATATAAGGGGTTCAGGGTTCAGGGTTTAGGGTTTAGGGTTTGGGGGTTCAGGGGGTTTGCTCACTGCTTGTTCGGGTACCAGCATTGAGCTCCACGACGCAAGCTGCAACTCGACAGCAAAGGTGAGACAAATCAACCCCTTCGGAGACGTACTCCGCGGGTCAGATTGGAACGACAAGAGCAGCTCGTTTAAGTGTACCTGCTGACGATGCAAACTTGCCAGTCGCTTGCTTGCTGGAAAAATGGCAACATTGCCTGAGAGCCACTTCCCAGCGCGCAGTATAGCAGACTTTCTTTCCTTTTTCAGGGCTGGGCAATGGAATGTTTTAGGCGTCTTTTTGCCTGTGTAACCCTAAACCCTCAACCCTCAATCCAAAAGAAGATATGGGGTTTAGGGTTTAGGGCAATGGTCTAGGGTTTAGGGTTTAGGGTTTAGGGTTTACGGTTGAGGGTTTAGGTCTTAGGGCCTTGGAATCCTTAGCCTGCCCACTTTAGATGAATATCAAGGAGAGTCATACTCGGACCCCTAAGGCCCTAAGGATGTACCCCGAAGGTCACAGGTTCCCCCTACTACCCCTCCTCTATACTTTCCCCTCGTAGGTTCTGCCCAGAATGATTGTTTCTTTGGGACAATTTTGCCGGGCTAATTAAGGGTAATTTCCGGGGGAGAACCTACGGGGGATAGTATAGAGGTGGGTTAGTAGGGAAACCCAGGATAAGAGGTCCCTGAAGACACTCCCAAAATGGCCCTTGTATCAAGCAACCTGTAAAACGTGCCCAAAAGTACAACCTTAGGGGGAAGCCCCCTTTAAGGCCCAAGCAGATACTGTGTTCCTACCCTACAGGGTGGGGCCCCCTTGCTATACTAACTGTAGTTAAGGGACTTATAACCTAACTTAGGGTCCTTATAACCCAATTTAAGGCCCTTATAACTCTACTTATAACTAGGGGGCCCCACCCTGTAAACCCTCAACCCTAAACCCTAAACCCTAACCCCTAGATGGACCCTGAGGGTAGTATTTGCGCCCCAGCTACGCAAATGGGTTCTCTGTCCTTCCGGGGGCCGTTTTGGACATGAGGCTGCTGGCTTGGTCTAGGGTTTAGGGTTTAGGGTTTAGGGTTTAGGGTTTAGGGTTTAGGGTTTAGGGTTTAGGGTTTAGGGTTTAGGGTTTAGGGTTTAGGGTTTAGGGTATGAGACATTGCCACACGGCTGTGGGAGATTGTCTGTGAACCACGCAAGAGCTAAACCGCGAAATGCTAAACTGTACAAACTCAAAGCCCCGAAGCCCCCCCCCCCCCCCACCTTTTAAACCCTAAACCCTGAACCCTGAACCCTAAACCCTAAACCCTAAACCCCAATCCCTAAACCCTAACCCCCCCACCCCCCACCCCCCGCCGCCCGCCCCCCTCCTCCCCGCCGCCCCCCCCCTCCCCCCCCCCCGCTCACCCCCCCCCCCTCCCCCTCCCCCCTCTCCCCCCGACAGAGATGCAGAACTTTTCCCACGAGGGCCCCCGAGACCCTGAAATTGTGCCCCCCCCCCCCCCCCCCCCCCCCCCTAAAAAAAGAAGTCTGAACCTGCCCCACGCTTGACTAAGGGCACGAGAAACCCTGAAGGGACCCTAAACCCTAAAACCTTAACACCAAACCCTAAACCCGTATCCCTAAACCCTAAACCCTAATCCCTTACCCGTACCCTGTCCATTCCAAGAGACTAGAACAGCCTTCAACAACCCCTCAAACCCTACACCCTCTTCAATGTAGGGTTGAGGGTTTAGGGTTTAAGGGAAAGGTTTTAGGGTTCAGGGTTTGGGGTTTAGGGTTTAGGGCCCTCTTCAATAACAACAAGCAACAACCCCCAAACGCCCTGAAAACGCCACCCGTCGGAGGCGGCGAAGAGCGACGAAGGCGCTGGGGGCCAGGCGGCGAGGTCCTTGCCGCCAAAGTGCTGCCTGGTCGCGGTTTAGGGTTTAGGGTTTAGGGTTTAGGGTTCAGGGTTCAGGGGTTTAGGGTGTAGGGCTTAGGGTTTAGGGTTTAGGGTTTAGGGTTTAGGGTTTAGGGTCTAGGGTTTAGGGTTTAGGGTTCGGGTTCAGGGTTCAGGGTTTAGGGTTTAGGGTTTAGGCTTTAGGCTTTAGGCTTTAGGGACTAGGGTTTAGGGTTTAGGGTTTAGGGTTTTGGGCTCCATAGGTTTAAGGTTTATGGGCTTAGGTTCTGGATTTGGATTATTTGAACCCCCCAACATGGGATCGTATGCGATGTACGACGGTGGGACTACAATCCGGGCTTTCGAGGTAATATGGACCACGAGCTTGTTCTTCAGAGCCCCTAGATCCTAAAACCCCAAAACGCCCTAAACCCTTAAACCTTCAAACCCGAAAGCCCCGAAGCCCTAGAGCCCGAAAGCCCTGAGCCTTAAACCCATTTTAGGGTTCATTGAAAGCCCCCGAGGTTGAGGGTGCCAAAATGTCTCAGATTGGGGGGTTAAGGGTTTGTTTTAGGGCTTAGGGTTTAGGATTTAGGATTTAGGTAGTAGAGTTTAGGGTTTAGTGTTTTAAGTCTAGTTTTGAATTTTGACTGGATGGGGGGGGGGGGGGGGAACCCTGACATCCCAAGATTTAGCCCGCAGCCTTAAAACCAAACGTCTATGGTGTGGGGTATAGGGTTTAGGCTATGGGTTTCCCTACTACCCCCTTCTAAACTACCCCCTCTAGGTTCCCCCTTGAATAGCCTGAAGTAGGCTTAATGTTCCCCAAATAACCCTAATTATGGGGGGAACCTAGGGGGGGGGGGGGGGGGGGGGGGAGTATAGAGGGGGGTAGTAGGGAAACCAAAGGTTAAGGCTTCTGAAGCCCAAGTGCAGGGCTATGGCTTCCAGGACCCCCCTCGCGTTCACTTCCTGGCTGAGTAGGTCACCTTCAACCTTTTGGGACATCTATAATCCTCCCATAAGATACTCAGCAACTAGGGTTCTCTTAGTGGCAGGATCTGTTTGTTTTGATCTTGCCTGGGTCGGTTGAAGCTCGCTGAAATGAATGGTTCACCTAGGAGTCTGCCCAAACCCGAATGAAAATGAAAGCGGAGCTATTGTTTGGCCAGGTCGCTGGAGCCCTCAACCCTAAACCCCTAAACCCCTAAACCCCGGAACCCCTGAACCCCTGGCCCTAAACCCTAACCCTAAACCCAAGTTCTGCAAGGATGCGGAAGGAGGACGCCTACATCCAGTACACTTCCAGCGGCCCTGGCGAGGGGCAGTTGCTGCAGAGGCCTTTGATCAGGGACCCTAAGCCTCAACCCTCAGGGTTTAGGGTTTCGGGTTTGGGGTTTAGGGCTTAGGGTTCAGGGTTTGGGGTTTCGGGTTTTAGGGTTTAGAGTTTAAGCCCCAACCCTCAAAAGGGTACACATCATGGGCCCTTAATTCCCTAGCCTCCTTGAAAGGGTTCTGATGTATGGGCCTTCATTTGTATAGGGTATACAAGGGGCATAAAAGGGGCACCCTTTCACGGGCCCATACCAAGGACCATGTAACTACCCTTAGAAAAGGCCGAGCTCCCCCAAATCCTGAGCTTAACAAGACGACTTAAACCTGCGTTAATACATAACCTTGGGATGTTCCCCCTTATACTAACAGTTATCATCCCAGGACTGTTAGTACAAGGGGGAACATCCCAACCTTAACCCCCCAAAATAAACCCTAAACCCGAAGCCCAAAAGCCTCAACCAAAACCCTATGGGCCCCTAAACCCTAAACCCTCAACTTAGTTGCTGAGTGAGTACACTTTACACTAGAATCCCCTATAGAACTGAAAGTGTACACGTTTTTTTTTTTTGGGGGGGGGCTTATGAACTCAGCAACTAAGTAAACCCAAAACCGTATAGACCCCGAAGCTCAGCTCTCAAACCCCCAAGCCGAAGCCCCGAAAGCCTGAGCCCCTACACCGAAATCCTAAATCTTAACACCCTCTAAGGGTTTAGGGTTTAGGGTTTAGGGTTTAGGGTTTAGGGTTTAGGGTTTAGGGTTTAGTCTACACCATAACCTTATTTGCCCTAAACCCAAAAGCCCTACATCAACCTTAAACCTTAAAATCCCTGGAGTTCGGATGTTTCCCCTTATACCAACAGTCCGTAATGGGGATTCTAGTAATGTTAGCAAAGGGGGAACAACCCAACCCTAAACCCTAAACCTTAAACCCTAAACCCTAAGCCCCCCCAATCCCTACATAAACCTAAAGCCTTAAAGTCCCGGAGCTTCCTTGGAGGTGGGAAAGTGCCCAGCTTGAGGCAGCCCTAGCCCTAAACCCTAAACCCTAAACCTAAATCCTAAAACCTAAACCGGTAGCTCCCTGGAGGTTGGAAAGTGCCCAGCTTGAGGCCGGCGCCGAGGTGCTCACGATGCGATGCCTGGACTCCTTCGCCACCAAAGACGATGCCGGCAAGGACTGGACACACAACAAGGGTTTAGGGCTTAGGGTTTAGGGTTTAGGGTTTGGAGGACTTTGGTTTGGGCTTCAGGAGGGTGGGGGTGTCAGGTTAAAGCGAGGGGTGCCCGGATGCCTCCGCCAGATGGTTGCGTAGACCAAGTCAGCTGGCCAGCGTCATCGGGCGTTCCGATCCCTTGCCATTTGTCCTCACGGAGGTCTTTGCCCGTAGTGATCGGAAATTGCGCAGAGCTGTCATGGCTGAACATATACCACATCTGCACTGTGCTCAGGCAACTACCGCGGCAGCCGAGCAAGATCCAAATTGTTTGCTTCCTGCTCGACTGCACGCAGGCGAGATCGTCGTGGTGATGGGCATCAAGAGCAAACCTACTCTGAACGGCAGGCTGGGCTCTTTGGCGAATTCGCGGGGCAACCGATGGGCCGTTCTCGTTGCAGGCCTTGGCCAGCAGGTGAGCCTGAAGCCAGAGAATCTGAAG
Source organism: Symbiodinium natans (assembly GCA_905221605.1). NCBI lineage: Eukaryota > Dinophyceae > Suessiales > Symbiodiniaceae > Symbiodinium > Symbiodinium natans. The sequence goes on from CAJNDS010001480.1 coordinate 93,460, forward strand.
CAACCTCGCCAGGGCACAACGACAGTTCCTGCTGCGGTCTCGCTATCGGCAGCGCAGGAGTCGTCCCTGGTTGATGTCGAGCTCTTGGCCGAGTTAGTGATGTGGGATTTCGTTGAAGGCAAGGAGGCATACCCAGTTTTTCGAAAGCTGGCTCGGGCCGTGGCTGATGGAGATTCAGAACGTCTTTTCCCTGGGCCCAGCAGTGGAAGAAGAGAGCTTCCTGCAACATGGTCTGATCTCGAACCGTCTGAATCCCACCGCCTCTTCTACAAGATGGCGCTCTGCGGTCGCTGCTCCGAACTTGTGTACACCTTTGCCGAATGTGCGAACATGATCGCTGATGTGAGGACACTGACGTTCAAGGACGCACAGCTGGCAGGCATGTTCATCTGTGTTGGTTTCGTGACGCACGCGTATCGGAGGCTCAAGCTCGAAGGCGATTTCGGTGCAAACTATTGGCAGTTCAGCACGAAAGTGCACAACCAGGCAAAGAATCATGCGTGGCTTGAGTTTCCACTTCCTGGAGCAAGCCCACATGACCAGTCCAAGCGCATGATTCTTGACCTGGCAGCCCAACAGTACGATATGCGCATGCCGACAGGCAATGTGCAGATCATCCCAGGGCAGGACGAGCGATACAGGAAGAGCTATGAGTTGCCATTCACATCAGCACCGATTCACTTCCTGATGTGGGCGTGCCAACGGAACAATGTGAATTTTGACGGACGGCACCTTGCTGAGACCATCCAACGACTTCGCCCCCGGCTTGGCATCTCGTCGTCAACCTCTTTAGTTTCCTTGACGGCTGCTAGAGACCTGCTGACGGAGTGGGCTCGGATGGGGCTTCCTCCCGGGATGCTCCTACAGCTGGCACAAGACTCTCCTGAGGTCGATGCTCTGGGGGTTGCGTGCGGGATATCCTTGGGATCGCTTCTGAGGATGGACCAGGACGCTGCAAGCGAGATGCGAGCGACGCTTGGAGCCGGTCCTAGCCACGAGGCTGGCGGGCCAGCATGCGCACAGCAGTGATCGACTGAGATAAAAGGCATGGCAACGCGCAGGTGTCCTCAAGTGGCCGATATGGGGGTTCACGAAAATAGGGGGACCCCTAAAACCCTCCAAAAGTAGGATTCCCTTCAAAAAGGACCCCGATAACGTACCCCTAATTTGCGGAAACCACCAGACAAAAGTCAAGAGTTGCGTTTCGGAAACCCTAAACCCTGAACCCTAAACCCTAAACCCCAAACCCTAAACCCCAAACCCCAAAACCGTCCCGCGTTTCGGAGATACGGCTAGTCCCCATCCCTTAGCTCTTGTATGGGTGTGATCTTACGCGGAGAAGCACTTGTCTGGCCAGGGTTCAGGGCTTCGGGTTTCGGGTTTCAGGTTTATAGGGTTTATAGGGTGAATAGGGTTTATAGTGTTTATAGGGTTTGTAGGGTTTATAGGGTTTATAGGTTTTATATGGTTTAGGGGCCCCACTAGGGGTCCAGTTTTGTTGGCTCCCTACTGGTTTGTGTTTGGGGTTCGGCGTTGGGGGCTTAGGGTTTTGTAAAGGGTTGAAGGCTCCTTCCCGGACCCGAAACCCTAAACCCTAAACCCTAAACCCTAAACCCTAAACCCTAAACCCTAAACCCTAAACCCTAAACCCTAAACCCTAAACCCCAAGAGCGAGGACTACTGGTGCCTTATCCTGGAATGGCTGGATGCATCACTCTTCGACGTGGTTCGCATGAATGGCAATCGGGGTCTGCACTTGTCTATGGATCTCTGGCTGGATGCGAGCAAGATCTTTTGGGGTTTTCGGATTTTAGGGTTTAGGGTTTTCGGGTTTTAGGCTTTAGGTCACTGGCTGAATGCGAGCAAGGTTAGAGCTTCTGGGCGTTGAGGTTTTAGGGTTTAGGGTTGGTCTATGGATCTCTGGCTGAATGCGAGCGAGGTTCGAGCCTTTGAGGGCTTTTAGGGTTTTGGGATTAAGGTTTTAGGGTTAGGTCTTTTAGGGTTTAGAGCTTAGGATTTAGGGTGTAGGGTTTTGTCCTTTCTTTGCATATGTTTTCTGTTAGGGTTCCAGAGTTAAGGGCTGAGGGGAAATCCTAAAACCTAGGCCCTAAACCGATCCGCATCATCAAAGCCCTAAACCCGAAACCCGAAACCCTAAACCCCAAACCCTAAACCCTAAACCCTAAACCCTAAACCCCAATCCTTTAAACCCTAAACCCTATACCCTAAACCCTAAACCCTCAGGTGCGGGTCATGCTTACGCAGCTACTGCAGCAGCTGAAAGTGTTGCAAGAGGTGGGGTGCACCCACACCGAGCCTTTTCCAGCAGTTTGTGGGTTCGTGTTGTGGCTTGGAGCATGGTGGTACTAGGCTAGTAGGGTTTAGGGTTTAGGGTTTAGGGCTCAGGGTAACTGACAAATTTCGTCTCTGTAGTCTGTTGTGGCGCCTGGCCTGTCTCATCGGCAAGGGTGCGAATGCTTGTCGTACCTCTGGCGCAAACCACGACACCCTGTCACCCTAAACCTTCGCATGAGGTGTGCCCAGCCTTAGCCTTACAACCTTAACCCTAAAACCCTAAACAAGCTTTGGAATCAGGGATCGCCCAAAACCCTAAACCCTAAACCCTAAACCCTAAACCCTAAACCCTAAACCCTAAACCCTAAACCACCCTAAACTCCCTGAGGATATCAAGCACAAGAACTGCTGCTTGGCGTCAACGGAGCACTACGTGGCCAGTCTGCCAGGCCTGTCGTCTGGCAATTCTTGAAATCTTCTCAACCCTATAAACCCCTGCAAGTGGGTTTGGGGTTTGGGGTTCGGGGTTTAGGGTTTAGGGTTTAGGGTTTAGGGTGTAGGGTTCAGGGTTTAGGGATTAAGGTTTAGGGGTTAGGGTAAGAGAAGTGGCAATGCACCCCAGAACTAAGGATTCCCTTCTCCGAATTCGAATGTTTAGGGTACAGGGTTTAGGGCATACAGGGTATGTAGTTTAGGGTTTAGGGTTTAGGGTTTAGGGTTTAGGGTTTAGGGTTTAGGGTTTAGGGTTTAGGGTATGGTGTTCAGGAGGTTCAGGACCCAGGGATTCAGGGGCTCAGGGGGCTCTGCGGGTTCAGGTCCAGGTTTGCAGCTCTGGGTTGAGGATTTCGCGGGCGTTTGAGGGTTTAGGGTTAAGGGGTTTAGGGGTTTCGGGGTTTCGGGGTTTAGGGTTTAGGGTTTAGGGTTTAGGGTTTAGGGTTTAGGGTTAACCAATCACCTCCCTACCCTAAGCCCTTAGACACGAAAACGCCTAAACCGAAACCCTGCATCCCCAAGTCTTTTCGGGCGGAGACCTAAAGCACCTAAACACCTAGACCTAAACACCTAAACACCTAAACACCTAAACACCTAAACACCTAAACACCTAAACACCTAAACACCTAAACACCTAAACACCTAAACACCTAAACACCTAAACACCTAAACACCTAAACACCTAAACACCTAAACACCTAAACACCTAAACACCTAAACACCTAAACCCTAAACCCTGAACCCTACCAGGCGGAGGTTCGACGATGATACTGACACAACCACTGGTGAAGTTCATCGACTACGGGAACGCCGTCTTCGAAGGGGACAAGAAGCAACTCGGCTTCTACCCCTAAACCCTAAACCCTAAACCCTAAACCCTAAACCCTAAACCCTAAACCCTAAACCCTAATTAAACCCTAAACCCTAAACCGCCCTAAACCCTAAACTGCAATAAACCCTAAAGCCTAAACGCCCGCACCCATCGCACTTGAAGCCCGAACGTCCTAGTGTCGCAGGCTCTACACTGTTGGATTGACGTCGGTTGTCGAAGATCGCAGAGTTTTGTGGTTTTAGGGTTTACAGGGTGGGGCCCCCTTACTATACTAACTGTAGTTAAGGGACTTATAACCTAACTTAGGGTCCTTATAACCCAATTTAGGGCCCTTATAACTCTACTTATAACTAGGGGGCCCCACCCTGTAGGGTTTGGGGCTTAGGGTTTGTGAAGCTTGGTAGCCCCGGCTGTGGCCTGCTCACTTTTTTTTTGGGTCAAGGCTCCCTTATAAAGCAACCAACCCCAAAAAAGAGTAACCCTAAGCCCTAGAATCCCTAAACCCAAAAAAACCCTGATTATAACATGGCTACTGGGCTACCAAGGGAGACTGCGCCCAACTCGGAAAGGTTTCAGATTCTTCAGAGTTCGGGGTTTAGGGTGTAGTTCAGCCACGGTGCCTTTCCACCAAGGCCGCACCCCATCCACACGAAGCAGTTCCCAGCTCAACTTTTTTCCGGGGTTCGGTTAAGCCCTAAACCCTAAACCCTATGCCCTGAACCCTGAACCTCGACCCGTAAACCCTGGCTCAGGGCCTGGGATCCTAGTTTGTTTGTTTGTTTAGTTTTGTTTTTATTTTATTTTTTTCTTGGGGGGGGGGGGAAGGGGTAGGTTCCTTACTAATAAATGAGCCCCTTCAAAATGGAAAAGGGTTGAGGATATAGGACAAGGGTTTAGGGTTTAGGGTTTAGGGTTTAGGGTTTAGGGTTTAGGGTGGAGAATTTTCCATTCCTGTGATGGCAAGCAGAGGGGTGACTTCGCTGGTCTTTCAGGGTTCTGGCTTCCCTACATTGGGGCTACTAGAAGGGACTCTGGATCCCAGGTTTAGGGTTTAGGGTTTAGGGTTTAGGGTTTAGGGTTTAGGGTTTAGGGTAGAACCCTACATCATGTGACATCGTCCCTATGCATGGCCAAGTAGCTATGCAGCCTGCACGATGCCTGATCGCCATCTGTTGGCCCCTAAATACAAGGCAGAAATATAAGGGCAAAAACGCCTACAAGGTAGAAATGCACAAGGTAGAAAATATAAGGGCAAGAACGCCCTATTCGGTTTTTTTGTTCACTTTGGGATGTTCCCCCGTATATTAGCAGCCCTTAATAGTACTTAATAGGGACTATAGTACCCCCCCCCCCCCCCATTTTCATCCCCATTACGGACTGTTAGTATAAGCGGGAACGTCCCAAGGCAAAAGCCGCCAATTAGGTTCGAATTGTTCACTCTTCAAGGAAGCTCACCCTTGTGTCTTCTTCCTGTTTTTTCCTGGGGCTTGCAACCCAAGTTGAAGTACCCTTCGTTTGGAGGGTTTGAGGGCTTATTGTAGCCTTTGAAGCGACAAAAGTGACTCCTCTTGTTTGTAGGTTGCTCCGGGCCCCTAGGTCCTAGGCCCTAAGCCCCTAGCTTTGACAACCCACAAAATGCCAACGAAGGTTGCACTTGCAGGGCTTTCGGAGTTTAGGGTTTAGGGCAAGCCATACATGGTTAATCCCCAAACTCTTAAGACCTAGACCCTAAACCCTCGAGTGCAAGGCCAAGAGACCCTAAACCCTAAAACCCTAAAACCCTAAAACCCTAAAACCCTAAACCCTAAACCCTAAACCCTAAACCCTAAACCCGAAACCCTAAGCCCTAAACCCTAAACCCTAAACCCTAAACCTCAGGTTTCGCGCCCCGGAGGTCCTGCTCAACATTCGGGCAGGTGTCTCAGCTGGCCTTTGAGGTTTCGGATTTCCTTCTCGGCAGTGGCCCCGCAACCCTAAGCCTGATGCCCAGAATAGATTTCGGGTTTAGGGTTTAGGGTTTAGGGTTTAGGGTTTAGGGTTTAGGGTTTAGGGTTTAGGGTTTAGGGTTTAGGGTTAGGAAACTCGAAGCAGAGTTTAAAGCTTTTCTAAGTCCTGGTTAAGAGGCTTAGGGTTTGGCCCTGAACCCTAGACCCTAAACCCCAAATGCGATTCAGGGTTTGGGTTTGGAGTTCGGGGTGTAGGGTTCTTTAATTTCACTGAGCCCTGGAACGCCCCTCCCCTCCACCCCAAAGCAGAACGGAACCCCCCCCCCCCGCCCCCAACCCTGTGCCCACCCCACGAGAAGCCCTTGCGAACCCTCAGCCTTAAAGACAACTGATTTTGCTCTAGGCCCTAAACCCTAAACCCCGAACCCCAAACCCCAAACCCTAAACCCCAAACCCTAAACCCCAAACCCTAAACCCCAAACCCCAAACCCTAAACCCTAAACCCTAAACCCTAAACCCCAAGCCCACCATGTTCTCTGACCCCAGGTTGGGGTCCACCCAGCGACACCTGGACACTGGGTGTGACGGCAGCTTCCAGGTTGGTTTTTAAGACATTTTGCTATGTTGTTTGGGTTGATTAGGGACCCTAAACCCTAAACCCTAAACCCTAAACCCTAAACCCTAAACCCTAAACCCTAAACCCTAAACCCTAAACCCTAAACCCTAAACCCTGAACCCCAAATATTTTTCAGGGGGTTTAAAAGGCCAACCCAGGCTTACCTCGTCTCAGGGCAGCTGATCTTCAACTCCCATGAGCCCCAGGCCGCTAGGGTTTAGGGTTTAGGGTTTAGGGTTTAGGGTTTAGGGTTTAGGGTTTAGGGTTTAGGGTTTAGGGTTTAGGGTTTAGGGTTAGGGTTTTTAAGATTTGTGTTTTAGGGTTTAGGGTGTAGGGTTTGGGGGGTTTAGGGTTTGGGGTTTAGGGATTAGGGGTTTAGGGTTGTGGCGTTAAGGGTTTTCGGGATTTGGGGGGTTGGGATTTCAGGGTTTTTTGCGTTCAGGGCTTTTCCCGTAAAACCCTAAACCCTAAACCCTAAACCCTAAACCGTAGTTCCGGACTCCCATGGTCGGAAGTTGCGCGGGGCGATTCCTAGGAGTTCCAGGTGAAACAACCTGCCTAGGACCGAGAGTCGGCCCCTTTGTTCTCCCTTTTTTGGGGTTGGGGGTTCAGGGTTTAGGGTTTAGGGTTTAGGGTTTAGGGTTTAGGGGGATTCCCTTGTAATTCCCTTACAACCAAAAAGGGGGCCCTTTCTTATTCCTAGGTTACTCCCGGGTCTAGCTGCAACTGGCCTGCGCCTTGCTGCCAATCCCATTCCAAAAGCCCCAAACCGCACACCCGAACCTGCAAACCCAAAAATCCTTTCTCTGTGGAATTTGACATTATCCTAAACCCTAAACCCTGCACCCCAAAGCCCTTTTCGCTGTAACCCTACAGAAACCTCCAAAGCGCTAGACTGCTCTACATAGGCAGATAAACCCTAAGCCCTAAACCCCAAATCCTAAACCCTAAGCCCTGAACCCAAACGCCCGAAGCCCTAGACTGCTTGGGAGAGGAGCTTATCCGGCTCATGGCCCAAGCGCTGGGGCCGTTTCCGGATCGGTTGCTCCGGGACGCCCAGGAGAAAGCGAGACAGGGAGAGGGAGCGCCCTTGTTGATGGGTTTAGGGTTTAGGGTTTAGGGTTTAGGGTTTAGGGTTTAGGGTTTAGGGTTTAGGGTTTAGGGTTTAGGGTTCAGGGTTTAGGGTTTAGGGTTCAGGGTTTAGTTTAGGGTTTATAGGGTTTATAGGGTTTATAGGGTTTATAGGGTTTATAGGGTTTATAGGGTTTAGGGTTTAGAGTTTAGGCTTTAGGCTTTAGGGCTTATAATAGGGCTTCGGGCTTAGGGTGTATATGGCGTTTTCTTGCCCAGAGGGTACAGGGTGGGGCCCCCTAGTTATAAGTAGAGTTATAAGGGCCCTAAATTGGGTTATAAGGACCCTAAGTTAGGTACTAAGTCCCTTAACTACAGTTAGTATAGTAAGGGGGGCCCCACCCTGTAGATACTCATACCCCTATCGGGACCATAGAGCATTTGCTTCGGGGCCCATCCTAGCCATGGTAGGTGGGCCCTCAAGCCCTGAACCCGAAAACCCCGAACCCCCTAACCCCCTAACCCTAAACCCTAAACCCTAAACCCTAAACCCTAAACCCTGAACCCTGAACCCTGAACCCTGCACCCTATCTCTTTCTGGCTGCACTTTTTTTTGCTTTTCCGACGAGGACGCTCGCCTCAAGAGGCTGGCGGAGAGCCAGGTGCTGGAGGACTCGGAGGGTTTGGGGGGTGTGGGATTTAGGGAGCCCCAAGCCCGAAGCCGTAAACCCCAAACCCTATACCTTAAACCCCAAACCCTAAACCCTAAACCCTAAGCTCTACAAGCCCTAAGCCTTTAGCCCTGAAACTCCCGAAAAGTGATGAAGATTGTCCCAAGCGCCCCTCTGTTCTTGTGCAACTAGCCGCTGCCCCTGGAACAATCTTTAACAGCGCGCCTTGAGTCGCAACCCTAAAGGCTTTTAGGGTTTAGTGTTTCCTACTTGGTGTAGCTGACATGCTTTTTTTTTGGCAGTTCTAAGGGTGGTTTCAGGGGCTCTGAATATGGTCGCATACCTCCCTCAAAGGATTCTGAAGTATGCCCTTGTTAAGGGCCCCATACTAAGGGGCCATGTAGCTACCCTAAGAGCAGTGCTGTTTTCAACTTGGAGTGGGTTGACGCGCCGATGGATTACTCGAAGTGCGTTGCCTTTAACAGTACAAGGAGGGGCCCCCTTACTATACTAACTGTAGTTAAGGGACTTACAACCTAATTTAGGATCCTTATAACCCAATTTAGGGTCCTTATAACTCTACTTATAACTAGGGGGCCCCTCCTTGTAGGAGATTCGGAGATGAGCCTTGGACGTCTGGCATGCTGAACCTGGCATTCTCATTCTCTTTGCGGCGTACAACTTCGCATTCCATGGCAGTTTGCCTCAGGAGCAGGATACTGTCGTGGTCGTGGATTTTAGCATGAGATCTGCTACTGTTGCAACAATCATGCAGACTCATGGTACCTTCTGGAATCGGAGGTATCGCGACTGCCTACTTCGAGTTCCGAATTTGCGCTTAGTAGTCCTGCTGTACCCCTTTGCCCTTTCGTTGGTTCTAGGTTCCTGTAGAAACGAACCAGCGTACCCTCATCATGTTATGGTTACAAGTACGGTCGGCTTAGAATGACTCTATAGGCTTGAGGGTTCCGAGGTTCGGGTTTTTAGGGTTTTGAAGGCCTCGATACCAAGCTCAGCTGAACCCTAAGCCCTACAGGGTGGGGCCCCCTAGTTATAAGTAGAGTTATAAGGGCCCTAAATTGGGTTATAAGGACCCTAAGTTAGGTTATAAGTTCCTTAACTACAGTTAGTATAGTAAGGGGGCCCCACCCTGTAAGCCCTATGCCCCAGCCACGCAGCCCACCAACTTGTGGACGATTTGGAACAACTTGGTAGCCCAGAGGTACCCTTTACCCTTTTTTTTGGGTTGTGGCTTCCCCTTTAAAGTAACCAACCCCAAAAAAGGTGCCCTTGTCAAAATGTGGTTACTGGGTTACCAAGACAAGCTTTAAGGTTCTATGGGGCCCTAGTTCCTATGCAGCCGCCATCGAAATTTAGATTATGGAGAGCCCTCAAACCCAGCCCGGATTCCCCAAACCCTAAACCCTAAACCCTAAACCCTAAACCCTAAACCCTAAACCCTAAACCCTAAACCCTAAACCCTAAACCCTAAACCCTAAACCCTAAGCCCTAAGCCCTAAACCCTAAACCCTAAACCCTAAACGCTTCTATGCGCAGGCTGGGCAGCCGCAGCTTGCGCATTGGCTGGGTTTGGCCCGGCACACAGGAAACATTGGGACTGCGTGGTTCAGGGTTCAGGGTTGAAGGGTTGAAGGGTTCAACCCTAAACCCTAAACCCTAAACCCTAAACCCTAAACCCTAAACCCTAAACCCTAAACCCTAAACCCTAAACCCCAAAACCCTAACCGGTTGAAGGGTTGAAGGGCCGAAGGGCCGAAGGCCCGAAGGGCCGAAGGGCCGAAGGGCTGAAGGCCTGAAGGCCTGAAGGCCTGAGGGGTTTGAGGTTTGAGGTTTCGGTGTGGTTCAGGGGATGTGTTCTTGCGACTTTAGGGTTCAGGGGGTTTTGGGGGGTCTAGGGTTTAGAGCCTGGGGTTTGGGGTCATCGTGTAGAGGTTCAGTTTTTTCGGGTAGCCCCGTGGTGCCCCTTTGCCTTTTTGTTGGTTCAAGGCTCTCTTCTAAAGGAGCCAACCCTAAAAAGGGTGCCCTTATCGTAATATGGTTACTGGGCTACTAAGGGCTTTAGGGGGTTTTAGGGGGTTTTAGGGGTGTTCAGGGTTTTGGGGCTTTAACGTTCGGCTCTAGGGTTCAGGTGTTAGGGTGTTCTGGGGTTTGGGGGGGTCAATATTTAGGCTATTTAGGGTGCGGGGTCAATGTGTGCAGGGTTTGAGTAAGGTTGAGGGGTTTTGGGTTGCTTAGGGTCTAGGCTTTGGGGGTTCAATGTCGAGGGTTTGGTGTCTCCTCAACCCTAGCAGGACATTCAAGGGCTCCACGAGCAAGGATTTGCATTCCTTCATGGTTTAGGGTGTAGGGTGTAGGGATTAGGTGCATGCACATGCAAACCTAAATCTTTGAAGGAACTCGTCTCTCACGTAGACCTTATAGGGGTTGGTGGTCTCTTCAAGTAGGGTTTCTGTCTCATAGGGCATATATTCGGAGTTCTTATTGGGGGATCTTGGGGCTATAAATATTAAGGTATAAGGGAAACAGATGCCACCGGCCTTTATCACATAGACCCTTGCGGAACCGGCCTGCAGAGCATTTGAGACATCGCCCCTCTTTAACCTTCCAGCACAAGGCATATCTCCTAAACCCTAAGCCCTAACCCCTGAAACCTGAAGCCCCCAATCCCAAAAGAAACATAGGAGAGAACCCCAATGTAAGACCCAGAGAAATTAGACCTTCTTCCCTTTCTTAAGGGTTGAGGGTTTAGGGTTTGTTTAGGGTTCCCTGTTTATTCCCAAACTGTTCTTGGGACCCCGCTTAAACCCCCCTAAACCCTAAAACCTAAACCCTAAGCCTAAACCCTAAACCCTAAAACCTAAAACCCTAAGCCCTAGACCCTAAACCCTAAACCCCAAACCCCAAACCCTAAACCCTAAACCCTAAACCCTAAACCCTAAACCCTAAACCCTAAACCCTAAACCCTAAACCCTAAACCCTAAACCCTAAGCCCAAACCCCCGCCCCCCTCAAAAAAAACACACATTGACCCCCCGGACCATGAACCCCAGAAGATCAACGAGCGGCCGTTGAAGTGGGGGGTGGTTGGGCGGTGTAGGGTTTCGGGTTTAGGGTTTAGGGTCTCGGGTTAAACCACAAGAAGCCTAAACCCTAAACCCTAAACCCTAAACCCTAAAACCGTAGAAGCACTAGCCGCCCATCCCAAAGCCCGACATTGAAACAAAACAGAAGCCCGAAAGCCCTAAAAGCGCTAAACTCTGGAGAAAGTAGAAGAACCCCCTAAAGCCCCTAAACCCCCTAAGCCCCCCAAACCCAAACACCAATCTCAGGATTTCTGTGTCTGGTGTCCATGCTCGCGACCCGAAATTATCCCGAGAAGCCCGTAAAGATTCTCTGGAAGGCCCAAAACCCTAAACCCTAAACCCGAAACCCTAGGCCTAAACCCTAAACCCTGAACCTACAAATCCTTAAAGCCCCACCAAAGCAGCCTGCTAGCTCCCAGGCCGGCCAGGGCACTGCTGAGGCCGCCTGCGCTGACCTCCTCCGACGGATGCTGGCGTCCGAAGTCCCAGGAGTTGTCTCCCGTGGTTTCGGGCTGCGTTTGGGGTTTGGGGTTTAGGGTTTAGGGTTTAGGGTTTAGGGTTTAGGGTTTAGGGTTTAGGGTTTAGGGTTTAGGGTCCTTTTAAGGGAACCCAAAACCCAAAAAAAGGGTAAAGTAAAGGGCAACACTGGGCTCCCAAGAAGAACCCTAAACCCTAAACCCTAAACCCTAAACCCTAAACCCTAAACCCTAAACCCTAAACCCTAAACCCTAAACCTAGACCCTAGACCCTAAATCCTAAACCCCAAACAAGCCCTCAGCAGTAGTGCCGAAGGCACTTGGACGGATTTTTTGACGGGAATACAGAAGGCCTCTGAGCCACAGACACTAATAAGCTTGGAATGTATCAACACCCTAAACCCGAAATCCGCCTATAAGCCCTGAAAAGCTGAAATGAAGCAACTAACGACCAGGAGTCAGACCTTATTCTCTGTTTTCAGGGTTAGGTTACCCTACAAGCCCCTTTAAACCAAAAAGGGTACCCTGCATTCTTCCTCATAACTTCACAATATAGGGACTCCATCTCGTTTAGGGTTTAGGGTTTAGGTGTATGGGGTCCCACTGCTGTGAAAGGCTGGATCCGAACGAGCGGATCACCGCCGAGGATGCGCTGCAGCCGGGACGAGCAATGGCGTACTCCTGGGGCAGACCCTAAACCCTAAACCCTAAACCCTAAACCCTAAACCCTAAACCCTAAACCCTAAACCCTAAACCCTAAACCCTAAACCTCTCAGTGCGGTTTGGGGCATACCTTATTGCTCAATAGGCCAATAGCTCTTCCTTGGGGCCCTGGTCCGCGGATGCAAGCTTGAAAGTCCAATTAAATTTAAAAGAGTAGCCGCCCCTTTTTCAGGGCTTGGGGAGTAAGGTTTAGGGGTTCAGATATACCACAAACGGAATCGCAAGGAGTGGGGCAGGTATGCCGAGGGAATACGGGCAGCAGGCCCATGTAATCCTACTAGCCGCGGTATTTGCGAAGTCCCTATACGGAGTTCCCTGTTTTGCCCACCAGGGTTTGTTTTTGAGAGGAAGGTCCATACTAAGGGTTCCTCCCTCACCACTCTGGTAGTGAAGGGCTTTTCCACACTGGCTGTCTGGCCCCTAAGCCCTAACTCCAAGACCCTAAGCCCCAACCCCTAAAGTTGCCTGTCCCACTCGTGGGTCCAGGGTTTAGGGTTCAGGGTTTAGGGTTTGCTCACCGAGGCACCACACTTTCATTGCGGACGGGGGCGATGGGGAGAAGGTCCGGCACTGTTTGTGGAGGGCTTTGGGTTTTGGGGCTCAGGGCCGCCGAAACCTGAAGCCCCAAACCCTAAACCCTAAACAGCCCTAAACAACTCTACACAACCCTAAACAACCCTAAACCCCTCAATCCTAAACCCCAAGCCCTAACCCTAACCACATCGTAAGTCCTGGCGCCCTAGCCCTCAGAACCCCAGACCCTAAACCCCAAACCCTGCACCCCAAACCCCCCAACCCCTAGACCAAACCCCCCTGAACCCTAAACCCTAAACCCTGAACTCTAAACCCTAAACCCTGAACCCTGAACCCTGAACCCTGAACCCTGAACCCTCCTTGCTCCCGACGGCTGCCTAAGCTTCCGAGAAGGTTCCCCAGGTATCTTTCCCCATGGAAAGGGCCCTTCTTCCCTTACAGGTTTAGGGTTTAGGGTTTAGGGTTTAGGGTGTGCTTACCCTAAATCTTTGGAGCCCTGACCCTATAGCTAAACCCCGAACGTTGCGGCACGGATACCTTAACCCTAAACCCTACACCCTTAAAAGCACTCAGACCCATAAACGCTCCGCCTCACTACCCCGAGCGTCAGCTGGCCTCAAACTCGACCCGTCGCACGTAGACTTGAGCAGTTTGACAGTTCCTCCCTGAATTACAGCGTCTGGGGTGCAGGGTTTAGGATCTGGACCTAGAGATACGTAGAATGCAAACAGGCCCCACATACCCTAAAACCCCAAACCCAAACCCTAAACCCTAAACCCTAAACCCAAACCCTAAACCCTAAACCCTAAACCCTAAATAAGTCTCGTTGGGGCATCCGGCAGGGGAACAGAGACAAAGCCTTATCAGAGTTTGGCCCGAGTCAAAGACTGGTCCACGAAAGTTTCCCTTGGGGAGTAAATGAACTTCTGGTCCATATGGGTTTAGGGTTTAGGGTTTAGGGTTTAGGGTTTAGGGTTTAGGGTTTAGGGTTTAGGGTACCTGAAGGGTGATGATAGTCGCAGATGGTGCAAAGAGCTCTTGTTTGCTCTCGGGTTTCATTTAGTCCCCAAGTGCCTGGCTCTCTCCTTCTCTGGCTGTGCAATGATCCTAGGCAGGCCTTTGGAACATTTTTCATTTTCCCTTATAGGGAATGTTTTTTTCAGATGGTCCCTAAACCCTAAACCCTAAACCCTAAACCCTAAACCCTAAACCCTAAACCCTAAACCCTAAACCCTAAACCCTAAACCCTAAACCCTAAACCCTAGGATCAGTCCGGAGCTTCAAGTCCTTGCGGCCGCGACGCAGACACCCCTGCCATGCCTCATGGGAGCGAAGCCGCCGGTCCTGTGTCTTGGCAGCCCAGTGATACCCTTTACCCTTTCTTTGGTTCTGGTTTCCCTTATAAAGAAACCCTAAACCCTAAACCCTAACCCCTAAACCCTAAATGCTAAACCCCTTTTTGGTTCTGGTTTCCCTTATAAGAGTAACCAACCCAAAAAGAACTTAAGGGTGCCCTTAGTATAATATGGTTACTGCGCTGCTAAGGTGTTGGTGGCAGCCTTGCCAGCCCACGATTCTATATCCCTGTTGGTGATTTTTTTTTTAAATTTTTGTTTAGATAAAAACCTAAGATAGCATTAATAATATTATTTTCTTTATTGAGGTTCTAAGGGCAGCATAGGACTGCTGTGTCCAAATTCTCCACTCCAGACATCACAGAGTCCCCTGAGCCACCTTCGGCGATGGCGCAGGGGCCAACAAACCCATTTGCCCCAGACGCCCCGCGGGAGGCAGGGTTCAGGGTTTAGGGTTTAGGGTTTAGGGTCTAGGGTTTAGGGTCTAGGGTCTAGGGTTTAGGGTTTAGGGTTTAGGGTTTAAGGTTTAGGGTTTAGGGTTTAGGGTTTAGGGTTTAGGGTTTAGGGTTTGGGGTTTAGGGTTTAGGGTTTAGGGTTTAGGGAGACTCGTCGGCTCCCATCAAGGGACCTGGGCCGTGCGGACAGCCAACTCATGGGCTGGTTGCAGACACTTACACTTACTTAGCCAACAGCTGGACTTTAATTTTGGTTGGGTTTCCTTATTTCGTAGGAATAATGATGTTTAACCTTTTTCCCCGTGGTTATTGGAGAAGTAAGGACAATGTCAACAGGCAGGAGGGGAGAACTGCCAAGGACCAGGAAGTGTCGGAGGATCTGGCACGGGGCTCGACAGAGGACCCGCAGCAGGCGGCCAGAAGGTTTCAGGATGGTAAGACCACTGTCACTTGCTTCGCCTAACCCTAAACCCTAAACCCTAAACCCTGAGCCCTAAGCCCTAAACCCTAAACCCTAAACCCTAAACCCTAAACCCTAACCTTTAGTTGAACTTTAAACTTCTTGGGCTTCCTTTCTTAGTAGGAATACTAAAGTTTAACCTCCTTTTTCCCCCCTTGGTTATTGGAGAAGTAAGGTCATGCTCCGCAACATCCCCTGTCGCTACAGAAATGAGGATCTGCTGAGTGAGGTTATGGAGGCGGGGTTCACCGGAAAGTTCGACTTCTTCTACCTTCCCAAGGACTTCAACTAAACCCTAAACCCTAAACCCTGTACCCTAAACCCTAAACCCTAAACCGTCTTCTACCTTCCCAAGGACTTCAAGAGCAAGCTGAATCGTGGCTATGCCTTCATCAACTTCCATTCCAGTCAGGTGGCAGAGGAGTTCGCTCTGGCCTTCCACAATCGAAAGCTGAGCCTGTACGACTCGAGCAAGATTGCAGAGGTCGTTCCGGCCACAAAGCAGGGCTATCAGGTGCATCGGTCCGAGTTCGAGCATGAAAAGGGCTGGACTAAGGTTCGTGACTGTCATTTCAAGCCCAATTTCTTCCCGCGGGATGCCGCCGAACATGAGGGTGGGGATTGCGAGAAGGTTGAAGGTTGAGGGTTTCGGTTTGGAAAGTGGTCCGAGCAAGTAGGATGTACTGTGCATGACGGCGTGATCACTGTGATCACTGTGCCTGCAGCTTGCGACACCCGAGAGCAACACAGAGCAACAAACCCTAAAACGCCTAAAACCTAAACCCTCGATCTAACCTAGTCTTGGCCCTCATTTAGTGCAAGCACGTTTGCAATATTCTGCAGTGGAGCGACCCGTAAATCTCAAGGGCTCAGAATTTTTTAGCAGCCGAGCCAGTAGAGCGAGTGACTCTACGGCGAATTATGGCACTTGGGGGTTTAGGAAAATAAGGGACCCCAATAAAGACCCCTAAATAAAGGGATCCCCTTCTAATCAGGACCCCAATGAGGTGCCCCTAATTGCGTAACCCCCCCCCCAACAAAAAAAAAAAAAAACTAAACCCTAAACCCTAGACCCTAAACCCTAAACCCTAAACCCTAAACCCCACTTCATTATAGACAGTTCGCGTGTGTCGCCAGTTCTTCCGGCCGGGTTGTCCGCAGACCCCAGTCGCAGGTCTGGAATTCGTTGCCTTGTGTTTGTTTGTCTTGTCTCTGAGTCTGAGTGGTGCAGCGACTTCGGATAGAGTTGGGTTTAGGGTTTAGGGTTTAGGGCTTAGGGTTTAGGTTTTAGGGTTTAGGTTTTAGGGTTAGGGTTTAGGGTATAGGTCATTCCAGAGTTCTTGGAGACTGGACAGACTGTATGATTATGGCAGCATGCATTTTCGCTGTTGACAGCGCTGGTGGGAGTGAGACTGAAAGCACTAGCCCTAAACCCTAAACCCTAAACCCTAAACCCTAAACCCTAAACCCTAAACCCTAAACCCTAAACCCTAAACTAAGCCCCAAGAATCCTCTGGTTCTTCCGGTCAAATTCCCGCCAGTCATCGGTACGGTTTTTGTTGCGTTCGCTCCTGTGTTTGATGCGCCTTTCGGGAACATGGGAGAAGCCGCTATAGACTCAAAACCTACCACATAGCAGCCTTTGGGTAGGGTTTTGGGATTTTAGGGTTCAGGTTAGGCCGGTTAGGCGGCAGTCTTTCACAGAAAATAGCCAGCAGAAGTTCTGGGAGACGGGACACTCGTGGGAATCCATGGGCGACGCCCCCCCCGCCGCCGGCCCCCAACCCTCAACCCTCAAAAGGGAGCCCAGATGACAAGGGCCAAACAAAAGCCTTCATAGGGTTCAGGGTCTACAGGGTGGGGCCCCCTAGTTATAAGTAGAGTTATAAGGGCCCTAAATTGGGTTATAAGGACCCTAAGTTAGGTTATAAGTCCCTTAACTACAGTTAGTATAGTAAGGGGGCCCCACCCTCTAGGGTTTGTGTCCTTCACAGATCCCTTCATGGTCCCTGATTTCGGGGGCCTCTGTTCTGCAGGGGAGCCCCCCGTCGAGATCCCGTCCCAAGCCAGAATTCAGTTTGACAGCGACGGCCGAGTCGGGTTGCCATCTTCCAGGGAAAAAAAGGGGGCAAGGAACGTTTTTTCAGTGCTTTGCGGGTACTCCTCAAATACTTCCGAGGGATCCGTAAGGCACAGGTCTTAAGGTCTTGGGCGCTGATTGCGATGGCCCCGTTGTGGATGCTCGTGCTGATAGACTCTGATAGACATAATCAGGTGCGAATTGTCAAGCCCGAGTTCCCAATTCCTTATGAAGAACTCGTAGGTTGCGGGCTCTACAGGTCATAAGTGGAGGCATGAAGGGCCCAAATGGGGTTTGGGGTTCAGCCTTTAGAGTACTATCACCCTGGTCGAAAGTTGACCAGCTACAGTGATAAGTTATATACCCGAAACCTCAAACAACCTAACCCTAAACCCTAAACCCTAAACCCTAAACCCTAAACCCTAAACCCTAAACCCTAAACCCTAAACCCTAAACCCTAAACCCTAAACCCTTACTATGGCAAGGGGGCCCTCCTTAGCAGACTCCGCCCTCCGTGGAAGGCGGTTGCTCCGCCAAGAACCTCACTGTCGCGGCCAGCTCCCGGACGGATTTGGTTTAGGGGTTTGGGGGTTTGGGGCTTTGGGGCTTTGGGGGGGTTTTGGGGCTTTGGGGCTTTGGGGGTTTGGGTTTTGGGTTCAAGGCGAGCCTCCCGAACCTGCACAGACGGGTCACGAGGCGTCTTGTCTCTCACAGGGCTGCTTAAGGCTTCCGGGGTTTCGTTTTAGGCCAAGATCCCCAGAAGACTTGTTCCACGCGGTTTGGGCTTTGCTTTTAGGGTGTTAGGGTTTCAGGATTTAGGGTAAGTTCAGGCCAAGTTGTCTCATAACCCAAGCTACTATTTGGCCGGCATCGTTTTGTTGGTGTATCAAGGGGTTAGGACTCGTAATCCCTTCCCTCTTTTATTAAGCGCATGCCCTAAACCTAAACGTCACAGAAGCCTTGACCCTCAGCCGAAAGGGCCTACGCACTTTCAGCGCTGCTCTAGATGGTTCAATTTGGACCCCGAACCCTAATCCCTATACCCCCTGAACCCTCAACCCGAACCCAAACCATCATCGGGCTCTAAGATCCTAACATCCTGGGCGGGCAGCAGGACGATGACCCTCGGCGAGCCTGAGGGCCCTTGCCAGCATGCGTCTCTAAACCCCAAATACCCCAATCGCCAAACCCTTCAATCTGCAACTCTTCAGATTAAACTTTGAACCCTAAACCCTGAACCCCAAACCTTACACCCTAAACCCTGAAACCTTCTACCCTAAACCCTTCTACCCTAAATCCCCTAACTCCTAAAACCCTAAACCCTAAATCCCTAAACCCTAAACCCTAAATCCTAAACCCTAAACCCCAAGCAATCTCCATATGGACCCTGAAAGTGACAACGGTATCCGAGACACGCACATGGTGCGCAGAAAAAGCTGCACGGGAGGGATGGCGGGCTGTGAAAGGTTTACTGCTGCCTTGCACCGTGCAATGCCGCAGTCCTCTAAACTCGATGAACCCCATAAACCTTTATATAAACGTTGGGATGTTCCCCCTTATACGAACAGTCCTTAATGGGGAATAGGGATTGTAGAAGCTCCTATTGTAATACCCATTGAGGACTGTTCGTATAAGGTGGAACATCCCAAGGTTACTACGTAGGCCCTTCTTTTTTGCTGTCCCTTATTGTGTTTCACGTTTTGGGTTTAGGGTTTTAGGGTTTAGGGTTGTAGGATTTAGGATTTCTTTCTCAGAGGCTTTTAATTTAAGGGCCATCCCGTCCGAAGCCTGCGCACCCCCCCCCCCCCCCCCTCCCAAGACAAAAACGATATCAAACGCTGCTAGACCAGTCAAGTGGGTGCTGACAAGTGGTTTGTGGTTTTGGGGTTTAGGGGCTTAGGGTTTTCTCCTTCTGTTAGCTTGATTTCAGTTCCCAAGCAGAGAACTGAGTTTATTTGCAGACCCCACCTGTCCCTTTCCCTTCCCCCTGTATTCCCGAAAAAGGTTGAACATGTACTGGGGCCCTTGAATGTATAGGCCTTTGCCGGACAAAGTTGGGGTCCTTCTATTGAGCCCCTAAACCCTAAACCCTAAACCGTATACCCTATACGCTATACCCTATAAACCCTAAACCCTAAACCCCTGCTGGAGCAGGCAGCAGAAGATTTCGCCTGACGTGGTCACGGGAGCGATGGAGAAGTACGGACTGAAGTTGGCGCGGGGCTTAGGATGGAAAGCTGGGGTTTAGGGTTTAGGGTTTAGGGTGTAGGGTTTAGGGTTTAGGGTTTAGGGTTTACGGGGACATTTTCGGAAGCGCTTTAGGTGGGCTCTGGGGAACTTCAGGAGTAACCCCCCCCCCCCCCCCCCCCCAGATTCCCCTTGGTCTCCAAGTTCGAAAGCACCAAAGGTGTTTGACTTTGTGTGTCTAGCGTTTAGGGTTTAGGGTTTGGGGTTTAGGGTTTAGGGTTTGGGGTTTAGGGTTTAGGGTTTAGGACTTAGGGTTGAGGATTATGCGTTTCTTCAAAGAATCGGCACCAATGCTCCCCACATCAGGCGGTGATACCATATATATATATATATATATATCTGTGTTTCTTATATTTATATACATAAACATACACGACCCGAAGCCCTAAACCCTGAATCCTTAAACCCTCCATCATGGAATCCCTAGAATCATAATCCTTCCGAGGGTCAGGGTACTTGTAACCCACAATCATAACTGCACTTGTAAAGGCCCCTTAAGTCCTCTAGTAGGTTAAAGTATCAGACTTAAACCATAAACCCTAAACCCCAAACCCCAAACCCCAAACCTCAAACCCCAAACCCCAAACCCCAAACACCAGACCCTAAACCCTAAACCCTAACCCCTACCCCTAAACCCTAAACCCTAAACCCCACAATCAAAACCCTAAACCCCTAAAGCTCCAAACAGGAGCGGCCGGATATCTGCATGGACCATGAGCTCTCCGCGTGAGCGACACGCGGAGCATATGCAGTGCCAGGCCAGGGACGCCCTGAATCCATTTCGGTTTGGGGTTTAGGGTTTAGGGTTTTGTTTAGGGTTTAGGGTTTAGAGTTTAGAATTTAGGGTTTAGGGGTTCAGGGAGTTTAGGGTTTAGGGTTTAGGGTTTGGGCAGTTTAGGGTTTAGGGTTTAGGATGGGATGTTCCCCTTTATGCTAACAGTCCTTAGTAGGTATCATCATCGGGGGCACCAGGATCCCTATCCAGGACTGTTAGTATAAGGGGGAACATCCCAAGGTTTAGGGTGACCCTAAACCCTAAACCCTAAACCCTAAACCCTAAACCCTAAACCCTAAACCCTAAACCCGGGTATGCGGTGTATATGAGACTGGGGCTTGATTACCTAGCTGCCAGGTGGAGAGCTTGGTAGCCCGGTCGTACCCTTTACCCCATTTTGGGTTCAAGGTTCCCTTTATGAAGTCACCGACCAAAGAGGTTTAGGGTTTAGGGTTTAGGGTTTAGGGTTTAGGGTTTAGGGTTTAGGGTTTAGGGTTTAGGGTTTAGGGTTTAGGGTGCCCCTATTATAATATCGTCACTGGGCTACTGAGGGTTTGGGGAATCCAAACCCTGGGTAGCTTGGGATAGAATATTAGGGGCGCCTTGTTTGTGTCCTGATTGTGAAGGAATCCTACTATTTGGAGTCTATACTACGGGTCCCTTATCTTAAGGATCTCCCCTTTCGTGGGGTGAGAAGAGGGTTATTCTCGGAAGGCCAACCTTGAACCCTAACCCCTAGACCCTGATTGCTAAGCCCTAAGCCTTTTCTCAGGATGGTTCGGGCCGTCCCTAAACCAAAGTACTTGCGGTTTAGGGTTTAGGGTTTAAGGGTTTATGAGTTTAGGGTTTAAGGGCTTATGAGTTTAGGGTTTAGGGTTTAGGGTTTAAGGGTTTATGAGTTTGGGGTTTAGGGTTCAAGGTTTGGGGTTTAGGGTGTGCGTGCAGGGTCCTTACTCTATAGTTGTGTCGCTGTTGTTTGTTCATCTGCGTGGATGGAGGTGCGTCTGCACATATACACCCTAAGCCCTATACTCCACGTCTAAAATACTCAGGAAACGGAGAGAAATAGAGAGATAGAGAGAGACCAAACCCTAAACCCTAAACCCTAAACCCTAAACCCTAAACCCTAAACCCTAAACCCTAAACCCTAAACCCTAAACCCTAAACCCCAGACCTTTGGGGGATTTGGGGAGTTTAGGCTTGAGGGAGACAGGGCTCAGGGTCTGGGCTTTGCTTAGGCTTTAGGTTCCCTAAACCCTAGATCCTCAACCCCTAAACACAATCCCTTTACTATAAACCTTATGCCCTAGAACCCTAAACCCTAAACCCTAAACCCTAAACCCTAAACCCTAAACCCGCCTAAACACAATCCCTTTACCCTAAACCCTAAGCCCTAAACCCAAAGATCCTAAACCCTAGACTTCGAACCCTGGCCCTGAGCAGCGGTGCAGAATTTAGGTGGGGCCCATGGCGGTCTAGCGTTTGGGGCTTAGGGTTTAGGGTTTAGGGTCGAGAGCAGGATTGTGCCTAAAACCTCAACCCTGAGCCCTCAACTGTGTTTATAAAATAGGGTTGTGGGTTTGGGGTTTGGGGTTTTGGCGGGCCGACGGTGGCCATGTAGTCGCACTCACCCCCCGCAGAGGCAGAAGCATATCTGAGATGGACCAGTGTCTATAGAAGAAGTTCCATGGCGGGCGACCCGCTATCGTTTAAGCTCCTCATAGGACAAAGGTAGCCGCTAGCCCCAGCACTGGGCAGGGCAACTATTGTTCTGCTGGCGCCAGGGCTAGTTCACTGGACTTGCACTTCGCCTCTACATTCCTAAGCCCCCAAACCCTAAACCCCAAACCCTAAACCCCAAACCCCAAACCCTTCCTAGGGTTTAGGGTTTAGGGTTTAGGGTTTAGGGTTTATGGTTTACGGCTTTATATTGGTTGGTGGTCTCTTTAAGTCGGGTTTCTGTTTTGTAGGGGGTTCTGATTAGGGTATCTAGGGCTGTATGAAGGCATAGGGGCAACAGGTAAAAAGGCCACCGGCCTTTGGAACTTTTGGAACCTAGAACCCTTAGGGTTTAGGGTTTAGGGTTTAGGGTTTAAACCCCACTGGCCCTAAACCCTAAGCCTTTGGCTCACGTACCTCAAGGTTTCTGAGCTCGTACACGTTTCAGTTTCTACGGGGCCCTGGGCTCTTGAGCATTATAGGGTGTAGGATCTAGGGTCGAGGGTTTGGGGTTTAGGGTTTAGGGTTTAGGGTTTAGGGTGTAGGAGTGCCTTTCTACTCCCATGACGTCTGGGTTCTGATGGCAGCACAAGGAACCCCCCCCCTCCAAAAACAAAAAACATGTAGGACTAGTTTGCGTATTCTCCCCCCCAATGAGCCCTAAACCCTAAACCCTAAACCCTCAACCCTAAACCCTAAACCCTAAACCCTAAACCCTAAACCCGCATGGGAGTTTCTCGAAGTTATGGTTCCTTCCAGGGAGTCCTCAAGATTCAGGGTTTAGGGTTTAGGGTTTAGGGTTTCGGAGTCCTGAAGATTCAGGTGAGCTGGCGTTCAGCGTTCAGGGCTTACAGTAGGGCTTATCGGCCCTAAACCCTATGAGCCCTCAAGCGTTCTGGCTTCCCAAAGCCTACCTCGTCGCAAACTTCCCACAAAGCCCGAAACCCTAAATCCTAAACCCTGGGCCCTTCTGAAACCCTAACTCCTAAACCCTATACCCTAAACCCTAAGCCCTAAAGTTTGCACGTCGGAAGTGCAACTCCTGCAACAAGCAGGGCGGGAATGCCCTGATCTCTTGGAGCTTTTTTGGACCTCTAACCCCAAAACCCTCAGCCCTACCATGTGCTCAAGAACACCCCCCCCCACCCCCCCTAAACCCCTAAACTAACCCCCTAAACCCTCCCTAATTGGGTGTGTCTTACTACTACGTGCTTAAGAAGCCCCCAAAGAAGCAACCGTATAACCCCTACACCCCTAAACTACTGAACCCTAAACCCTAGACCCTGAATCCTAAACCCGGGTGGTTCTTATATGCAAAGAGTCGAACCCTAATTCGAACCCTAGACCCTGAATCCTAAACCCTAATTGGGTGGTTCTTATACGCAAAGAGTCGAACCCTAAACCCTAAGCCCTATAAGTCCTGAAGATGGTCTTGGGGGGTGGTTAGTCTACTGGGCTTTGGAGTACACTATACTTTAATACTTTTTTGGTTTTGGGTTCCCATTGTAACTACTTGTACCTAAAAGTATATATTTTTCTGGGTCTACTCCAGAGGTAGGTATAGGGGTCGAAGAATTGCGAGTAGTATTCCCTCGTAGTCCCTATAGAACTATGCTATAATTCCTTGCCCCAAACCGTATTCTTTATGTTAAGGCCCTAACTAGGCATCTATAATTCCTTCCCCCAAGCCGTATTCTTTGTGTTAAGGCCCTAACTAGGCATCAGGGTGCAAGGGGGATGTGCTTTCAGGGTCCTGGGTCCTCTTCACCCACAGCCCCCCATCCCTGCTGGGCGTAGGATTTAGCACTAAGGGTCTGAGGGTGGTTAAGCTACCCAAAGGGTTTAAGCACCTCTTTCTCCCGGACCCTTCCCCTCAGGCTCCATGTACCCTCATAGTAGATACTTCGGCCTTAAGGTACCCTTATAGGAACCCCTTTAAGGCCTAAGTATCTGCTATATGGGTGCATGGAGCCTCAGGATTCAAAGCCCCGTTCCCAACCTCAACCCTCAGCAACGCATGGTTCCCGAAATTCCCGCCTCATGTGGGGCGCTGGACGTGACGTGCCGTCCCTCATCCCACAGTCGGCGGAGCCCTCGCTTTGAACGGAATACGTACAAAAGTCCAGGTTGGCGTCTGCGCCGGCAATGAGCCCTTTAAAATTGGGGTGTCATATACCCTCTTAGAAATGATAATGCCCATTAAAGTGTATGGACCATAAACCCTTTTAATTAGGGTTCATGTCGTCCCCATGGCACCCGCCCATTCCCTGTCCCAAAATAAGGCCCAGATGCGTTGCTGTGAAGGGAACGTGGGCTGATTTTGTTGGGGTAGGAGGGTAGCTTGGTGCACCCTGAACCCCAAAACTTAAACTCTAAACCCTAAACCCTAAGCCAGGCACAAAATCCCTGAGCCAAACCCTTCGCTTGAGGGTTTTGAGTTTTGCCCTAAGCCTAAACCCTTAACCCCTTCAGCAGGAAAGGAACTCCAGTGCAGCCTGTGGGTACAGTTGGGCCTCTCGGTCTTCGTTTTCTTGGCACAAGCACCTAATTTTCCCACCCCTCCCCTTTAGGGATTAGGACTTACTGACTAGGATGCCCAGTAGTGCCCGTTTGGGGGGGGAGGGGGCGGGGGGGTTAGGTTCCCCTATAAATACCCTTTAAGCAAAAAGGGCCACCCTTTTTAATCCTAGGTTGCTGGGCAACCTTGTTTAGGGTATGGGCCTAGGGATCAGGTTTAGGTTGGTTGGACGAAGAATACGCCATGGGGCTGCCAGCTCTGTGATTTAGGGGTTTAGGCTTTAGCAGGCGTACATCATGTCGATGCCGATGGCCACTACCCTGACAGCCAGGTTGCGGAGCTATTTTCGTGACCCTAACTAACGCCATGTCTACTCTACTCTACATTACGTTTTGCTTCAGAACCCTCAAGAAATAGAACATATTCTTCCTTAAAAAAGGGTAGGGATCATGTTTACTTTCATTTTGTGGGGGGGGGCTCTTAAGCAATTCGTAGTACAGCAGGCTCCAGTCTGGCACCGTTACCTGCTTTCGGCTCATGGACTTCTCTTCAGCAAGGGCCCTAAGCCCACAACATACACCCCCCAAGCCCTAAACCCTAAACCCTAAACCCTAAACCCTAAACCCTAAACCCTAAACCCTAAACCCTAAACCCTAAACCCTAAACCCTAAACCCTAAACCCTAAACCCTAAACCCTACTCCGAGATCCGAATCTTCGGCAGCTGCTCAGGAACTCCATAAGGCTGGGACACAGCAAAATAGCATGGCTTCTGCAATTAGGCTTTAGGGCTTTATGCCCTAAACCCTAAACGCTTAATCTAGGCTGCCCGGGCGTGCCCTTATCATAAGCCTAAACCCTAAACCCTAAACCCTAAACCCTAAACCCTAAACCCTAGACCCTAGACCCTAAACCCTAAACCCTAAACCCTAAACCCTAAACCCTAAACCCTAAACCCAACACCGAACATGCCGAAAGAAGTGTCCGGCGTCATGATCGCCGGCGACGCCTCCATCATCACCTACGCGAGGCGCGCGCAGGGTTCAGGGTTTAGGGTTTAGGGTTTAGGGGTTTAGGGTTTGGGGTTTAGGGTTTAGGGTTTCGGGTTTAGGGTTTAGGGTTTTCGGTGAGGCCAATTCCAAACCTGACAGGTCAGCCCTGTCCGAAACCTTGGACCTTAATTCCGGGGCCGTAAGCCCGAGACCCTATAGATCTTCAATCCTGGCACGCAAGCCCGAGACCCTTATTCAACCGTGGATCCCAAAGCCCTAAAAGAGCAAATCCTAAGCCCTGAGCCCGAAACCCTAAACCCTACACCACAAACCCGAAACCCTAAACCCGACACCCCAAACCCGAAACCCTAAACCCTAAATCCTACACCCTAAACCCTAAACCCTAAACCGCTAAACCAGAAACCCTCAACCCTAAACCCCAGACCCAAAACCACGCGCTCAATCTGCCATCCCTCCCCCGAGGCATGTGGGAAGTTCACGCGAGGCCAGAACACACCAGGTACGAGAACCCAGACTGAGTGATTTAGGGATTAGGGAGTTGGGGTTCAAAAGTGTAGAGATCCGGAGTTCCGGATTTAGGTTTCGGCTTGGGTATTTTGGGATTTGCGGTTCTGGGTTTAGGGCTCAGGGTTCAGGGTTAAGGCTGTTAAGGGCTTGGGGCTTACAGGGGTTCTCCAACCCTGCGCTGTAGGTTGTAGGGCGTAGACCAATGCTAACCCCCAAATTCTCCCGAAAGCTCCAGAACCCTAGAGGTTTAGGGTTTAGGGTTTAGGGTTTAGGGTTTAGGGTTTAGGGTTTATAGGGTTTAGGGAACCTTGTGACCCTCGACCGTCGAAGCTAAGAATCCAAGAGTTCCAGAGCCCTAAACCCTGAAACTCCTCACAGCTGTCAAAGGACCCCAGGGTTTAGGGCTTAGGGTTTAGGGTTTAGGGCTTAGGGTTTCGGGCTTAGGGCTCAGACCCCCAAACCCTAAACCCCGAACCCCGCAAATCCTAAAGCCCTTAAGATTTCGTCCCTAAAGCCCAAAACTATTCCGAAACCCTAAGCCCTAAACCCTATAAGCGCCATAAACGCCATAACCCTGAAGCCCTAAACCCTATTCCTAAATCCTAAGCCCTAAACCCTAAACCCTATTCCTAAACCCTAAGCCCTCTAAGCCCTCAAGCCCGAAACAGGGGTCCTATAAGCCCTCAAGGAACGAAACAGGGTCTAGGTGGCCAGGTCTCCATGGTGGAGCTTGACGACAAGAACGTGTTCTGCTCCGGTAGCAAGGCATCCTCCCCACCCGGGCTTAGGGTTTAGGATTTAGGGTTTAGGGTTTAGGGTTTAGGGTTCTTTCTCTTTCTCTCTCCCTCTTTCTCTTGCTCCTTCTCTCTCTCTCTCTCCCTCTCTGCCTCTCCCTTTCTGCTTTCTCTTTCTCTTCCTCTCTATCTCTATCTCTGTCTCTATCTCTATCTCTCTCTCTCTCTCTCTCTGTCTGTCAGGAGCCAGAATTTCGAGAACTGGCCATGTATGCATATCAGGATGTACAATCGGAAGCAATCGGTGTGTGCCTGCGTGTAAATATACCGCAGCCAATACTCGCCATATGCCTTGAAGCCCCCTTGGGCCTTATCCACAAGCTGCAAGCGTCAACTTTGAATGGCCCTGACCCTACAATCTCCACCCCAAGGCCCGAAACCACACCTCAAAGCCTAAACCCTAACCCGAAACCCCAAACCCTAAACACACTACACCTCATAAACCCTACACCCGACACCCTAAAGCCTCAACCCTAAACCCGAAACCCTAAACCCCCAATGCAGGACGTGGGCAAGTGGCTGCACACAAAGGTTGACGCCTTCGTGTCGAAGAATCTGCACCTTGGCTGGCTGTAAGTGTTGGGATTGAGGGGTTTAGGGGTTTAGGGTTTAGGGTTTAGGGTTAGGGGTTTGGGGTTTAGGGTTTAGGGTTTAGGGTTTAGGGTTTGCGATGTTAGACGTTCAAGGTTTTAGGGTTTACCGTGTAATGTTTGGGGTTTGGTGGTTTAGGGGTTTGCGGTTAAGAGGTTGGGTGTTTTAGGGTTTTTGGGGTTTAGGGCCTGGATAGGGATTTAAGGAATTAGGGTCTAGGTGTTTAGGGTCTAGGGTTTGGGGGTTTAGAGGTTTCGGGTTTAGGTTAGGGGTTGTGCACAGCCGTTCATTTCGACCAGATGGTCTGGGTAACAGTCTTTGTCGAGACCTTGCACACAGACTGTAGGCTGGCTAAATGCCACATAGTGGGTGCCACTTGTCACCATGGCGCGAGCATCAGAAACGGAAGTTACACATGCTGGTTTCAGGAAACACATCGACAGTGGACCACAGACGATGGTACTGGCAGGGAGGCCGTGGGATGCAACACGCGTCCACTTGCACTTCCAATCTCGGCGTACCTCTTGCTTGCTGATCACAGGCTGCAATAGCTGGGGCATGCACCGGGGCACTGAGTGCTAGCACACGGCCTGCTTGTGAAAACAGTCGCTCTTGGCCCTGTGTGCCTTACAATCTCTGCCTTGTCGTTTGACGATGATGCCTCACAGCTCCGGCTCTTTTCACTCCTCCTCTCTCCTTGGACATGGCTGAGACTCTACTTCCGCGTGATGCTCTGTGTACATAAGTGTCACATCAGTTTAGACCGTCATAGTTTGGAGTTTAGGGTTTTAGGGTTGAGGGTTTGGGGTTTTCGGCTGTATGGGTTTGGGGGGTTCAGACCTAGGCGTTTGGGGTTTTAGAGTTTAAGGTTTTCGGGTTTTGGGTGTTGTGGTTTGGGGGTTTTGAGGTTTAGCGTTTGGGGTTTAGATTTTGGGGTTTTGGGGGTTTGGGGTTTAGGGGCCCAGGCGCCAAGGGTTTCGGGGTTAGGGTTGAGGGTTGATGGAGGAGAACCCTCAACCCTAAAGACCCTCAACTTCAACCCTATACGACCCTAAGCGCAAGTTCCCCGAACGCCTAAAACCCTAAAACCCTAACACCCGAGCATGGTAAGCGCCCAAGAGCAGATGTTCACTCGAGTGATGCAGGTCCCCTTCCCAGGTGCAGACAGCAGAGGCACCAGCTTTGCCTACTGGAAAGTTCAAGTTTAGGGTTTAGGGTTTAGGGTTTAGGGTTTAGGGTTTAGGGTTTAGGGTTTAGGGTGTAGGGTTTAGGGTTTAGGGTTTAGGGTTTAGGGTTTAGGCAGCGCCAAAACCAATCTGCAACCGTGGTGTTGCAGCCGCCGCTGCAAACGCAGCGCCAGGTGCAAGCGAAACTTGCTACCCAGCTTCAAGCACGGAAGGAGCAGCAGGAGCAAGTGTTCGACAAGATGTTCGACTCGGTGCATGACCTAAACCCTAAACCCTAAACCCTAAACCCTAAACCCTAAACCCTAAACTCTAAACCCTAAACCCTAAACCCTAAACCCTAAACCCTAAACCCTAAAACCCTACACCCTAAACCCTAAACCCTAAACCCTAAAAAGGCCTTAGCTGGCCAGGAAGGGGAGCGCGAGCTTGCTCTGAAGCTACAGGAGACCCGGGACCGCCTGGAGATGCTTACCTAGCCAACAGCTGAACTTTAAACTTGTTGGGTTTAGGGTTTAGGGTTTAGGGTTTAGGGTTTAGGGTTTAGGGTTTAGCTGAGCTTTAAACTTGTTGGGTTTCCTTATTTCGTAGGCATAATCAAGTTTAACCTTTTTTTCTCCTGGTTATTGGAGAAGTAAAGATGAGGGGTTTAGGGGTTTGGGTTTTTAGGGTTTTAGGGTTTTAGGGTTTTTGGGTTTTTGGGTTTTTTAGGGTTTTAGGGTTTTAGGGTTTTAGGGTTTTAGGGTTTAGGGTTTTAGGGTTTTAGGGTTTTAGGGTTTTTTGGTTTTAGGGTTTGTGGTTTAGGGTTTTAGGGTTTTAGGGGTATGGGGTTTTAGGATTTTAGGGGTTTAGGAGTTTAGGGGTTTGGGGTTTTAGGGGTTTAGGGGTTTGGGGTTTGAGGGTTTTAGGGCTTTAGGGTTTTAGGGTTTTAGGGTTTTAGGGTTTTAGGGTTTTAAGGTTTCAGGGGTTTAGGGTGTTAGGCTTGTAGGCTTTTTAGGGCTTTAGGGTTTTAGGGTTTGAGGGTTTAGGGGTTTGGGGTTTGGGGTTTTAGGGTTTCAGGGTTTTAGGGTTTTAGGGTTTGAGGGTTTAGGGGTTTGGGGTTTTAGGGTTTCAGGGTTTTAGGGTTTTTGGGGGTTTTAGGGTTTGAGGGTTTAGGGGTTTGGGGTTTGGGGTTTGGGGTTTGGGGAAATCAAGGTTGTAGGGTTTCGGGATTTGGGGGTCTAGGGGTTTAGGGGTTTAGGGTTTAGCGTGTAGATTTTTGGGTTTTGGGGGTTTGGAGTTTAGGGGTTTAGGGGGTAAGGGGTTTAGGGGTAGGGTTGAGTGTTGATGGAGGAAAACCCGTAACCCTAAAGACCCTCAACTTCAACCCGAACGACCCGAAACGCCTAAATTACCTAAAGCCCTACAACCTTAACGCCCGAAATCCAGTCCTAAACCCCTAAACCCCTACATCCCTAAAACCCTATTTGCCCTAAAACCCTATAAGCCCTAACACCTTAAAACCCTATAAGCCCCAATACCCCCAAACCCTAAACCCTAAAACCCTAAAACCCTAAACCCTAAACCCTAAACCCTAAACCCTAAACCCTCGGAGTCCCAGGCTTGAGCCTCCAGAGGACACCGTCGGCTTTCAGCCGGTGGGCTGGTTCAGCATCGGGAGATGGGGGGCTTTGAGGGCTTGTTGAGGGTTTAGGGTTTAGGGTTTAGGGTTTAGGGTTTAGGGTTGAGGGTTGAGGGTTTGAGGGTTTGAGGGTTTGAGGGTTTAGGGTTTGAGGGTTTGTTGAGGGTTTTTTGTTGAGGGTTTTGAAGGGTCTTTTTTTGGAGGGTTTAAGGGAGCTTAAGGGTTTTGAGAGAGTTTTGAGGGTTTTGAGGGTTTAGGGCTGAGGGTTTAAGAGGCGGCTTTAAGGTTTTAGGGTTTTGAAGGTTTAGGGCCTGGGGTCTAAGGGGTTTTGGAGGCTTAAGGGGGTTTAGGAGGGTTTAAGGGGGCAGAAAAGAGCTTCACTGTTTTCGGTTTGTGAGCTTTGGTGTAGGGAAAAGGGTTTCGGGCACGTAAGAGCGATGGCCACGGCGCACCTCTTGTATTCTGAAGTGGAGGTCTGGTCACTAAATATCCTAAACCCCAACCCCCACACCCTACATATCCTAAGCCCCAAGTATCCTAAACCCTAAACCCCTAAGCCTTATTGTTTGTCTTGAGGCAGTTTAGGTTTAGGAGTTCGGGCTTGTGTTCTTTGGTGTTTACGGGTTTGTGGGTTTAGGGGTTTGGGGGTTTAGGGTTTTGTGGTTTTTTTTCTAAAGTTTTAGGGTTTTCCGGTTTAGGGCATATGGCACTCCAGAAAGCAAAAAGCTGTCTTTTTGTAACTGAAGCACAACAGTGGGTCCATGGTTTAGGGTCTTTTACCTTTGGCACAACAGTGGTCTGTGGTTTTCGCTGTAGTACTTTGAACCGTATAATCACCTAATACTAGAATGCCAAAATGATACAGTACTACAATACTATAAATTCTGTAACACTATACTACTATAGTACGACAATGCTAAAATGTGACATTACGATCAATACTGCATAACCACAACACTATAATGCCATGATACTACAGTATTGCAGTTCCAGAGCACTAAACTACTGTACTACAATAGTACTAGAATTCCGTAATACCATCGTACTGTGAGACTATAATATGACCAGAGCTCTCTGTTACCATAATACTATTACTATAATGCTACAATACTACATTACTATATTACTATAATATGATAGTACTATATTGCTAGAACACAATAAGACGATGATACGATAATACTATAGTACTACAATCCCACATTACTGTAATACTATACTTCTAGAATACTAGAATCATATAATGCTATAATACTACCATAATACTGTAATGCTGTAATAGCATAATACTATACTACTATACTACTATACGACTATACCAATATAAAACTATAATACTCTGTTACTACTATCCTACTGCGCAACTATAAAACTACAATACTGTACTGCTAGAATCCTCTAATACTAGAACATCATGACTATGATGCGATACTACTATAAAACATTATAAAACTATGAAACTTTAAAACTACAATACAACAATGTTACTGAAATTCTATAATCCGAAACACTACAATAGAAATCCTATGATACGATTATTATGCAACCAAAA
The DNA here is from genome assembly GCA_905221605.1 of Symbiodinium natans. Taxonomy (NCBI): domain Eukaryota; class Dinophyceae; order Suessiales; family Symbiodiniaceae; genus Symbiodinium; species Symbiodinium natans. The sequence goes on from CAJNDS010001480.1 coordinate 125,088, forward strand.
AGGCAGCTTAGGGAAGCGGTCTTGCACCACAGGTGGAGAAGCCGACGAAAGGCAAAGGAAAGCGGCCAGCAGCCAAGCTCACCCTACTATTCTGGAAGAGGTTTTAGGGTTTAGGGTTTAGGGTTTAGGGTTTAGGGCTTCGGGCTTAGGGTTTAGGGTTTAGGGTTTAGGGTTTGCCGAAAACCCTCTTGTAAGTCACAAATGGGGGTTTACGAAAATTGGGGTCCCCATAAATAGATCCCCAAATAGTAGGATTCCCTCATAATCAGAACTCCAACCAGGTACCCCTAATTCAGGAAACCCCCCAATTTTTCCCTAAGCCCTATACCCAATAAACCCTAGTCCACTGAAGGTCTTCTAACAAGGTGACCCTGTACTTTGGGAGAGCTTCAGGTCTACAAGAACCCGAACTCCAGCTTTGTTGAGAATTTCGCTTTGTTGCTGGCCTCAGCCCGTTTTGAAAAGGTGCCCCTGCCATTGATAGAAAAGGACTTGCAGGAACCTTACCTATGCATGATTGAACTGAAACGCACAAGCACACAAAACCCTCAACTAAACCTTAACAGAAAGCACTGTTGTGAGGCGGAGTTGTTGGTAGAAAGGACCCTAAACCCTAAACCCTAAACCCTAAACCCTAAACCCTAAACCCTAAACCCCAAACCCTAAACCCTAAACCCTAAACCCTAAACCCTAAACCCTAAACCCTAAACCCTAAACCCTAAACCCTAAACCCTAAACCCTAAACCCTACCATAGTCGACGAGGAAGCGAGTGAATTCTTGGGCCCCCATCGCCTCGCTATAAAGTTAGCGGGGTCCTTTTGGATCTCTGTAGGCCTTTACGTGTTGGGTTTAGGGTTCAGGGTTTGGGTTTAGGGTTGGGGGGTTAGGATGTTTAGGGTGTAGGGTTTAGGGTTTAAGGTTTAGGGTTTAGGGTTTAAGTTTTAGGATGTGCAGTGTTTACTCTGAGCTTGCATTCCAGGCAGAAGCGAGCGGCTGCAGGTGAGTAGTTCGTTGCAGCGACATGCCGCACGCCTGGCGGAAAGAGGGAGTTGCCAGACATTTGTTTTCAGAACAAAGCCTTGTACTGCCAAAATTTCAAGATTTCCTACAACCACTTGGCGTGCCGAACTTGGGTCTAGTGTTTATCGGGTCTGGGGCTTCGTCACATCTACGATCGTCCGCGCGGTTGCTTTGCGAGCCTCACGGGCCTGGGTTAGCATTGATTGACCAGGGTGGCGGTGTTTTTTCCGTATTTTTTCCGTTTTTTTTTGTAGTTTTTTTCCGGCCGTCTGGCCAAGCAAGCAAGCAAGCAAGTAAGCAAGCGAGCCAGCAAGCAAGCAAGGAAAACAAGCAACGGTACCAGCAAGCAAGCAATCAAGCAAGCAAGCAAACAAGCAAGCAAGCAAGCAAGCGAGCAAGCGGGCCAGCAAGCAAGCAAGCAAGCAAACAAGCCAGCCCCCCCCCGCTTGGGCTGCGCCCCCCCCCAACCCCCCCGCTTTTTTAAGCTAAGCCCTAAACCCTAAACCCTAAACCCTAAACCCTAAACCCTAAACCCTAAACCCTAAACCCTAAACCCTAAACCCTAAACCCTAAACCTAAACCTAAACCCTAAACCCTAAACCCTAAACCCTAAACCCTAAACCCTAAACCCTAAACCCTAAACCCTAAACCCTAAACCCTAAACCCTAAACCCTAAACCCTAAACCCTAAACCCTAAACCCTAAACCCTAAACCCTAAACCCTAAACCCTAAACCCTAAACCCTAAACCCAACCTCCCCGCTTTTTAGCTTCTTTCAAAGCATGTGAATCTTGAAACCCATCATGCAAGCAAACTCATCATGCAAGCATTGAGTTTGCAAATGGGGGGGGGGCTGCGCCCCCCCAACCCCCCCCGCTTGGGCTGCGCCCCCCTAAACCCTAAACCCTGGGTATATAGGGTTTGTAGGGAAGGGCTCAGTACCCCCTCGACAGAGGGCGGAAGCCAAGAGGTTCCCGACCAGCAAGCCAGAAAAACAACTACAAAAAAAACGGAAAAACTACGGAAAAAAATCCCAGCCCATTGACCAGTGGTGGTGCGAGTTGTCATGATTCGTGTTGCAATTATGATTATATTAGTACCACAATGATGACGTATTAGCAGTACTACTATGATGGAACGAAGTTTTGTTCCCCTTGTTAGGCTGTCCTCGTGGGCGTCTGAGGCTGAAGGTTTTTCTTTCCGCTACAGGGCCTCAGATCATGGCGCACTCCCTCAAGCCTAAACCCTACTTGGAGGTTCATGGGTACCTATCACCACAAGTATAAATCGACTTACAACCTCCTTAGGGGACTTTGGGGGCTTTGGGGTTATAAGTACCCTGAACCTCCAAGTAGCCCTAAACCCTAAACTCCAAACCCTTAACCCTAAACCCTAAACTCTAAACCCTAAACCCTAAACCCTAAACCCTAAACCCTAAACCCCCAAAACCCGAGCCAGATTGAACCCGCTGAGAGCACTCTGCACGAAGCTCCCTGAAGTGGGGTCGTTCTGAAGACTAGGGTCCCTTCTTGGGGTAAATATATATATATATATATATATGTGTGTGTGTGTGTACATATATATACATACATAGCGGTACGGATTCCAAAAACATGAACCCCCCCAACAAAAATCACCCTCATGATACTGAACGGCTTAGGGCAAAAGGGTGTTCATTAGGGGTTCAGGGTGTGAAGCTGGCTGCTCTGTGGCTCAAGCGTCGCTCCTTGTTCATGTGGGGTTGTTCTGAAGCCATTGAGCTCCTTTTTTGTTTTTTGTTTTTTTTCGGAAGCTTTCTTAGGACCCTATACCCTAAAAACCCGAAGCCTAAACTTAACCTAAACCTCAGACCCATACCCCTGAAACCAACCCTAAACCGTAGTTTAGAACTCCCCCCCCCCCCCCCCCCTGTCGGTTTTCCGAGCCGGTTTGTCTGCCGGCGTCTCAGATGTTGCCGTCGATAGGCGTGCCGGTCCTGAATCTTCCTGGTTCTGGGTTAGCGGATTACCTTTGGGCTCAAAGAAGCCCAAAGAGCTTTTTATCATGAGGCCTCTGGGCCCAAAACCCTTAAAATAATAGGCTAGGCTTGAGGAGTTCAGCTTAGAGGCTATATGGGGGGGGGGGTGTAGGAGACCTCATGGCCTGACACCCCTCCAACTTCGAGCCCGTCAGCCTAAGCCCTAAATGAACATGGTGTAGTACTTGGAGGTTCAGGGGCACTCTAAACCCTAAACCCTGAACCCTAAGCCCTGAGCACCCCTGAGTCCTGGTTTTAAGTAGGTTTCTGAGTAGACTTTTAACTTCGGGTTCTAAGTGTTCAGGAAACTCAACGTAGGGATGGTGACCGTGAGTCCCTATGAAGCAGGGTTTGCGGCTTGGGGTTAAAGAAGTTTAGGGTTTAGTGTTTAGGGTTCAGGGTTTAGGGTTCAGGGCTTCTCGAGGTCCGATGACCTGAAATCGGACATCCGCTCCCTGCTGGACAGCTTGGGAATCCAGGCGCGGAACGCTTCCTTCTGGGCCCATCCTACAGCCCCTTGAAGCTTCCTAAGAGGGTTATAGGGTTTAGGGTTTAGGGTTTAGGTTTGGGCCTAAAACCCGAAACCTTGTATCTCAAGCCCTATCTGCAGATGAGACCCCATTCCCAAACCCGATATACCCGACAAACCCTTAAAACGCTACACGCCATAAACCCAAACCCTAAACCCTAAGCCCTACAAATCATGCCCTAAACCCCTTAACAACCCAAGCTCCAAACCCTGCAAGCCCACAACCCTGGACCTTCTCAGAACCCTAAACCCTAAACCCTTAAACCCTTAACCCCCTAAACCCGACACCCTAAACCCTGCACCCTAAACCCTAAACCCTAACCCCCCCCAGCTTTTGTTCGTGGCCAGGCCCATGCCGAGCCGGGACAGACAGAGCCGGACAGCCGGCTGCGTTTTAGTTACCCTAAACCCTAAACCCTAAACCCTGAACCCTAAACCCTAAGCCCTAAACCCTAAACCCTAGTAGGGTGTAGGGTTTAGGGTTTAGCGGTGGAGGGTTTCGAGCCCTGGGGGATTTCGGGATAGTTCGAATTCATCCCTAAATCCCCCGACATCAAGTCCTAAGGGTTTAGTTGGTTATGGGGTTACATCTTGTCGAGCGTGATCTCTGCAAAGGAGGGCATCCTAAGGCGAAGCTCTCAGGTACTTTCAACCTCGAGCCTTGTTACCCTAAACCCCTAAACCCCTAAACCCCTAAACCCCTAAACCCTAAACCCGAAACTCTAAACCCTAAAACCCGAAACCCTAAACCCCTAAACCCCTGAACCCCTAAACCCCTAAACCCTAAAACCCGAAACCCTAAACCCCTAGACCCTAGACCCTAAACCCTAAACCCTAAACCCTAAACCCCTAAACCCCATAAACCCTTAACCCTAAACCCTAAACCCTAAAACCCTAAACCCAAACCCTAAACCCCTAAACCCCTAAACCCTAAACCCTGGAAGGCCCTGAAGCCCTTGGAGGATCCCAACTGCCGAGAGCCGCTGCGCCTCGCCCCGCAGGCACTCGTCCAATTGCTTTAATTGCTTTGGGCTTGGGCTGATCCGCCGTAGTTGAGGTTTCCGAGAGCCTTTTGCTAGGGTTCAGGGTTTAGGGATTGGGGTTTGGGGTTTGGGGTTTGGGTTTAGGGTTTGGGTTTTGGGGTTTAGGGTTTAGGGTTTAGGGTTTGGGGTTTAGGGTTTCGGGGTTTGGGGTTTGGGGTTTGGGGGTTTCCGAACATGGGGGTACCCTTTTGGGGGGTCCCTTTAAGGAGATTCGTTTCTATTTGGGATGTAACAGGGCTACCCCTAATTTGGGGAAATACCCAATGCACTGCGATTTTTTGGGGCGAGAGCCTTGCACAAGGTTCTCTGTTGCCTGATGTTACTCTTTGTTCCGTTGTTTTTGGATTCAGTTCCCGTTACACGACCCGATCATTAGTTGACTTCGAGATCATACGGGGAGTAGGGTTTGCAAACGTTTTCGGGTGCTCCTGTCGTGGAAATCACCCTATACCCTAAACCCTAAACCCTAAACCCTAAACCCTATACCCTAAACCCTAAACCCTATACCCTAAACCCTAAACCCTAAACCCTAAACCCTAAACCCTAAACCCTAAACCCCAAACCCTAAACCCTAAACCCTAAACCCTAAACCGCAGGTGCGCGTGAGGAGCCACTACCACCCAGCCGGTCGAGCGCGAGGCCACCTGAGGACCTTGAGTTTTGGGAGGCTTGTGTAGGTCTTAGGTCTACCCTAAACCCTAAACCCTAAACCCTAAACCCTAAACCCATAGGGCTTAAGGCTTAAGTGGTTCGGGTTTAGGCTTTAGGGTTAAGGATTTAGGGGAGTTGGAGCTTTTAAGGGTTTGGGGCTGAGGCTTAAAAGGATTAGGGTGTAGGGTTGAGTCGAGGGTTTATTTGGTTTCGCGAGGGTTGATCTATACAAGAGTTGTGGCATCCCAAAAACCCTATACCCTACGCCGCAGCCGCAGCCACGCGCAAGGATTGAGCCAGTGAGTGCCGCGCGGTCACCATGGGACGAGCGCCACTCCTCTGAAACGGTCTCCCGAAAGCTTCCGGGTCAATCCCCTCTCCTTTGTCCTAGCCTGGGCCTTCAGGTTTTGGGTTTTGGGTTTTTGCTTGTAGGGTTTTAGGGTTTTAGGGTTTAGGGTTACTTAGGAGTATTCTGAAGGAGGTTTAAGGCCAACCTGCTCTCTCTCTAACTTTCTCCTCTCCTCCGTCTCCCTCCTCTCTCTCGAACGCTCTCTCTCCCTTCGCGCATGCTCGCGTCATGTCTTGGGCATGCCAAGGCTATCCGGCATCATGGGGCGTGGAGGTGAGCATGGACCCCGAAGGCGGGTTGAGTTGACTAAGTACGTTTTTGTGGATATTTCAGATTTTTGCCTTTTTGGGCTTAAGAGGATCATGTATAGGAATATTTTCTCAGAGGGTTCTAGGGGCCATCCTAGTGGAGTGCTAGATTCAGAACAAGGTTTCGATCTCTCAGCATGTCGTTCCCTAGAGTCTAAAAATTATAATCTTAGTGGCTCAAAATCCAACTTTTCAACTTTTGGGCTTCTTATAAGGTAGTTTATTCTGAAAGTTTCAACTTTATTTCCTTGGGTTTTGGGCCAGTAAGTAATTTGAAGGAGCCCCATACCCAAGCTAGTTGAAGTGGAGCTTCGGGGTTTAGGGTTTAGGGTTTAGGGTTTAGGGTTTAGGGTTTAGGGTGTGTATCTTCTTTTTTAACTGCAAGCTGCGCAGCTAGTCTGGCTGGATGCCAAGGCCTCACCATGAGAAGGAGATGACCCCCAAGCCTCTAAACCCTAAACCCCTAAACTATATCCCCCTTGGGAATTGTTTTTGATTTTTGTTTAGATAAAAACCCAAGAGGATATTGTTTTTATTAAGGTTCCAAGGGGAGTATAGTAAACCCTAAACCCCTAATTCAGCCCTAAACACTAAAACCCTAAGCCCTGAAGCCCTAAACCCCTAAACCCTCAGCCATCCCAATGACACCTCAGAAGCCCTACGTACCCGACCGCAAGCCTCAAGCCGCAGCCCTAAACCCTAAACCCTAAACCCTAAACCCTAAACCCTAAACCCTAAACCCTAAACCCTAGACACAGGCTACGAGCAGCAGCTGCAGAAGGCCCGCCGATCTCCAGGGCGAGTCGGGCTTTTGAACGCCGCAGCTTAGAGGGTTTTAGGGTTTGGGGCTTAGGGTTTCGGGTTTAGGGTTTAGGGTTGAGGGTTTAGGGTTTAGGGTTTAGGGTTTAGGGTTTGGGGTTTAGGGTTTAGGGTTTAGGAAATGGGGTTTAGGGTTTGGGGTTAAGGATTTAGGGTGTGGGGTTTGGGGTTTAGAGTTCTGGCGCCTTACGGCTCCAGAGTTAGGGGAAGATGGGTTAAATTAGGGTCTAAGACTAAGATAAACCCGAAATGACTGCACCCTTTGCCTAGAAGGCCTCCGAGGGCACCCTTCTCAGAATCATGGGCTTCTTAGGCCGCAATGGATTCTCTACATCCTTCAAAGCACACAGCTTTCCATGCCTCTACAAGCCGTTCTGGATTCTCTGCGGCCTTCAAAGACAACAGCTTTTAGGGTTGGGGAGGTTCAGGGTCTTGGGATTGTGGGCCCTAAACCCTAAACCCTAAACCCTAAACCCTAAACCCTGGGGAGTTCAAGAAGGGCTGAAGGCGCTAACAACTACGCAGCTATAGTGCGCCTCCAACTCCCCAAAACCTCAAAGGGTAGTTTCATGGAGTTAGGGGCTTAGGGTGTCGGGTTTAGGGTTAGGGTTTAGGGTTTAGGGTTTAGGGTTTCGGGTTTAGGGTTTAGGGTTTAGGGTTTTAAGGATAGTTGCATGGGCCCTCAATATGGTCCCTTACCCTCTTTCAAGGGTTCTGAAGTCAGGGCCCTTGGGTTTTAGAGGGTATATAAGGGGTATATCAGGGGTCCCCGTTTAAAAGGCCCATGCTAACAAAGCATGAAACTACTCCCTAAACCCTAAACCCTAAACCCTAAACCCTAAACCCTAAACCCTAAACCTCTAGCAAACCCGTAGCTGAAACCTTCATCTCATGTGCTGCCCGCGCGTCAGCAGGAACAGACGGACCGTGAGTGGAGACACCAGGACTCGGCAGTCACTGGTGGCAGGTGTAGGGTCTAATGTTTAGGGTTCAGGGTTTGGGGATGTTTAGGGCTTTTGGTTTCAGGTTTGTAGGGTTTAGAGTCGAAGGTTTAGCGTCTATAGGTTTTGTTGGGAGCTGTGTTAAACAACGAATCCAGTTGAAACCCTAAGCCAAAACCCCAAAATGCGGACCCTTCTACACGCGGTGCCCACTCAAAGTGTGCCCCCGAAGGGATCCACTAAACCCCTAAACCCTAAACCCGAAAAGCCTGAACCCCAAACCCTGATCCCTAAGCCCTAAACCCCAAAAAGCCCTAAAACCTAAACCCGGTAAAACCCCAAACCCCAAACCCTGATCCCAACCAAACCCGAAGCCCCAAACAACGTCTTCGAGCTTCAGAGTGTAGCTTCGCTTCGCACTTTGGGGTGTCTTCTGAATTGTTAACCCTGGACCCGTAGTTTGAAACCCTTACAAGCCTCTAAACTCCTTAAACCCCTTGTAGAGTGTAAAGCCACTGCGTATTACAAGGTCAATTTTTTGGTTAGCATTTGTAACTGTTAAACCTTAACAATGGTTTCAGGGGTTTAGGGTTCAGGGCTTGTTAAGGTTCAACGACTCAACCCTCTACCATACATAATGCAGGGGTCAGAATAATTGCCAATAATCTTCCCTCATGGTCCCTTTATAGCTATACTATAACTCCCCGCAGCTTCTTGCCGCTCTTGCTCCATCTGGAGTGCCACACGCGGTTTCGGGCTCAGTAGGCTCCAGGGGTTCAGGGGACTTAGGGGGATTCAGGGCTCCCTAAACCCTAAACCCTAAACCCTAAACCCTAAACCCTAAACCCTAAACCCTAGACCCTAAACCCTAAACCCTAAACCCTAAACCTTGGAAGAGCCCGACAAGTCGCCATGGGCCTGGCTTCCTCCGTGGCCCAGCCTGCATGCTGCGAGCCGGGTTCACCGGAGGCCAAGAATCAGTTTTGGGTTTAGGGTTTCGGGTTTGGGGTTTGGGGTTTAGGGTTTGGGGTTTAGGGTTCGGGGTTGAGGGTTTTGGTTTTACGGCTTAGGGTTTAGGGTTTGGTGTTTAGGGTTTGGGGTTTAGGGCTTAGGGTTTGGGGTTTAGGGTTTGGGGTTTAGGGCTTAGGGTTTTAGGGTTTGGGGTTGAGGGTTCAGGGTTTGGGCTTTAGGGTTTGGGGTTTGGGTTTGGGTCTAGGGTTTTAGGGTTTTAGGGTTGTAGGGATCAGGGTTTAGGGTTCAGGATTTAGGGTTTGGGTTTTAGGGTTTCAGGGTTTAGGGTTTTGAAAAATGTTTCTTGGAGTTTGGAGGGGGAGTTTCGATCGGTGGTAGGGGGATTCCATTTTTCAGGGTTTTGGGTTGTTTGGACTTAGGATTTCCCTAAATCCCAACCCTTGACCCTAAACCCTAAACTCTCGGGGTTGGGGTTAGGTTTGGAGGCACGTGTGGATTTGCTGAACAAGCTTGAATCGCTTCCCTCTGACTGTCAAAAAGGAAACCCCTTAGCATTCTAAGAACCTCAACGTTGCAGTTGACATCTAGGTAACCCTACACCCTAAACGATAAAACCCTGAGCCCTAAACCCTAAAACCCGAAACCCTAAAACCCTAAACCCTAAACCCTGGCCCTAAACCCTAAAACCCTAAAATCCGAAACCCTAAACCCTGAAACCCTATGCCTGAAGCCCTTTTGAGGCGCTGCCAGAGACCATCGTCAGTGGGGAGGGCCAATGCAAGGCCTTGGGGGGCGTCATGCGCTCCAGGGTTCATGATCAGGGTTTAGGGTTTAGGGTTTAGGGTTAAGGGTTTAGGGTTTAGGGTTTAGGGTTTAGGGATTCAGGGTTGAGGGTTGAGGGTTGAGGGTTGAGGGTTTAGAGAGCTTAGAGGGTTTAAAGTTTAGAGTGCTTAGAGGGTTTAGAGGTTTTTTCGGCGTTTAGAGGGTTTTTAGTGATTTTCGGGGGTGGTGTAGTGGTGTTCGCTTGTGGGAGGTATAATCTAGAGATTGAGATCAGGTCTTAAGGTTTAGGGCTGGGATCCTGGAGCACGCTTGGCTTACACGTAGCATGGATTGGTCTCGTTTTACTTTCGTTTTTTGTTTTTGGAGTGGGGGTAGGGTTTAAGGCTAAGGGTTTATAGGGTTGGGATGGTTTATAAAAGATCTGGTTCAGGCTCGCGTAAGGCTTTCAGTTTTGGGGTGGGGGGGGGGGGTTCAGGGCCTTGAGGGCGTCAGATCGCTTGATGAGGCCGGAGGCGATTGCCCGCCACACCCCAATCCACTTCGCAGCCGGTGAAGTAGCTTTCGAGGATGCCAAGTAGTGCCCTTATTCCCTTTCTGGGGGGTTTTAGGTCCTCTTATAAACCAACCCTAAACCCTAAACCCTAAACCCTAAACCCTAAACCCTAAACCCTAAACCCCTTGAAGCAAAGAAGGGCACCCTTGTCAGTCCTAGGTTTTTTGGGCAACCTTGTTTTGGAGTAGGGCATCACCAGTTGCGGGTTTACAGCATCCTTCACTTCAACCGGAGGGAGCTTGCATATTAGGGTTTAGGGTGGTGGCAGATGACCAGAACGTTTCTGACGGCAATTGTGCATATGTTGCTCCCACTTTCGCTCTGTGTCTAGCATTAGGGTTCAGGGTTTGTGGTCCAAGGTAGGTTCAAAACACTAAACCCTAAACCCTGAACCGCCTAAACCGTTCAAAATCGGGTGTTGCGCTGCGGTGTGTTTTGCAACAAGTCTCGGTCGAAGAAGAGCCGGACTTAGGGTTTGATGTCTCAGACCCAGAGGAAGAGTCCCTAAACCCTAAACCCTTAACCCTAAACCCTTAACCCTAAACCCTAAACCCTAAACCCACACCCCAGAGCCCAAGCTGTAGGCAGCCTCCACCACAACGTCTGCCACGCTGGACCTTACAGATCTGGACGTGGAGTTGTCAGGCTACCTCAGGGTTTAGGGTTTAGGGTTTAGGGTTTAGGGTTGTAGGGTTTTAGGGTTTAGGGTTTAGGGTTCAGGGTTTAGGGATTAGGGTTTAGGGTTTGGGGTTTTAGGGTTTAGGGGTTTAGGGTTTAGGGTTTAGGGTGTTTAAGGTTTTTAGGGTTTATTGGGTTATGGGGTTTACAGGGCTTGTGGGGTTTCTAAGGTTTTTAGAGCTTAGGGTTTAGGAGTGGGGGTGGCTCAAAGCTTGCCGAAGCCCATCGGTGTCCCTGAATAGGGTTTAGGGTTTGGGGTTTAGGGTTTAGGGTTTGGGGTTTAGGGTTTAGGGTTTAGGGGAGTTTGGGGTTTAGGGTTCCATACTCCCGTTATTGTATACTTTCTTGTCGACTATGTGGGGAAGGGCGGTCTTATAGTTATTATTGATATTCTTGTTATTTTATTCTTATTGTTCAGGGTGAGTTCATGCTTCTGTTTGTTAAGGAACCCAGAGAGCTCTAACCCGAAACCCTAAACCCTCAACCCTCAACCCTAAACCTTAACCCTAGAGCCTTTGCTAGTTCTCACGGTCCTACAGGTAGCCGCATTGGCATCTGACAGCGCGGCGCGTTTCGGGAACGCCCAGCCATAAAACCCTAAACCCCATGAACCCCTAAACCCCAAACCCAAGACCCCAAACCCTAAACCCCAAAGTCTCAACCCTGAACCCTAAAGCCTAAACCCCAAACCCTAAACCCAAAACCCTAAACGAAACCCCAGACTCTAAACCCCAAAGCCTAAACCCTGAAGCCTAACCCCAAACCCTAAACCCTGGCGTTTCGGGACCCCCAGACCCTAAAACCCAATAAACCCTAAGCCCCATTAACCCCTAACCCCCAAACCCAAAACCCCAAACCCTAAACCCCAAAGCCTAAACCCTGAACCCTAAAGCCTAAACCCCGAACCCCAAACCCTAAACCCTAAAGCCCATACCCAAAAACCCAAACCCTAAACCACAAAGCCTAAACCCTGAAACCTAAAGCCTAAACCCCAAACCCTAAACCCCAAGCCCCAAACCCTAAACCCCAAACCCCAAACCCCAAAACCTAAACTTCCCCAAGCCCCAAAACCCAAAAACCCTCAACCCTACCCCTACACCCTAAACCCCAAACCCTAAACCCCAAGCCCTGAACCCTACCCCTAAACCCTAAACCCTAAACCCTAAACCCTAAACCCTAAACCCTAAACCCTAAACCCTAAACCCTACGCCCCACACCCTAAACCCTAAACCCTAAACCCTAAACCCTACGCCCCACACCCTAAACCCTAAACCCTAAACCCTAAACCCTAAACCCTAAACCCTAAACCCCACACCCTAAACCCTAAACCCCAAGCCCTGAACCCCAGGGATGGCCATGACAAAGTCGGAGCAGCAGAAGGCCCAGAGCTACTCGGAGGTGCTCCTGCAAAGTTTAAAAGAAGTTTATTGGGGTTTAGGGTTTAGGGTTTAGGATTTGGGATTTGGGGTTTAGGGTTTTGGGTTTTGGGTTTTTGGGTTTTTGGGTTTTTGGGTTTTTGGGTTTTTGGGTTTTTGGGTTTTTGGGTTTTTGGGTTTTTGGGTTTTTGGGTTTTGGGTTTTGGGTTTTGGGGAAGGTTAGGTCTTGGGGCTTGGGGTTTAGGGCTTGTGTTTTGATGTTTAGGGGTCGGGGTTTGGGGATTTGGGGTTGTGGGGCTTGGGGTTTTGGGGCTTGGTGCGGGGGTTTTGGGTGTGGGGTTTGGGGTTCAGGCTTTGGGGTTTGGGGTTTTGGTTTCAGGGTTTTGGGCTTACACCTTGAAGGAGACCCTAAACCCTGAACCCTGAACCCTGAACCCTGAACCCTAATTCCTAAACCCTAGACGCAGAAGTGAGGCTGACACCAGGGCTTCTGAATCATGATCCCCTTGTGCGAGTCCCTGGTCGTATATTTCGGCCTGTGACCTTCATGACATTCAAGGGACGCCCTGATCGTCGTGGGAGAACAAACCCTGAACCCCAAACCCTAAGCCCTAAACCCTAAACCCCAAACCCCAAACCCTAAACCCTAAACCCTAAACCCTAAACCCTAAACCCTAAACCCTAAACCCTAAACCCTAAACCCTAAACCCGAAGCAACTCGTGTCAAGGTGGACATGGAGCTGGTGAAGGGCATTCCTCTCCGGCGGTCCCTGTCGAAACTGGGACGAGTTTGGCGGTGCCTGGGCTTCCAAGGGTCCCCTAAGGCCTAAACCCTAAACCCTAAGCCCTAAACCCTAAACCCTAAACCCTAAACTCTAAACCCTAAACCCTAAACCCCAGAGCCCTACGCCTTTAGTGAAGAGAGGAGGGAGCAAGGGGCCCTAGACCCTACACCCTAAACCCTAGACCCTAAACTCTAAGCCCCTAAACCCTAAGCCCTAAACCCTAAACCCTAAACTCTAAACCCTAAACCCTAACCTAGTAGTAGAGTAGGTAACCTTTAACCTTTTTGGGGGTAGTAGAATCCCCCTTATGATCCCAAAGGTTAACCTTTAATTCCCCCAGGTTACTGGACAACTAGTTCTTTCAGGGCCCCTTCACAGGTTGTCGTGTTGCAAACCGGGGGCAGTATGTTGTAGTTCAGTAGCATAGGCAGTATGTCAAGAAAAGTACAGACGATACGGGTCTAAATGAACAAAGAAATACACAAATCATGGATTAAATCAACAGGGACTACAATTTTCCAAGCCCCCTAAAGGAGCTGCTGTACGGGTGACTTACTCGAACCCTTGAAACGCCAAATCCGAAAGCCCATAATCCAAAGTCCCATAACCTTAAATCCTAAGCCCGCATATAGCCCGAGCAGAAGCAGACGTCCGAGGTATGACCCCTCCACATGGCAAGCGCAAGAGCGCATGAGCCTGCACGAGATGTCCCACGCAGTGGAATCGTTCCAGGCAAGTTGGCGGTAGGACGAGCAGCCCGTTTGCCCAAACCCTTTTACTGTGGCTATCAGTACGAGTTTCATGGTAACATTTTTATTGCTACCAGCATGTCGATTCTGAGTATGACGTTTGTTTCAGTTATGAAGATCACGTCCCCTATTAAGCCATCCAGTACCGTCTCTGCCGTGGCTTATTTTCAGCATGCACAGGCTCCTGCGTGTCTTTTTCAGATTGGCCCCTTTCTGGGCAAGTTCTTCAAAAAATGTGCTCCTAAATTCCAAACCCTAAACCCTAAAGGCCCTAAACCCTAAAGGCCCTAAACCCTAAACCCTAAACCCTAACCTTCGTATAGTGCAAGAAACAAATGCGCAGCTTCAGGTGTTTCTCTCCCACACGTGGCGGACTCCCGGCAAATGGAAGTTCCTCGCGCTGTCTTTTCAGTGCGGCTGGCAATATGCGCTGGGCGGCTGGTTTCTTGGCAGCCCGGTGGTACCCTTTCCTTGTGGTTCAAGGTTCCCTTATGAAGTAACCCTAAACCCTAAACCCTAAAACCGAAACCCTAAACCCTAAACCCGAAACCCGAAACCCTAAACCCTAAACCCTAAACCCAAGAAGGGTGCCCTTATAGAACTTACAGTAGTAGGGTTACTGTGCTGCCAAGGTTTATGTCGCTGGTACTGTGCTGGGGTCTTTGTGCGGTCGACGTGCTGCCGATGCCCCTGGAGCACCCGGGCTGTTCAGCTACGTTTTTTGAAACCCCTGAAGCCTCAACCTGAAACCCTAAACCCTAAACCCTAAACCCCTTCTAATTGCACCTTCCCTTGAAACCGCAGCCGGCCCTGCCTCGACACTTCGCTTTGTTCATTGGGGATGGGTTCCTTTGATTTTAAGCCCCAGGAAACTATATGAATCCCCCAACCCCCCGAGCTTAAGAAAGGTGCTTAGGCTTTCTTTGTGGGGATCACCTTATCTTCGCACCCTTGAAAGCGTAACCACTGCGTTTATTGGCTGAACCCAGAAGCCTGTTAGGCGTGGAAGGTCTGTTGTGAATTGAGATGAGGGTTGGGGTTTAGGGAGGGCGTGTTTAGCAGGGTTTAGGGTTTAGGGTTTCGCAAACCGGCAACCCCCATGAGCCACGTATGGAAAATTTAAGGCACCCTCTTCTGCTCTTAGTGAGTGAGCACACTTTACACTTTTTTGGGATTCTATAGTCCCCTATAGAACTTGAAGTGTACACTTGGGGGCTTATGACCTCAGCAACTAAGTGCTTTTCAGGGACCCGAAGCCCTACACGTTTGACGAAACCCTTCTATGGTGTTTGCACCTCCTCTCGAATCCTAGACACTACCGCCCGGGACCCAAAACCCTGTAGGGTTTAGGGCCTTTTAGGGTTTAGAGCCCCTAGGATTTAGGTTTAGGGTTTTGGGCTAGGGTTTGTTGTTTAGGTTTTGTAACCCTTAGGGTTTAGGTTTCGGGTCTAGGGTCTAGGGTTTCCAGGGCCTAGGGTTTCGGATTTCAAGGTTAGATTTCCCACCTGCACCCTTGTGTTCCTACCTTATAACCACCCTAAACCCTGAACCCTGAACCCTAAACCCTAAACCCTAAACCCCTACAAAAAACCTAAACCGGACAGCAGCCCAGGTATGATGCCACGATTCTCGACTTCGAGGCCGGTCGGGTGTATAGGCTTGGTAGCCCAGTGGTGCCCTTTACCCCTTGTTTTCTGGTTATGGGCTCACCCTAAACCCTAAACCCTAAACCCTAAACCCTAAACCCTAAACCCTAAACCCTAAACCCCCTTAAAAAGTAGCCAATCCAAAAAAGGGTTCCCTTCTACTTATGATATGGTGACTGGACTACCAGGTAGGCTTTGAGGTGAATCCTTGAGGGGTTTGGGCTCATGATCCTTAAGGTTTGGGGTTTCTAGGGCTTCGCGTTTCAGGTTTATAGGGTTTAAGGTTTAGAGTTCAGGGTTGAGGGTTTAGAGGGCTTTATGGGGCTGATAGGGTTTGTAAGGTTGTTTTTCGGGTTTTGAGGTTTAGGTCCTGCTGGTTTCAGTCATGGGATTCAGACTCGTACCCCGCAGTTTGTACCCCGAACGGTTCCCCTTAACATAATCCTAATATGACACTTCTACTACCTTAAGGATCTAAAGCCCAAGGGTACAACCTTAATGACTTAAGGGCCCATGGTACAACCCCTAGAACCCCCGAAACAAAATCCACGTCTCAGTAAACCCTACACCCTAAACCCTAAACCCTAAACCCTAAACCCTAAACCCTAAACCCTAAACCCAGGACCTTTGCCCTCTGGGCTTCTGGATCATCACTGGGGGCTTATTGGCAACTACCTTCGGCTTGCTCTCGGTCCCGCTCTGGCCCGACAGGTGCGATGACAATGTAGCAGTTGGGGGGCTGAAACCAGATAGATTAGGTTTAGGGTTTAGGGTTTAGGGTTTAGGGTTTAGGGTTTAGGGTTTAGGGTTTAGGGTTTAGGGTTTAAGGTTTATAGGCTTAGGGTTTATGGTTTGGGGTTTAGGGTTTAGGGTTAGGGGCATAATCCCTAAAGCCCTGCACCCTTGTTTCACGTAGGTGCTGACAAATCTCAAGTATGGGCGCGGTTTTGGCACCCGAAGGGCCCAGGGTTTAGCCTACCTTGACATGTTTCGGCCACATCGGGCCCTACACACCCGGCCCAAACTCCCCAAATGGGTGGTTTTCAGCATGACCCTAAACCCTAAACCCTAAGCCCTAAGCCCTAAACCCTAAACCCTAAACCCTAAACCCTAAACCCTAAACCCAAATGAAGCCTCTAAAGGTGCTGTCGCCCTGATCTCAGCTTCATTGATGTGACAAGCATCAACCAGGCGGCCTCAGGTACATAGGTCTTAGGGTTTATAGGGTTTAGGGTTTGGGGTTTAGGGTTTAGGTTTTGGGGTTTCGGGTTTGGGGTTTAGGGTTTAGGTTTTGGGGTTTCGGGTTTGGGGTTTGGGGTTTAGGGTTTAGGGTTTAGGGCTTCATGGATTCTTTAGATATTGGGCTATAGCGTGTAGGGTTCAGGGTTGTTAGGTTGATTCATAGGGCGTTTGTGGGCTTCTGCTGATTTTAAGTGTGGGCCCTTAGGGTATGTAATGGTTCGCCAATTCAGAAGTGTATTCAGAGGAGCGATGCAAACAGACCCCAAAGGATCCAGTAGGGTTCAGGGTTTGGGGTTTAGGGTGCAGAGTTTAGGGTGTAGGTTTTAGGGTTTAAAATTTATTGCTCTTTGTAGATACTGAGAACAAAATAAACTACAATACCGACTCTAAACCCTAACAACCTCGAGGAGCAAATGATCCCATTCAAGTACAAGGGGTCTTTTGGAGCGTGGCCAAGCAGGGCCTCTCAACCCTTCCTCCCTTAGGCTTTAGGGTTTAGGGTTTAGGGTTTAGGGTTTAGGGTTTAGGGTTTAGGGTTTAGGGTTTAGGGTTTAGGGTTTAGGGTTTAGGGTTCAGGGCTGAGGGTGTAGGTTTTTAGGGTGTAGGGTGTAGGGTATGCCTGAAGCTTCGACTCGGTAGCCCCTTTGATATGTTGCATTTTTTCCGGTTTAGGGTTTATAATAATATAGGCTTCAGGGTTTGCAATATTTTAGGGTTTATAATATTATAGGGTTCAGGGTTTAGGGTTTCAGAGGACAATGTCTAGGACTATAGTTTTCAGAGGGTATTCAAGGGCCATCCTAGTGAGCACCCTAAACCCTAAACCCTGAACCCTAAACCCTAAACCCTAATCCCTAAACCCTAAACCCTAAACCCTAAACCCTAGCAAATAAGATGCCCTCCCCCTCGTCACTCGGTTTTCTTTGGGCAAACACGATCTCGCTAGGTGGACACCGTCCTCATGGAGCCTTGGCAGCCCAGTGGTACCCTTTTTGCTTGGGTTTAGGGTTTAGGGTTTAGGGTTTAGGGTTTAGGGTTTAGGGTTTAGGGTTTAGGGTTTAGGGTTTAGGGTTTAGGGTTTAGGGTTTAGGGTTTAGGGTTTAGGGTTTAGGGTTTTTTTTCTTCTTTTTTTGCTTCAAGGTTCCCTTATACAGACATGAACCCCAAAACGGTAGCCTTACTTTATTTTTTCTGGGCTGCTCAGGAGCGCGGTGTCTTTGGCATAGCAGGATTCCTGAGCCTATCTTCCGAACTGCGCATCCTATGGAGTTCGCCGTACCTGTCTCGGCTGTGGTGTGTGCTTCTCGGATTCATGGGGGGATGCCTATTCCAGGCAGTCCCGTGGGATAGGTATATTTACCCACATTGGGCTTGAGAGGACCATATTTTGGAACAATTTCCAGAGGGTTTAAGGGGCCATTTAGACCACTTGTACGACGCTAAGTCCCAAGCCCTGCACCCTTTAGACCACTTATGAGGCCTTGTGGCTTCTAAACCCTAAGCCCTAAACCCTAAACCCTGCTGTGCCTCTTATTCCATGTTCTGAGGGTTTAGGTGGGGTTCAGGGTTTCGGTGGCCTCGTGGTGTTCCTTGGTGTAGGGTTCAGTGCAGGCGCCCTTATGAGCGCGGTTTAGGGTTTAGGGTTTAGGGTTTAGGGTTTAGGGTTTAGGGTTTAGGGTTTAGGGTTTAGGGTTTGGGTACTCCCGACTGACCGACCCAGGTTCGAGCTGGCAGCATACAAGAAGGTGCGGCCCACCGGGAAGATCTCATTCAGGCCCCTCTTCATCGAGAAGGTCACTTAGTAGCTGAATGCGTAGACTTTACACTTTTGGGGGATACCCTAACCCTAAACCCTAAACCCTAAACCCTAAACCCTAAACCCTAAACCCTAAACCCCTAAACCCCTAAACCCCTAAACCCCTAAACTCACCAACTGAGGTCATGTTCTGGATGTTGTCCTGCTCGTATCTCTATGGGTTTCTGATACTGAGTAGTGCTTGAGGAACATTTTAAAGTTTCCCTTTCTTCCCTTTTGAGGGAACCCAAACAGAAATAATGTTCAAAGGGCTTTAAAACACCACTCAGGATACTTTTTGCCAGGGGTCTGCTGGGTGCGACGGTGATCCTGCTCGCGGCAGTGTTCGCAATCTACTTTGTGACGTGGACCATCGGCATCTACATGCTTAGGATGAACTTCCGCGAGAAGCATCACTTGTTGCACCAGCTAGAACACTTCGATCTGGATCATGCTCATTGCTCCCGGCCTTTCGACCGTCGTTCGGCTGCATTTCGTCTACTTTCATGTCCACTGCAGGCATACAGGAGTAATTGCTGTGCCGGTTGCTGAAGTCTCAGGGCAGTTCATCCACGACGCCATTGTCGAATGGTATGGCAGCAACTTGCTTAGCCAACAGTTGAATGTTTTTTGGGGCATCCTTTGTTCTTGTAGCAATCACAAGGCCCATCCTGCTTCCCTAAGCCCTAAACCCCTTTTCGTTTCCCTAAGACGTAATTAAACCCCCAAGGCGATGTAAACCCTTAACCCTAGTTGTGGGAGAACAAAGGTTTATCTTTTTGCCCCGCTGCCCTGAACCCTAGGTTTAGGTTTAAAGTTTTAAGGGTTTAGGGTTTAAGGGTTTTAAAGGGTTCAGGGGATGAGGGCTTAAGGGTTTTTAGGCCCTATTCCCTGTGGGAGAACTATGCCTAAGCCCTAAACCCTAAACCCTAATACTAAACCCTAAACTTTAAAACCTTACGCCCTAAACCCTGAAAGGCACGGATGCCTTTGTCGACTTCGTGCGTGGGGACCTGCGGCTTGACTTGGAGAAGGTGCTGTCTGCCGTGCGGCTCCCGAACCAGTGCCTGGGTTCGCTGTGTGGCATTTTTGGGGGGGCTTTAGGGTTTAGGGTTTAGGGTTTAGGGTTTAGGGTTTAGGGTTTGGGACTTGGGGTTTAGGGTTTAGGGTTCAGTGCTTAGGGTTTAGGGTTTAGGGTTTCGGGTTTAGGGTTTAGGGTTTAGGGTTTAGGGTTTAGGGTGACAACCCCAAGTTATAAGCATAAGCCCTAAAGCCCTATACCCTTAACCCTTTTCGAATGCAAAGAACGCCTCCTGGCCCTCGTCAAACTTTGTCTTGGACCCTCGGGTTTCCGCCAAACCTTCGTCGAGTTTCCCGGGAACCCTAAACCGTAAACCCTAAACCCTAAACCCTAAACCCTCTTGATGCGCTTGCCTCTTATAGACTAGCGTTGTGGACCCCTAAACCCTAGACCTTTAAACTCTAAACCCCTAAACCCTACCTACAGCGTTGTGGACCCTAAGCCCTTTGCTGGAAAGCATCAAAGGGTCGCATGGGTTTCGGGTTTAGGGTTTGTGGTTTAGCGTTTAGGGTTCAGGGTTTCGAGTTTAGGGTTTAGGGTTTAGAGTCAAAAAGGCACCGAGTTGGGTTATAGATACTGTAGCTATAGGTTTAGGGTTTAGGGTTTAGGGTTTGGGGTTTAGGGTTTAGGGTTTAGGGTTTAGGCATTGCAGGTTCCTCATCTACAGTTAACCTACACGTTGAAGCAGAGTTGCAGGAGAGAAGTGGTTTCCCGGAAGTAGGGTGGCCTGAGTTTCTTTACTTCCTTTTAGGGTTTAGGGTTTAGGGTTTAGGGTTTAGGGTTTAGGGTTTAGGGTTGCCGGGCTTGGGAGCTCAACTCCCTCCCCTCTATATGAAACAGGGTTCATATTACTGTTATTGGTGAGTGTATATTTGGTTCCTTTTTAATATTGGTGAGTGTATATACCTGGTGGCCTTTTGGGGGTACAAGAAATATAAGCCCTACTTCAATATGAGCCCATGACCATAAACAAAAAGCTTGGAGAAACTCGCCATGCACTAAAATGCCCTCAGTTCTTTGGCAAGCCGGAACTGGGAGAGAAGTCGGTTTCTCATGACGTGGTTAGTCAGATTGCCTTCTCATGAATCTTTATAAGCCCGAAGCGCTCAACCCTAAACCCTAGAAACTAAACCCTAAACCCTAAACCCTAAACCCTAAACCCTAAGCACGCTTAGGTACCAGATCTTGCTGCTCACCCCCGCCCTCAGCCTGAGCGCCGAGCTTCTCCTGGCGAACTGGAAGGGTGGAGCTCCTGCTGAGGCCGTTTGGTTTAGGGTTTAGGGTTTAGGGTTTAGGGTTTAGGGTTTAGGGTTTAGGGTTTAGGGTTATTAGTTTAGGGTTTAAAGGTTTAGGGCTTAGGGTTTAGGGTTTAGGGTTTAGGGCAGCCTTCCCAGGCATCCCAAAAGCCTAAAACCTCATTCCTTTGGACTAAATCTTCAATTTTCTCTTTTGTGCTGAGGAGCACCACCTTTAACCCTAAACCCTAAACCCTAAACCCTAATCCCTAAACCCTCCTAAACCCCCTCTATAGCCCCACATCATAGCAGAACCCCCCCCCCCCCCCCCCTCTAGAACGACCAAGCCCAAACCCTAAAACCCCCAAGAAACCCTAAACCCTAGAACCCCAAAAGCCTAAACCCGAAACCCTAAACCCCTAAACCCGAAAATCCGAAAACCCTAAGACCCAAAAAGGGACCACCAAGGTTCTCTTGTCCTTCGTCGTCGGATCCACGCTCGGGATGAACATCTTCTACACCCTGGCCTGCAACCTTTTGATGCACGGACGCAGGGTTTAGGGCTTAGGGCTTAGGGCTTAGGGCTTAGGGTTTAGGGTTTAGGGTTTAGGGTTTAGAGTTTAGGGCTTAGGGTTTTGGGGGTTTAGAGTTTAGGGTGTAGGGTCTAGGGCCCCTTGCTCCCTCCTCTCTTCTCTAGAGGCGTAGGGCTCTGGGGTTTCTAGAGTTTAGCGTTCATCGGATTTAAGGGTTTTTGGGGTTTAGGCTAAGTACATGGACAGGACAAAAGTTTCGACCTACCAAGACCTGAACATGTTGCGGAGTCGCGGAGTCGCGCACATGTGGATCTATCCTAGCCTGCGTAGCGGAGAAATTCACCCACCGGAACCAAAAATCTAAACCCTAAACCCTAAACCCTAAACCCTAAACCCTAAACCCTAAACATGTTGTACAGGTGGAGTCCTGGTGTGCTAGGAGTCTAAAGGAAAAGGGGAGCTTAGCCTTGCCATGCTTGCCTGTGTGTGTGCTGATGCCTCTGGGTATAACCCTAAACCCTAAACCCTAAACCCTAAACCCTAAACCCTAAAAAACTTTCGTCCTACCTGAACAGGGTTTGGGCTTGGGGTTTGTAGTGTGTTTGGTTTGGGGTTTCGGGTTCAGTAGGTTGTTACCATCTTCCCTGAACCCTAAACCTAAACCCTAAAGCCTGTTTTTTCGGTGGGGTAAAGCACCCTTCTGAACAGACGAGAGCGTCCTTTTGCATTCCTACAGGGTGGGGCCCCTTAGTTATAAGTAGAGTCATAAGGGCCCTAAATTGGGTTATAAGGACCCTAAGTTAGGTTATAAGTCCCTTAACTACAGTTAGTATAGTAAGGGGGCCCCACCCTGTAGGTCACTCCTGGCATTGATAGGAATCCCCTGAACCCTAAACCCTAAACCCTAAACCCTAAACCCTAAACCCTAAACCCCTCTGGGACAAGGATGCTCTACCTCTGTGACGTTTTGGCCCCTCGCCGTTTCGGCTGCATGGATCACCTGCAGACTCTCTTCATCATCGCCTCTAGGATTTCAAGTGGCAACCTCTTTGGGATTTGCTACTATTTGCTGAAGGAACCCCCAAGGGAATAGAAAACACATATCCCTTTATTACCCCTAATAAGGAAGAATACCTTGTTTCCTTAGGCAATTAGTAGTTTGGGGTCTAATTTGGGTTCAGGGGTTTAGGCTTTTCTATGACCCGGAGTAGGCCCTTGCAGGCCATTGCCTTGTCATCCTTTGAGGATTCTACATAGAACTCGAAGTCTTTGGTTTACTAGGACCCAGATTAGGCCCGTATTCCTTTTATTAGGGTTTAGGTTCTCGTGCAAGCCCAGGCTACTCTTGGGTCTAGCATTTCCTTGCTTTCAGGTGAGGCCTCGTTAAGACAACTACCCTGAATCCTACAGCTCTCAAACGTGGGTGGGTTACGTGGGAACCCGAAGCCGTAGACCCTCTCGTTCTATTTCTATAAACTATAAACACATAATATATATATATATATATATGTATATGTATATATGTATATATAAGAGCGTTTCTTTTTTCGGCCAGAACCATAACCGCCAGGGTTTAGGGCCGAGGGTCATTTCTGTCATTCGCACCTCTGCAGAAGTCCTCTTGGAATCCACCGCTTTTTCCTGAACCTAGATACACCCCCCTAAACCCTAAACCCTAAACCCTAAACCCTAAACCCTAAACCCTAAACCCTAAACCCTAAACCCCCCCCCCACCTTTACACAAGGGTGGTTTTGGGTTTGGTGGGGGCAGAAACCGGAGCCACAATGAAAACGCAATCGACAGTCCAGGGCTTAAACCCTCAACATGCTTATGGTTCGGTGTTTAGGGTTTAGGGTTTAGGGTTTAGGGTTTAGGGTTTTAGGGGCATCGATGGCTTAGGGCCTCAACCCGGAACCAAAATCGACACGATGATGGCTCAGGGTTAGGAAGTAACTCGTATCTTCCGATGATAAGGTGTTGCTGTTGTGTGTCTTGTCGCCTGACAAGCAACATGTAAGGCGTCGGAGCCTTTTGGGTGTGGGGTTTTTTTCCAACTCTCCACAAGCTGCTTGACTAGTGAATGCCTGGACTTGAGATGCTACACCCTAAACCTTAAACGCTAAACCCTAAACCCTAAACCCTACATCCCCAAAACCCACCTAGGTGCTCGTCGTGGGCCTCTGGGGCGCCGGATCTGTGCTTTGCGCACGGATGTTCCCTTGACATCGTGGGGGAACATTTTTGCATCGTTTAGGGTGCCTAAACCCTAAACCCGAAACCCTAAACCCTAAACCCTAAACCCTAAACCCTAAACCCTAAACCCCAAACCCCAAACCCCAAACCCCAAACCCCAAACCCTAAACCAACCATGGACCAGGTTCCAGGAAAGCTTAGCCAGAGCCTTCATCTTCCTCATCGGCTCCATTGCCTTTGCTGCCTTCATGTGCCTTGGGGACCAATTGCACCCTGTAGTTGGGGTTTAGGGTTTAGGGTTTAGGGTTTAGGGTTTAGGGTTTAGGGTTTAGGGTTTAGGGTTTAGGGTAATATCATCCCTATTAAGGTACATGGACCGTAAAGCCTTTAATCCCTAAACCCTTACACCCGCAGCCACTTTGCAACTCGGAGAGTCATGGAGCTCTCTTCTTGCAATCGTACTACTTGGAGGTTCAGGGTGCTTATAGCCCCAATTACAAACTGTACTTATAAGCCCCCTAAGTAAGTCATGTGAGTAGGTAATAACTGGACTCATCATTGTGGTTATAAGTACCCACGAACCTCCAAGTACGGCTGATCTACAACTCTGACTTTGCATGTCTAGGTACGCCTCAAATGAAACCATGATCTGACTGGTCCGTAGTAAGGAGCTAGGGCAGTGGGTACCCCATGCAGTCCCTTCTCCCTTGGTCCCTAGTAAGAGCTAGCAAGCTGTAAGCCAATGGGGGTTGCCGAAATTAGGGGGCACCATGTTGGGGGTCATTATGAGTAAGGGAACCCTAAACCCTAAACCCTAAACCCTAAACCTTAAACCCCCATACAGGGGGACTATATTTGGGGTCCCCTCATCTTCGTAGACCCTAAACCCTAGACCCTAAACCCTAAACCCTAAACCTTAAACCCTAAACCCTAAACCCCCAAAACGCTCTTCCAGAGGTGGTGGCTCGAAGGCAGGTCGGCCATGGCTGTGCTGAGCCGATTCCACCGGAGATGGCGCTGAGTTTAGGGTTTAGGGTTTAGGGTTTAGGGTTGAGGGTTTAGGGTTTAGGGTTTAGGGTTTAGGGTTTAGGGTTTAGGGGAGTCTCCTGCAGCAAAAGGCTGTGCAGAGAGTCTAGGGTTTACGAAAGACTCCCCCCCCCCCACCTGTGCAGTTCCCATTTTGGGAGGGGGCCCTATTTGCGTGTCCGGCCTAAGCACTGTAAGGCGGCATCCCAGACTCTCTGCGATCATCTTGCGCATCTCCAGCTCCCTGACCTCCCGCAAACGCAGACGCCTGCAGGGAGCTGGGTATCTGAAGCGCGTGTTTATTCTGCGGGTCGTTCTCTCAACGTGCCTTCCCGGGTTCTTGCCCTGGGTTTTTCTCGGGGTTTAAGCACACCAACTGGAATCCTCAATAGAAACATGAGTACCTTGAACCCACATGAAACCTTCCTAGTAGAGTAGGTAACCTTGAACCTTTTTGGGTTCTCATATTCCCTTGATAACCCCAAAGGTTAACCTCTAGCTCCCCTACAATACTGGACAACGAAGAAGCTCTAAGCCCGAAACCCAGAGAACCTGAACCCGAAACCCGAAACCCGAAACCCTAAACCCTAAACCCTAAACCCTAAACCCTAAACCCTAAACCGAGAGAACTGCTCATAATGAATCTTCGGTCCAGCTTGAAACCGATCCGAAGAGGATGTCTGAGCCGCTTGGCAAAGAGAGTCGCGCACGCTTCTGCCCATAAGTCCTAAACCCTAAACCCTAGCCCTAAACCCTAAACCCTAAACCCTAAACCCTAAACCCTAAACCCTAAACCCTAAACCCTAAACCCTAAACCCTAAACCCTAAACCCTCACCCCCATCCGCAGGAGACTCTTACCCCTAGTTTTCGGGATGTAATCTACCAGTTCGGCTATTTTGTAAATGGGGGCTTTGTGTCCAGACATGGTACTTCTTAATCAGTTCTAGCTGTTCTTATTACCCAAACTACAACCATATTAGGGCACTTAAGGGGCGTGTAAGTGGGCTATAAGTATCATTGGTTAATAGGTACCATGAACCTCCAAGTGGGGTCACTAAGGTCACTAAACCTCGAAAGCCCGAAAGCCCCCCCGCCAATCCGGAGCCTTGATCTACAGGGCTCTTGGTTGGGGGGGTTTGGGGCTTGGGGCTTAGGGCTCAGGGCTTAGGGCTCAGGGCTTATGGCTTGGCGTTATATTCCCCTATTCAAAGGGGTAGTTATAGGGTCGCTCAATATTGTCCCTTGCCTTCTTGCAAGGGTTCAGGGTTCAGGGTTCAGGGTTTAGGGTTTAGGGTTTAGGGTTTAGGGTTTAGGGTTTAGGGTTTAGGGTTTAGGGTTTAGGAAGTATGGGCCCGTGGGTTCTTATAGGGTACCTGGGGGTATATACGAGGTCCAATTTTAAGGGCCAGAGTAAGGGACCATACCCAAAACCTATGTATGTAGATATATGTGTGTATATATATACATATACGATCTTGAGAGATTCGACAGCGCACCTAGTTAGGTACATACCTTAGTCAGGTTACAGCAGGGGCTAGGGCTTAGGGGTCAGCAGAATTCAAGGGTGCAAGGTGCCTTCCAGGGTGAGCTGGCTAATGTTGGTTCAAGGCTGGTAGGTCTAGGGTAGGTCTAAGGTTTATGGTGTAGGTTTAGGGTCTAGGGTCTAGGGTCTAGGGTTTAGGGTTTCGGGTTTAGGGTTTAGGGTTTAGGGCTTTTGGGCAGGCTTGTACAGGGCTGTAGAGCTTGTTCCAGGCCTAGGACCCCCTGGGCTTCTGCTGTTTGCCTTGATTCTGTTCGTTGAGGGTTTTCGGGTTTAGGGTTTAGGGTTTCGGGTTTCGGGTTTAGGGTTTCGGGTTTAGGGTTCAGGGTGGCGTTTTACTTGGACACCGGCGCTCTCACTGGATCGAGTTGCGCAAGGGCCTCGAAGGCACTTGCCTCAGCAAGATGCTGCGCATCAGACTCGTGTCGGGCCTTGAGGTGGCATGCTTCACTCAAGAGCAGCTCCTTGGAAACCAAATGAGCCCTATAATTGGGCTCATATACCCTCTACGATTAGAAATCCCGTTCAGGTATCTGGACCCTAAACCCTTTTGAGGTTCCTCTGGTACCCAAAGTAAGGTTAAGCCCTAAACCCTAAACCCTAAACGCTAAACCCTAAACCCTAAACCCTTTTGAGGTTCCTCTGGTACCGAAGGTTGAGCGACGTGAAGGCATTGAAGCAAGAGCTGCATCAACAGCACGGCTTCCCGCTTCGCTTCAGGCAAAGGCTGTTTCCTTGCGGTTCTCTAAGCACCCTGGATGATACCGCCAAGCTGGACTCCGAAACTGATCTTGAGCTGGTTTTGCTGACGTGCCTTGGGGGGCCAAATGAACCCTATATAATTGGGGTCATACACCCTATGCTAGTACAATCCCTATTAGGCACTTAAACCCCAAACCCTAGACCCTAGACCCGAAACCCGAAACCCTAAACCCTAAACCCTAAACCCTAAACCCTTCGTGTAGGTCCCCAAGGTATGCCGCGGCATCCCAAGACGAAGCGGACGCGCTGGTGACGGCCGCCCAGAACGGCTCCAAAGCCGAGGTCCCTAAAAGGGTTTAGGGTTTAGGGTTAGGGTTTAGGGTTTAGGGGTAGGGTTTTCGGTTTAGGGTTTGAGGTTTAGGGTTTGGGGTTTCGACCCCAAAGTCGAAAGCCCCGCAGGTTGAGACCATGCTGCAGCACCCTTGGCACCCAGACGTGGCCAACGCAAACAGCAGAAGCTCGATGATGCTGGCCTCCGAGAACGGCCACACCGAGGTTTTAGGGTTCTGAAGGGAAGGCCATAAACCCTAGGGTTTAGGGTTTAGGGTTTAGGGTTTAGGGTTTAGGGTTTAGGGTTGGGGGTCCTATTACGGTTTAGGGTTTCGGGTTCTTAAGAGAGGGGGGTTCCAGGGGGTATGTAGCCCAGCGTTCCCGAAACTTCCCACTTCTCCCTAAGGCTCCCTTAGCTTCCCTAAGGTTCCCTGGGTACCTACGCTCACTGAACCCCCTCCATTATAACCCTGGAACGAGGTTGTGGAATTACTGCTGGAGGCTGGTGCTGATAAGGACTTCACCGACAACCGCAGGGTCAGTAGCCTGATGTTGGCTACTCAATCAGGCCAAATTGATGTCGTGTCGTTGCTTCTGGAGCACGGTGCCGACACGACTTTTGTCGAGACACAGTGGGGCATGACTGCCCTCTTCTTGGCGTCTCTGCATGGGCATGTTGATCTGGTGCGCTTGCTACTGCAGGCTGGTGCGGACAAAGACCACGCGAACAACGGGGGTGTCACAAGCCTGATGATAGCTTCGCAGCAAGGCCACGTTCAAGTTGTGCGTCTGTTGCTGGAGGCTGGTGCTGCGAAGGACACCGCCTGCAACGCTGATCACATGACTGCGCTGCTTGCAGCTTCAAGCAGAAATCATGTCGATGTTGTGCGATTGCTGCTGGAGGCCGGCGTCCACATAAACCACAAGAAGACACTCGGTGCTACAGCGCTGATGCTGGCTTCTGCTCACGGCCATGTTGAAGTTGCCCGGCTGCTGCTTGAGACCGGCGCCGACAAGGACGTAGCCGACGATGATCCGGGCATGACAGCTGTCACGTTCGCATGTGAAAACGGCCGTGCGCAAGTTCTGCGCTTGTTACTGGAGGCCGGGGCCAGGGACGTAGCAGACAACGAAGGCTACACCGGCCTGATGTTAGCGTCTCGTAACGGAGATGTTGAAGTTGTGCGCTTGTTGCTCGACAGCGGTGCTGACACGAGCTTGGCCAACGATGAAGGCCTCACTGCCCTCATGTTTGCTTCGAAGCACGGCCATGTTCAAGTTTCGCAGCTGTTGCTCGGCAGCGGCGCTGACAGGAAGTTCGCCAACAAGGACGGCCTGACTGCCCTGATGTTGGCTTCTCGAGAGGGCCATGAGGAAATTGTGCGTTTGCTGCAGTTCGACGAATCGAATTAGAGTTTTGCGGACTCCTTCGGTCTGGGACAGTGCTGAAAAGTTGGCGGGCACCCGATGGGTTCATGTACCCACATGGGGCTTTCCGAAATTGAGGGTACGTTCTGGGGGTCCTTGTGATAAGGGGATCCTACTATTTGGGGTTTGTATATTGAGGGCCGCTTATTTTCGTAAACCCCTCACATGGCGCCGAACGTGCAAGGTTTAACAGCTTGTGTACAGTAAGAGTCTTAAGTGTGTGCATCCGCAATGTGAACGTAGTCTTAGATTCTGTCTAAAGTCGAGTGTTCAGGGTTTTAGGGTTGGGTTTAGGGCTGAGGGTTGAGGGTTTAGGGTTTAGGGTTTTAGGGTTTTAGGGTTTTAGGGTTTAGGGTTTAGGGTTTAGGGTTTAATTAGGGTTCAGGGTTTAGGTAGGGTTTGAGTGTTTCAATGTAAGGGTGCAAGCCTAAACCCTTTACCTCCAGCACGCAAGGCATTGTCTTATTTCAAAACCTCATTGCTTTACTTTCGGACCCGATCTCCGCCTATCTATCTATCTGTCTATGTATATGTATACATACATATATATATATAGTATTTATATTGAAATTTGTATTCATATTTATATTTTTATCTATATACACATACCAAACACCCTGTGAGGAGTTCTCCTATAATTTTGGGTCATATACACTACGCCATTAGAATCCCATTAAGGCATATGGACCATGAACCATCTTAGGGTTCCTCTAGTCGCCAATGCTATAGGGCTATGCAAAACCCTTTAAAAGGTTCTATAGGAAACTCGAGGCAGTCATGCGGAGGAGGGCGGGTAGAAGTTTCAGGGTTAGGGTTTAGGGGCCAGCTCTTTGGGTTTAGGGTTCAGGGTTTTAGGGTTCAGGGTTTAAGGTTTAGGGTTTGGGGTTCAGGGTTCAGGGCTTTAGGGTTTAGAGCTTGGGGTTTGAGAAAAACCGTAGCCTGCCCAAGCAAGAGCCGCGGGATTATTTAGGGTTTAGGACTTCTAGTTTAGGGCATTTTGGGGCTTAGGTTTTTGAGGTTTGGCCTTCAACCCTGAACCCTAAACCCTAAACCCTAAACCCTAAACCCTAAACCCCACCATGCTCCGGGTGGTGGCCCCTCACAAGCGAGGACCGGCTCCGTGAGAGGTGCAACTTGCCCATCCATGAGGCCGCCCCCTTTGGATGTGTTTAGGGTTTAGGGTTTAGGGTTTAGGGTTTAGGGTTTGGGATTTTAGGGTTTGGGGTTTGGGGTTTAGGGTTTAGGGTTTTAGGGTTTGGGGTTTGGGGTTTGGGGTTTGGGGTTTAGAGTCATAGGGTTGTAGGGTTGTTGGGTTATAGGGTTGTTGGGTTAGGTGATTCGAGCCTAGGGTTTTAGGGCCACTTGCTAGGGATTGCCCGGATAAGCCCTAAACGGTTTAGGGTTTAGGGTTTAGGGTTTTAGGGTTTAGGGCTAAGCCCCGAAGCCCTAGAGCCTCAGACCGTTTGGAACTCTAACCTACCAATCCCAATCCCGAACCCAGCAGAAGTGCTGAGCCCAAGAAGTTCCATCACATGATAGGTTTGTCTATCTATCTGTATATATATATATATATATATACATATATGCATATATATGTATAGGCTTATGTGCGTATGTCTGTCTACTTATCTACTGTTTATGTATTAATTTGTATTTTATGTCTGTCTTTATAAGCTATGTATTGCTTCTAGTTGCTTATGTCTTGACTTGTTATTGGTTAGTAGTGCTATTCTCATACCCTAGAACCCCTATATAAACCCTACATAAACTCTATTCAAACCCTATTCATACCCTAGAAACCCTATATGAACGCTATATAAACTCTACTCAAACCCTCTAAAACATATGGACCCTATATAAACTATATGTACCCCTATTCAAGCCCTATAAACCCCATAAACCCCTATATAAACCCTACATAAACCCTATATAAACCCTATTCAACCTCTATATAAACCCTGAATAACCCCTATAAAAACCCTATTCAACCTCTATATAAACCCGAAATAAACCCCATACTGATCTTCTCATTCTTCTAGGCTCGGCCCCGGCTCCTTCAAGCTATCGGCAGGGGGCCCAGGCTTTTGTTGCGGGAGGCTTTCGTTGGGGGGGGGGGGGGGTAAGGTTTGGGGTTTTTTGGGGGTGGAGGGTTAAGGTTTCGGGTTTGGGGTTTAGGGTTTGGGGGGGGGGGGCGTAGGTTTGTAATGTTTGGGGGCTTGCGGGCTTAGGGGTTTTGGGATTCTAGGGGTTTTGGGGTTTAGGGTTTGAGGGTTTAGGGGCTTAGGGTTTTAGGGTTTAGGGGCCTGGGTGTCAAATGGGCATTTCTGAAAAACACAAGTGTATACCCGCTTTTTCACCCCCCAAGTACAGCATACTCCCCTGTATTCAGAACCCCCCCCCCCCCCCAAAAAAAAAAAAAAAAAGCGATAAAGTGGGTACCCTGGTTTGGGATAGCAGCCGCCCCAGGCTTTCGGACAACACCCTGAGGTTCTAAGTCCTTTGAAACAGCATCCGGCCTATAACGTTACGCTCAAACACGGTTTGGGACGCTAGACTATCCCAAAACCCATGCCACTGAAACCCAACATGATACGAGAAAAGTCCGAAATCCGGTCGCCGAAAACGCCCAGAGCCCTACAAGCCTAAGCCCTAAAACTCTGAAACCCCAACCCACCCTCTACAGCCCCCTAAGCCCCTCAGCCTCAAATTACACCCTAAGCCCTAAAACCCTAAAACCCTGCACCCTAAGACCCTAAGACCCTAAAACCCTAAAACCCCTAAACCCATACTCAGCTAGATATGGTGTTAAGGTTTATTCGAGTATGACTGCAACTTGCAGGAGCACGCCAGTCCCGAAGCTCCAAAAAGGCTTCAAGCAGCAAGACACCGTCTTCATGTCTCGACGAATCATGTTCATTCAGCTACTGACTTAAAACTTTATAGGGTTTAGGGTTTAGGGTTTAGGGTTAAGGGTTTAGGGTTTAGGGTTTAGGGTAGTGGGCAAGCAATCCTCCATGATCTGAGGTGCCCAAAGTGATTCCGGCGCGTTTCGCAGTGCTGCCACCTATACCCTAAACCCTAAACCCTAAACCCTAAACCCTAAACCCTAAACCCTAAACCCTAAACCCTAAACCCTAGCCCCTAAACCCTAAAACCTAAACCCTAAACCCTAAACCCAGCCGTGGAGTCCGAGAGCCGGGATCGGTTGCCTGCGCATCGGCGCTGGGCGCAGCGCGATACTGAATCCCAGAAGAGGCGGCACACACTGATCGACTTTGGGGTTTAGGGTTTAGGGTTAGGGTTTCGGGTTTAGGGTTTAGGGTTTAGGGTTTAGGGTTTAGGGTTTAGGGTTTAGGGTTTAGGGTTTAGGGTTTAGGGTTTAGGGTTTAGGGTTTAGGGTTTAGGGTTTAGGGTTTAGGGGAGGAGAAGAATGCTAACTTGGAGGCTCAGGTTACGCAGCAGGGCAGGGAATTGGAGGAGCTCAAGCAGGAGCTGCAGCAAACCCAGATAACCGGAATCTCTAAAACCCTAAAACCCTAAACCCAAAGCCCTGAACCCTAAACCCTAAACCCTTCAAACTCTAAACCCTAAACCTGAACAAACAACCCAAAAGCACTAAACCTGAAAGCCAGCCTCGGACGAGGTCGGAGCCGTGTGACGCTCGTAGCCGCGGACACCGGGTCAGGCAGATCAAGATTCAGCGTTCAGGGATGTTCAGGCTTTCAGGTTTGGGGTTTAGGGTTTAGGGCTAGGGTTCAGGGTTCAGGGTTTAGGGTTCAGGGTTTAGGGTTCAGGGTTCAGGGTTCAGCGTTCAGGGTTTAGTCGGTTTAGGATGGCGAATTAGGCCCTTGGTACATTTCCCATTTACCCCATCACGGGCCCGTGCTTTAGGGGGGGGGGGGGGTGTTGCAGGTTTAGGGTTTAGGGCTCCGGGTTTAGGGTGTAGGGTTTAGGGTTTAGGGTTTAGGGTTTAGGGTCCAGGGTTGAGGGTTTAGGGCTCCGGGTCCAGGGTTTAGGGTTTAGGGTTTTTGGGTTTAGGTCGGGTGTTCCAGGTTTAGGGGCCTTAGGGCTGTAAGTCTTAAACCCCTACCGAGCCACAGTGCCCAGCCCAAAGAGAGGTTTCCGAAAATAGTGGAGGTACCTTTTGGGGTTCCTATAATAAGGATTATACTACTTTGGGGCTGATGGATGGGTTTAGGGTACCCTAAACCCTAAACCCTAAACCCAAAAGTCTACACCCTAAGCCTTAAACCCTAAACCCTAAACCCTAAACCCTAAACCCTAAACCCCTAATCCCTCCCAAACCCCAAACCCCAAACCCTAAACCCTAAACCCTAACCCTAATCCCTGAACCCCAAACCCTAAACCCTAAACCCTATTTGGGGAAATGCCCAAGTATGTTCGGCCTGCCCCTCCGCAGGCAAGTCGACTCAAGTTCCACAGTACGTGCTCGACGATGTGATTTCACAAGGCCCGGTGCTCTCACGACCCTAGGCCGTAAACCCTAAACCCTAAACCCTAAACCCTAAACCCTAAACCCTAAACCCTAAACCCTAAACCCTAAACCTAAACCCTAAACGCCTGAATCCCTAGGGGTTGACAGGACCGCATCTCTTGCAGGGTTTTGGTTGTAGTTAGGGGGTCGTTGGGGAAGACGGGGTTCACGCTTTCGGGAAGGCTTTAGGGTCTTGGGACCCAAAGTCCCTGAACCCAATTATTCATACACACAGCAGCAATTGTGCGTGTCGTTTGAGTAAGGTTTAGGGTTTAGGGTTTAGGGTTTAGGGTTTGGGGTTTAGGGTTTACGGTTTACGGTTTACGGTTTACGGTTTACGGTTTACGGTTTACGGTTTACGGTTTACGGTTTACGGTTTACGGCACATAAAGAGCTCGGACGAGTTAGGGTTTTATAGGGTTGAGGGAAGGTAGGGTTTAGGGCTCAGAGCAGCCTGACCCAATCCCCCCCCCCCCCTCCCTCCCTCCCAACTCCCGACAAAAAATGCAATAAGCTTCAAACTGCCACAGTCTTTCTGCTCCAACGCCTACACTGCCTTAAGCTCGCCTAAGCCCCTCTCAGTCCTAGGACCCGGAGTAGGCCCTTATTCCTTTTTTTAGGGTTGGGGTTCCCTTATAATCCCCTCAGCACCAAAAGGGGGTAATTCCTTTATTCCTTTTTCTGGTTCCCTTACAATCCCCTGAAAACCAAAAAGGGAAATTTCCCTTTTGATTCCTACAGGGTGGGGCCCCCTTACTATAAAAACTATAGTTAAGGGACTTATAACCTAACTTAGGGTCCTTATAACCCAATTTAGGGCCCTTATAACTCTACTTATAACTAGGGGCCCCACCCTGTAGATTCCTTGCCCCGCATGTGCTGAGGTAAGGGATCATCCTGCCACATCGTTTGCACGCAGCCACGACGGCTGGCGGCGGTGTCGCTCGCATCCAGGCGAGCCGAACCCACTCTCTGACAGCATGAAGCTTTACCAGGATGGGCGATTCGGCCCTAGATCCCCATAACCAGCCCTGTAAAGGGCCTTTGGAAGGGGTTATAGGGTATGAGAGCCCGTCCTGGTAAGTAGGCTTGGCTTTTTTGGAGGTTTGGGGGGGGGGGGGGGGGGGGGGGGGTTGTGCGGAAACCAGCAACCTAAATGCGGTTGCATCGAGAATGGATCCTCCTAAACACGCGAAAGCTCCACGATCAGAGGTGCCAGTTCATACGAATTTATAGATGACTGTTGCGGCTTGAATGAGAGAGGGAGAGAGCGCCAACGAGCTAGAGTCAAGCCATGATATGGACAGAGAACCTTATGGTTTAGGGATCACACACGGATTGGGGTTAGGAACCGTAAAGGGCACCCAATCACCAAGGGCTTGACGCCCTATAGCACCCCCCAACCCTGAATTCCCTGAAGTTCGTAAACCCCTCAAAGGCCAGAACGCAGTACTTGAGCCCTCAAGCCTCAAGCCAGCCCCAAAAACCCAAACGCCCTCGTCAAAACCCCTTAAGCCCTTTAGCTTAAACCCGAAACTCTACGCTCCAAACCATAGTTATTTGCAACTAAGCGCTAGGCTCCAAAGCCCATTCAGAGCAAAAGCGCATGAGCAGTTCTCTCAAATGAAGTTCCCGTCTTGAATCCAAGCATAGTACGGCACCGTCTAACAAGGAGCCCCCCCCAAAAAGGGCCCCCTATGTCAGAGAACTCACCCGAAACCCTAAACCCTAAACCCTAAACCCTAATGAGTTGCGCTTGGAGGGTGGCCTGGGAGCGGGGTGAGCGCCCCGGCGAAGCATCGGTGGGCTACGCCCCGCGCCTGCATCTGCTTAGGGTTCAGGGTTTCGGGTTAGGGTTTAGGGTTTAGGGTTTAGGGTTTAGGGTTTAGGGTTTAGGGTTTAGGGTTTAGGGTTTAGGGTTTAGGGTTTAGGGTTTAGGGTTTAGGGTTTAGGGTTTAGGGTTTAGGGTTTAGGGTTATTTCTTGGTTTAGGGGTCAGGGTTTACGGTTTAGGGTTTCGGGTTTCGGGTTTCGGAAATATAAGTGACGGGTTTGGGGGTTAGGGTTCAGATTTTTTGTTCTGGGCTTGAGGTAATTCAATTCTAATAAGCCTATTCCGTCAATCCTAATTAGGACACGGGCTTAGGGTTTTAGGGCTTTAGGGCTTTAGGGTTTATGGTTTTGGGGTCGGTTCCCTCAGAAGCCACCGTATGAACCAAAGCGGGTGCCCTTTTTTTTTGCTTGGCTACTCGGGGTTCTCTTGTAGGCAGTATTACAGGGTGGGGCCCCCTTACTATACTAACTGTAGTTAAGGGACTTATAACCTAACCTAGGGTCCTTATAACCCAATTTAGGGCCCTTACAACTCTTCTTATAACTCTACTTATAACTCTACTTATAACCTAACTTAGGATCCTTATAACTCTACTTATAACCTAACTTAGGGTCCTTATAACCCAATTTAGGGCCCTTACAACTCTACTTATAACTAGGGGACCCCACCCTGTAGGGTTTAGGGTTTGGGGTTTAGGGTTTAGGGTTTAGGGTTAGCCCTTGGGGATAAAGACCCTCTCAATAAGGTCCCTGTTTCAGAGAGCCAGGAGAGGGCTTAGAAGGGTTAGGATTGAGGGTTTAGGGCACCCTAAACCCTAAACCCTAAACCCTAAACCCTAAACCCTAAACCCTAAACCCTTTTTAGGGTTAAGAAGGCTTCCCTTTAATGGGGCCTCCCGAATCCTACCTAGGAGGATCTCTTTGTTTTTTCGAGCAGCTTTCGGCCGGGATTGAACTTCAGGGTTCAGGTTTTCGGGCTATATAGGGTTTGGGGTTTAGGGTTTGGGGTTTCGGGCTGAGGATTCCGGTTTTGGGGTTTAGGGCTGTAGGAATTCGGGCTTATAGGGTTTAGGGTTTAGGGTTTAGGGATTGGGGTTTAGGGTTCAGGGTCTATCCTCTTACCCTAACCCCTAAGCCCTAAACTAAGTTGCACTTAGGTTTAGGGTCCTAAGCCCTTCCATGCGGGGAAGACGCAGGTCGTGCGCTGGGATGAGCGACCAGCCAGGCACAACCCAGCGCAAGATATGGATGTTTTTCCAGGCCTCCCAGTAGAAGAAGGCTTGTTTTTCAAGGTTCAGGGTGTTGTTTCTACGGTTGTAGCAAGGCGAGACGTTCAGGGTTTAGGGTTAGCGGGTTAGTGTATCTCACTACTACGTAAAACTTCTTGCTCTCGATATGTGATGGGTGTGAGTCACAAACCCTACACACCTGAAAAGCCTGCTGAACCCTCCAGCACCCAATTAACAACATTAAAAGCCCTGCAACCCTCCAGACCCTACAACCCCTGACACCAAACCCCTTTACCCTACACCTTAAACCCTGAGCCCCTTTCAACCCTAAGCCCTAAACCATGGACCCTAAGCCCGAACCCTAAGCCCTAAACCCTAACCCTACACCATAGACCCTAAGCCCTAAACCCTAAGCCCTAAGCCTCGCCCTCCCCCCCCCCCCCCCCCCCCCCCCCCCCCCCCCCCCCCCCCCCCCCCCCCCCCCCCCCCCCTCGCCCCGCGCTCCAAGTGTTTACCTGTGAGGCCATGGGGCTCCATGGTGTTCTGCAGCTCAGCACAGGGGGTGGAGGTTGCATGTTTCAAGGTTGAGTTCAAGGAATCTAGGCAATTAGGGTTTTTGGTTCAGGGTTTGGGGTTCAGGGTGTAGGGTTTAGGGCTTCGGGCTTTGGGGGTCAGAGTTTGGGGTTCGGGCTTCAGGGTTTAGGGTCGTTGTTTGCGCATGGCCAGTGTGACTCTCTCTCTCTCTCTCTCTCTCTCTCCCTCTAAACCCTAAACCCTAAACCCTAAACCCTAAACCTCCAAGAGCTCTATTTCTCGTCATACTTGCTAGCCTCCCAAGCGCTACACATTCCGCTTTCTTCGGGGTGGTTGGAAGATGCCAGGTACCGTAGGGCAGCTTAGGCCCACAGTTTCAACATAACATAAACCCCTAAACACCTAAACCGCCTAAAACCCTAAACCCCTAAACCCCTAAACCCCTAAACCCCTAAACCCCTAAACCCCTAAGACCCCTAAGACCCCTAAGACCCCTAGACCCTAAGCCCTAAACTTCCTCCGCAAGTTGCCTGTTTTCAAGGGTTATGCTTGTCAGCATGATAAAGCTGGCAGCTGGTAGCAAGCTCGAGGCTCTGGTATGCCTAAACCCTAAACCCTAAACCCTAAACCTTAAACCTTAAACCATGGCGACTTGAGTGCCTTGTAAGACCCCCCCCCCCCCCCAAACAAGCACAGGACAAAAAAATAGGATAGGGAGCCCTCTGAGAGCAATCCCCTTGGAGATGAGGCCGAACAGGGTTTAGGGTTTCGGGTTTAGGGTTTAGGGGTTTTGTGTTTTAGCTGGGCTTATACAAAGGGTGCTTGTTTCGTTTTCAAAGGGCTGATAAATTATGAGGGAACCTAAGCGCGAACAAAGGGAATAGACAGGTGCCGTGGGTGAGGATGGCATGTAGTTAGGGTTTAGGGTTTAGGCTTTAGGGTTTAGAGTTTCGGGTTTTAGTTTGGGTTTAGGGTTTAGGGTTTAGGTTTTAGGGTTTTTTTTTATGGTTTAGGAGATAGCAGGGATACCTTGGGATGCCCCCCCTTGTCCTAACAGTCCTTAATAGGGATTAAAGTACCCCCCCCCCCCCCATAAGGGAACATCCTAAGAATAACCGTCATTCATGTATCAAATTCCTTGTTCAGACATGTTGACGAACCCCCCCCATTATAATCCCCATAAAGGACTGTCAGTATAAGGGAACATCCTAAGAAA
This sequence comes from Symbiodinium natans, assembly GCA_905221605.1. Taxonomy (NCBI): domain Eukaryota; class Dinophyceae; order Suessiales; family Symbiodiniaceae; genus Symbiodinium; species Symbiodinium natans. Next base: position 162,720 of record CAJNDS010001480.1, read on the forward strand.
AACCGTCATTCATGTATCAAAGTCCTTGTTCAGACATGTTGACGAAAACGCGCCACAGGCTTACAACATCTTCGTCGCGCCTCCTGAGCATTCCCCTGCAGTTGCGGTTGCCTCTGCCTCTGTCATCGAACTATTGAATGAACTGTCTGGAAGTTTGAGCCGTCGCCGAGTGCTGTCGGGTTGTCCCTGAGGGTCCATGTACCTCATTGTTATGTACTTGGGAAAGTCCCTAAATAGGAGGTACTTTAGGGCCCAAGTTTTCCATATTTGGGTACGTGGACCCTCCGGGTGGGCCAAGGCAGTCGCCTGCAAGTGACGGCGAAACCTGCACCAAAGATTCCTTGGCCACATGGCTGGATGTCGTGTCCAGATATCACGTCACTCGAAACCACGAGCAAGTAGAGTTGGCGTGGGGTCATACGCAGAATCTTCCATGCTGCCTGCACTTTCAACAAAGTGAAGCCACGCCTGTGCTTGAGCCCAAGCGTGGCACGGTTGGTGATGATAGTAGTTCAGGAATGAAGTTTTTTTGTGCTCGCACCCATCCATCCCGCACCCCTCCGCCCCTCTCCGCCTCTCCCTCCTCCCTTCCCTCCCTCGAGTCACCACCACTCCTCGTCCTGCAATGTCTGGCCTAAACTCCAAGCACGCCAAGCACGCCAGCCACCACAGCCTACATCACTGACCCTGACGCCAAGGCACCGTTGGCGCCTTGCTTCCGCGCCTGTCCCGCTTGGGTGCCTCGCACATCATTGTGGACGAGGTGCGCTCCGAGACGTTTGAACCCAGCAATCTCAAACCGGGGAGGCTGGTGCGAAGGATTTTTGTGTTAGGGTTTAGGGCTTTGAAGCCCCTTTGAGGGCCTGGTGCTTCCTAACCGCAGCCTGTGAACCTTCGCGCCCAACCCTAATGAGTTCCCTCTTTCCGATTCTCTAAAAACGACCCTAAACGTTAAAACTTAAGACCCTTAGCGGCAACGATTGCGCGCCACTGCCAGGGCAATGTTAAACCAGACCATTCCAGCCTCATCGGGGTTTCCTGAAATCCTGACAACTGACACAGAGGATTTCAGGGCTGTAAGTAGGGTTTAGGGTTTAGAGGTTTAGGGTTTGGGGTTTGGGGTTTAGAGTTTAGGGTTTAGGGTTAATGGTTTAGGTTTTAGGGCACCCCCCCCCCCCCCCCCCTTGAAATTCTTAGGTCTTAGCTGAGTGTGCGCCGCAAAGAACATGCGGTGTCATCGATTCTTGCAGTAAGCCCCAAACCCCTAAGCCCAGACCCTACGCCCTATATTAAACCCTATAAAGCACCTTTAGCAACTTTAGCCGTAATCAGGCCTTACAAAGACGCTAAACGCCCTGACCGTGGTCTTCTGAAGCTTGGAACCCTAGACCCTAAACCCGAACCCTAAACCCTAAACCCTAAAACCTAAACAACCCTAAACCCTAAACCTTTCATCCCTGGTGGAAAGCAGGCCCACACGCGAGATATTCACACCGACTTGCTGCTCACGGTTCTGCTGGAGTGCCCTTTCCCGAATAGCGTTACGGTGTTGTTCTTTGGGGTTTAGGGTTTAAGGTTTAGGGTTATAGGGTTTAGGGTTTAGGGTTAGGCGGAGTTTCGCTTTGTGGAGGGGTAAGGGGGCCTGTACCTATTGTTCCTACATAGCTCTTGAAATATAGTTCAGGAATTAGGTTCCTATATCCTCGTGCAAAACTACCATAAAACCTAGCTCAATGACGAATGCATAGAGACCCTAGTTCCCTAGTTTACCACCTAGGCTTTGTAAAGTTTAGGACCCGGGGAATTATGTTCCTTATATCCCTCAACCCTTACCCTCATCCCTTACCCTAAACCCTAAACCCTAAACCCCAAACCCTAAACCCCAAACAAAAAACCCGAGGGGTTATGGCTTAGGCATCTTAACGCATGGCCACTCCAGGTTTAGGGTTTTAGGGTTTTAGGGTTTTTGGGTTTCAGGGTTTCAGGGTTTTAGGGTTTTAGGGTTTTTTGCTAGTTTTTGGGTTTCAGGGTTGCAGGGTTTTAGGGTTTTAGGGTTGAGGAAGCAGATGAACCCAATCGTCTTGTCCCTTGCCCAACGCTCTGCCGTGGACGTTGTAACCGAGTAGCTCTGGCCCCGCTATCGAACGACAGCAGCGAAACCCTAAACCCTCATGGCAGGCGCCTAATCAGGTAATGGAATGGGCCAGTTTGGGGTTCAGGGTTTGGGTGTTGGGGTTTCGGATTTCGGGTTTAGGGTTTATGGGCCTTGCCGGGCACGTGCCGCAAGCCCACAACCCTAAGCCCCAAACCCCAAATCTGCGGGGAGTCTACATTCAACAGCCGCTTCCCTAATCATCCCACGTACTAGGGCTTAGGGTTTGGTGTTTGGGGTTTAGGGTTTCCCTAAGCCCTAAAGCCCGAAGCCCAAACCCTAAACCCAAATGCTGGCAAAGGCCCCCAAACCCCATCCTTCCTAAACACCATCCTTGGAAGCCCAGTGGCTGTTTTTGGTTCGACATTTCCTTTGCAAGTAGCCAACCCACCAAAGGGTAAACCTTATCAGGGTTTAGGGTTTAGGGTTTAGGGTTTAGGGTTTAGGGTTTAGGGTTTAGGGTTTAGGGTTTAGGGTTTAGGGTTTACGGTTTAGGGGTTCTTGGGCTACCCAGTCAGCTACCAAGGCTCCTCAGTCGCTCCGATGATCTCAAGGTCCGCTCGGGTCGGAGCTACCAGGAGCTTAATCGTAAGCCGGCGAACCCCAAACCCTTTAGTTGAGGGTTTAGGGTGTAGGGTTCAGGGTTCAGGGTTTAGGGTTTAATTAGGGCTTATAAGGTTAGCCTGAACCTGTATGTCGAGACACTGGTGTCTAGCGCACAGGGTAGTAATTTGGATCGTCCTTCAGCAGGACAGAAGACCATGTTCGGGCACACGCATGCCCGGTCCGGCAGATGCATCCGTGTGGACCGAAAGGCATGAAGATTTGAAGCAAGCTTTTGCGGAGAGGCGTGAGAATAAGATTGCGGAGGGCGAGGGAAAGCACGCAAGCAAGGCCTGTGCGGAAGCACGGGAGCACGCCGACGACATTCACGAAGAAGTGTTCCACTGCGCGAGCACAACGCCTCCATGGCGAGACGGCCAGGCATGCTGCCCGAGGCCCCGCCCGACGCTCTGCCCGACGCTCTGCCCGACGCTTCGAAAGGCGACGTGTTACATCGGTGCTAAAGGCATATGCCTGGTCAGCGTCGGGCAAATGAACTCCCCTTAAACCCTAAACCCTACACCCTCTACCCTTGGATTGGTTTTGCAAGTTGTAGTTCGATGGGTCCAGCCCTTGTCAGCCCGTTTACCCCATCGAAGTTAGTGTTAGGGTGTTAGGGTTAAGGGTTTGGGGTTTGCGGCTTAGGGTTTAGGGTGTAGGGTTTAGGGCATCAAAGTCCTTTGTAGTAAGAGGGCCCCCTTTCCTTGTTGGGGCTTTTAGGGCTTGTGTAGCCGTATCTTCAGTGGGCTTATAGGGCTTGTGTGTAGCTGCATCTTCATTTATAGAAGATCTCTTGACTTCAGTTAGTGTGTTTGAGGGCTGCTCCCTCTTCATAGAGGCTTATGGGATGCTGGGGAGTATATTTTAAAACCCTAAACCCGAACCCTAAAGCCGAAACCCGAAACCCTGCACCCTAAACCCTAAACCCTCCTTGCAGAGCTTCTAGAAATTCTCTAAACCCTAAACCCTAAACCCTACACCCTAAACCCTAAACCCTAAACCCTAAACCCTAAACCCTACACCCTACACCCTACACCCTAAACCCTAAACCCTTGAGAAGTCTTCTTGCGCAGGTGATCGTCATGTCCGCCACCCTGGACGTGTCGAAGCCGCTTGGGCCATCCTGGGTCTGATGTGGATGAGCCCCCTGAATCTCGAACCCGAAACCCTACACCCTAAGCCCTAGACCCTAAACTCTAGACCCTAGACCTTAAACCTGAAACCGTAGACCCTAAACGGTAAACCCTAAACCCTAAACCCTAAACCCTAAATCCTAAACCCTGACAACCGTAAACCCTGAACCCGAGACCCTACACCCTAGACCCTAAACCCTAGACCCTAAACCCTGAACCCTGCACCCTAAACCCTAAACCACCCTAGCTCTAAACCATAAATCCTAACCCAGAACCCTGAGAACCCCTGAGAACCCTGAGAACCCTAAGAACCCCGAGAACCGCAAAGCCTAAGACCCAAACCTTATAAGACCCAAGGTGGCAAAACCACTTCGCCGACTTCGGCTGCGAACTGGTCCAAGCCGGCGGGCGCCCCTACCAGGCCATGCTTGGGGTTTCCGGAAGTTAGGGTTCAGGGTTTAGGGTTTAGGGTTTAGGGTTTAGGGTTTAGGGTTTAGGGTTTTAGGGGTGTAGGGGTTGAGGGGTTGAGGGGTTGAGGGGTTTAGGGGTTTAGGGGTTTAGGGGTTTAGGGGTTGAGGGGTTTAGGGGTTGAGGGGTTTAGGGGTTTAGGGGTTGAGGGGTTGAGGGGTTGAGGGGTTGAGGGGTTTGGGGGTTTACGGGTTTAGGGGTTTAGGGGTTTAGGGGTTGAGGGGTTGAGGGGTTTAGGGGTTTAGGGGTTGAGGGGTTTAGGGGTTTAGGGGTTTTAGGGGTTTAGGGGTTTAGGGGTTTAAGGGTTTAGGGGTTTAGGGGTTTAGGGGATTTAGGGTTTAGGGTTTAGGGTTCCGAAAGTGAAGTTTAGCAAGACCGTAAACCCGACGCGTGGCGTCTGTTGCAATGAGTTTAGGATGTAGGGTTCATTTTTGTTTTTTTGTACACGCTTTGGGGCTTTTGGTTTAGGGTTCAGGGTTCATTCAGGGTTCAGGGTTTAAGGTATTGTGCGTTATAGGGCCTGCGGATTAGGATTTGGGCTTTGTATTGCGCGCCCCCAACAGCCATTTTGAAGCCCTGTGAGCGTTACAACACCCTATGGCATGCCCTTTAAGATCCTTGAGCCTTAATTTAAACCTGAACCAGGTCGAGAAGTTCTTCCTGGAGGATTCTTGGCAAACTGAGACCCATTAGAAGGGTACAAGGGTTGGGGTTTAGGGTTTCGGATTTGGGGATTGGGGTCTGGTCTACGGTTTAGGGTTTAGGGGCTGGGGTTTCGGGTTTAGGGTTTGGGGTTTCGGGTTTAGGGGGTTTGGTTGCTTGCAAACTTTTAGCCGTTTCTTCATCAGACCCCGGCTCTACTGGCGGCTCCGAAGCCAGAAGACGAGGGAGGGAGGGAGGGAACCCAAACCCCCAAACCCTAAACCTCCTACGTAGCCCTAAACGCTAAACCCCCCAAACCCCCCAACCCCCAACTCCCCCTTGCCCTAAGCCCGAAACCCTAAATCCGAAACCCCAAACCCCTAAACCCCAAAACCCCAAACCCCCTGAACCCTGAACCCCAAACCCCCAAACCCCCTAAACCCTCAACCCCTAAACCCTAAACCTCAAGCCCCTCCCCCCTTCCCTTCCCTTGAACCCAAACCCCAAACCCCAAACCCCAAACCCCAAACCCCAAACCCTAAACCCTAAACCCTAAACCCTAAACCCTAAACCCTAAACCCTAAACCCTAAACCTCAACCCCCTCCCCCTCCCCCCCCCCTCCCCCCTTCCCTTGAAAGGGCCCGACCTCTGAGGACATCGTCGAGACACTGCGTTGGCGGCCGGAGTCCGGCAGCGAACCGGAGATGTGGGCACGATGCATTGGTGGACTTTAGGGTTTAGGGTTTAGGGTTTGGGGTTTAGGGTTTAGGGTTTAGGGTTTAGGGTTTAGGGCTTCGGGGTTTAGGGTTAGAGGGTTAGAGGATGTGGGCAGGATGCAATCTATGCTTTGTTGGGGCTTCTCCGGGTTGGTGGACTGTTTAGGGTTAGAGGGTTAGAGGGTTAGAGGGTTAGAGGGTTAGAGGGTTAGAGGGTTAGAGGGTTAGAGGGTTAGAGGGTTAGAGGGTTAGAGGGTTCTAGCACTCATGTTTCGAAGGCTGTTCATTCACGTGCAGGCTGTGTGAGTAGAGTGTGCAAGGGCTCCCATGCCTCCCTTCCGCCACAACCTACTACGTTCTCATGTGCATCCCTATACATGCATGCAGGAACTGGCTCTAGGTAGGTCTCGGTTCGGTATCCTAGGCCCTGTGCCCTGAGCCATTCGCCCTGGACCCTGATGCCCTGCCCCAACTCTGAACCGTACTTGAAGTTTCAAGAGCCCGAAATCGAGGGTGCAGGTTTTCACGAGGGAGTTTCTATTATCTGCCGACCTCCCAAATCCACACCAAGCGGAAGCCAGCAAGTGTAACTAGCCCAGCCTTGAACCCAACCTCCCGCCTTCCCACCCCTGAACCCTAAACCCTAAACCTAAATCCCTGAGCCCTGGACCCTAAACCTTAACTGGAGCTGAGGATGGGCGTCTGGTCCGAACTGGACTGCAACAGGCGCCACGCCCCGGATTTTGCGTGTGTTTGGGTTTAAGGTTGAAAGGGTTAGGGTTTCGGCTTTGGGGTTGAGGGATTAGGGTTCCTAAACCCTAAACCTAAACCCCAAACCTCCCTAAAGGTTTGAGGTCCTAAGTTTGACAAGGTTTCGGTTCAGGGTTTGGGGCTCAAAGGCTTGAGGCTGAGGGGTTGAAGGGTTCGAGGGCTGAGTTCATGGTTGAAAGGCCATGAAGGGTTAAGGCTGAAGTGTTTTGGCGGTTTCGGGTTTAAGGGTTCGCGGTTTGGTGTTTAGGTCATCTGGAGTATCTCCGTTCTTACCACCTTACCCGACCGCTTTCATTCCCAGATAAATCCTGAAGCTTTAGAAGTTGTACAGTTCTGCCCTGAACCCTGAACCTTGAACCCTGAACCCGGAAATATAGGGTTTTAGGGTTTAGGGTTTAAGGATTTGGGTGCAGGGTTTCAGAGCTTGTGGACGTCCCTGAGGCATTCAACACCTCCAAACCCGAACCCTAAGCCCTGAACCTTCTGAATCCTATAAACCCTATAAATTCAATCCAGCACTAGAAGCCCTATAGGCTCCGCAATGAACCCCCCCAAGCCACAAGCCGCGGCGCACCAAGACCCCGAACCCTAAACCCTAAACCCTAAACCCTAAACCCTAAACGCTAAACCCTAAGCCCTAAGCCCTAAACCCTAAACCCTAAACCCTAAACCCTAAACCCTAACCCGAAACCCCACCTATGGCACCCCAGAGTCCCCAATCAAGGCGCCCTGCGGCCCTGAGAACAGTTGTAGTTTTCAGGAAAAATTGTCCGGGTTCAGGGTTTAGGGTTTAGGGTTTAGGGTTTAGGGTTTATAGGGTTTAGGGGCGAGTGAAGTCAGGGGCTTCGTGGATCAAGACGGCCAATACAGCCCTGCGACTCGGCGCGGTTTAGGGTTCCGGGTTTTGGGATTCGGCGATGCCTGCAAACAACTGGGCATGTCACGTCCCAAAGGATCCACGTAAAAAGGAGCCCTACTTGGAGGTACTTAAGAACCATTTTTCCTGTATTATTACTGTTTGGTTAGTAAGTACCATGAACTTCCAAGTACACCCTTGGGGTGGACACCGCTGCCCAGCCTCCTCTAGTGCCTGCCTCGCACTTCTAAACGGACACGCTGCCACCTGACATTTGCACCTTGAAGGAGAAGATCGCACCTGATGGCGAGAAGCAACAAGGACTTCCCCGCCAGGATTGGGACCCCCAGCCTCCTTCAAACCTCGACTTGGACTTGAGGATGCTCAGGCTGCCATTTGCGACGTTGAGCCTGTTGCCAAGAGTGGAGTGGTCGATGGAAATGGCTCCTCCACGCGATGAAGCCGACACGAAAAGGTCCTATTTCAGCACAGCCACCTGTGGTTCATGTGAGCCGGACCCAGCACAAGCACCAGAATGCTACAGGTGCACAAGTCCTGTCCCCAAAAACCTCAAGGGTTTAGGGTTTGGCTTAGGGTTTAGGGTTTAAAGGAGTCCCGAAAATTAATCCCTATCAACCCGAGAAACTAGAGTTTACGGCTTAGGGCCATCCCTGCACTTTTTTGCAAGTCGCCCCAGGGAGCTATGGCCCTGATTTTCCGATATTCTCGGCCCGCCTAAGCCCTCAATCTGAAAACCCTGGAATCCCTAAACCTTAAACCCCACGTCCGTGTGCAACTCACCCTCAACCCTAAACCCTAAACCCTATAAACCCCAAAACCCTAAACCCTATAAACCCTAAACCCCAAAACCCTAAACCCCAAAACCCTAAACCCCAAACCCTTGAGGTTTTTTGGAGCCCCTTGTCCCTAAACCCTAAAAACCCTAAACCCCCCCAAAACCCTAAACCCTAAACCTCTCAAGGCAACCGTGAAAGTTGTCCAGTCCCTCCCCGAGAGCGTGATTCCTTTCCACCTCCTTGCCGCCATCATCAAGTGGGTCGATGGAGTCATGTCTGCACGCAGTTGCTTTCGTTGTCTCCATCGCTTTGTTGGCAAGTTTATTGCAATTTCTCTTTGACATTCGCAAGTGATCTGAAGAGGGAGAGAGAGAGCGAGAGAGAGAGAGAGAGAGGCAGAGCGAGAGAGAGAGAGAGAGAGAGATGTCCTGTCTCCTTTGTCCCGAATTGCCAATGTTTGTGAGACTTGTGGTTCGTGCTTGTTAGGGTCTGTCTTAGGGAGACTTGGGTCAGTATAGTGTATGGGGATTCATTTCTCAGGTCTTCTGGGGTGGCTGGGGATGAGTGGGCTTCTTGGGGCCCAAGTCTTGGGGTTCACTAGGGACCACTTCGCTCAAAGTCATGAAACAAAGGGTTTGCTGTAGGAGTTTAGTGTTTATAAGGTTTAGGCTCAGTCTGCTCTTAAAGTGAGTCAGAGTGGGTCCAACAGCACATCCCTGATTCCTGATCCGTTGCGTAACCTAGAGCGTCCATTTGTCGTGCCATTATGGAAATAGGTTCCAAGAAGCCTTGTGTAGTGTGGTTTCGGGGCATCCTATTTCCAATTGAGTACTACAAATGAGATCCTCCTGGGTGATTCCTGCTATGTCTGAAGCCAGTCGGCAGGCTGGGGCAAGATGGGAAGCGCCCGCGCCTCACGCGGAGCTGAGGGTGGTACTTGGGTGGGAGTTTAGGGTTTAGGGATTAGGGATTTAGGGTTTAGGGATACATCTTGTAGAGTTCTATGGAGCCCAATTCGAATATTCCCCCGCCCAAGGTTGTGAGCATGGAAGCTCCCCAGCAAAACAGGGCAGAGAAGGGTCTTGGGCTTTAGGTTTGCTTGTTCCATACCGTGGGCTGCTCATGCTTGCCATCCTCATGAGATTCGTGGCTTTCAACTGTTGTGGGTGGAGGTTGGGGCTTCTCCACTCATGTGTTGCACACCTTGAAGCCAAGTCATCCCATGAAGGGCATCTGCAGTAACATCATAAGCCCTAAACTCGACAAAAGACAGATGGGCTAAGGTCCTGGTCTTTCTCCCCGGCTGGCATGAAATCGCATCTGGGATCAGCATCTGCGCCCCTGGTTCCTACACCTAAGGTCGGGCTTTAGGTCAGTTTAGGTTTAGGGATGAACTCAGTGAAGCTTGCGACCCTCCCCCGGAAGCAAATGTCTCCCCTGAGACCTCATTATTACAGCAGGTTTCTTCGGGGTATCTCAGTACTTCGCCAGCAAGCATGGCCACCAAGAAGTTGACTTCCGAGATGCACCGATAGTCGCAGAGTACTTAGAAGCCCGAAACCCTATATAATTCGCCGGAACCCTTGACAAGACCCTCACTAAGCCCAAACTTTAAACCGAAAACCCTAACCCCCCCCCCCCCCCCCCCCCCCCCCACCGCCACCCCCCCCCCCCCCCCCCCCACTCCCACTGAAGTGAGGGGGGACTCTGCGCTTGCTAGACCTTAGCCCAAAGATTTACAAAGCTTTTGAATCGCAAGACCCTCACAGCATCACCTATCCGATCCCCTCTCTAGAGGGTTTCTGGTTTAGGGTAAGTCAGCAGAACTTGGGGCCTTCTTGTGGGGGGGTTTTAGGGTAGTAAGAGGGGAGGTACAAAGGGGTCTCATGCCTGATGCCATCTAGAAAAACTACACCCCATGTTGACCTCCGATGAATGTCCATCGATTCAAATCCTCCCCCCCCCCCCCCCCGGCCAGCCCACAAGGCCCTCTATTGAGGGGGGTCGGCTCCTCTGCTTGTTGTAAATAGGACCCTTGGGATGTTCCCCCTTATACTAGAAGTCCTTAATAAGGACTAGAATGAGGGGTACTATGATCCCCTATCAAGGACTGTTAGTATAAGGGGGAAAATCCCAATAGGACCGGTAAGACCCTGCAGCCTCTAGCTTCCGGGATTCTTATTTGAGGGGAGGACGATACTTGAGTTCCGGGCCCGAGGCATCTCAACTGAGGAGGGCTTAGAAATCTGAAGTGGACATTTAAACCCTACATCCTCAACCCTAAACCCTAAACCCCAAACCCCAAACCCCAAACCCTACATCCTAAACCCCAACCCCCAAACCCCAAACCCCTCCACTTGGCGGAGGCAGTTTGCAGCGCGTTTCTCCATCGAGACCCACTCTTGCGCATCGCGGCTAGAAAGGGCCTAGGGCCTATTGGGTTTAGGGTTTAGGGTTTAGGGCCTGGGGGCTCAGTTTAGCCTAACTCGTCTCGCAGTATTTCTGCGACAGGGGTGCCGACTGCACCGACTGTGTGCGAGCTTTCGCCGTGTCAGATTGTTGCACATGAAGGTTTAGGGTTTGAGAATGTGGGACTCAGGAGAAGCAAATTTCTGCCTGCCTTGGCCCTTTGGAGCCACGCACTACACCCTAAACTTGAACCTGAAACCCGAAACCCTAAACCTTGAACCTGAAACCCTAAACCCTAAACCCTAAACCTTGAACCTGAAACCCTAACCCTAAACCCTAAACCGTAAACCCTAAACCCTAAACCCTAAACCCTAAAAGCCTAAAAGCCTTGAACCTGAAACCCGAAGCCCTCCCAGACTTCCCGAGGCCACCTGGACATCGTTCCGCTACACAGCACGGATCCAAAGTTCTGGAGGGGCTTGCTCGGAGTTTGGAGCACAGGAGCCCTAAACCCTACACCTTAAGCCTCAAGTTCTAAATTCTAAATTAAACCTTAAACCCTAAACCCTACACCTTAAGCCTTAAACCTTAAACCCTACATCCTGGATCCTGAACACGAACCTTCTTAACTCCTGCACTCCAAATACCCCTGTAGCCTGAAACCCGACACCCGAAACCATTGGGGGTTAGGGAATATCGACCCGGGTTGAAATGGGTTTAGGTGTAGTGGGTTAGGGTTTAGGGTTGGAGGGGTTTAGGGTTTCGGGTTACAGGGTTACAGAGGTTGAGGGTTACTGGGTTTTAGGGTTTCGTTGGATAGGGTTTAAGGGTTTTGGCCGCCCCAGAGGGGTTTGTGTTGGTTTGGTCTTCAGTGCTTCGAGGCGGTGCAGGATCGCGGTTGTTTTAGGGGGCCTTTTATGGGAAGACTTGGAGTCTTCAGTTCATATTCATAGGGTTTGGAGTTTAGGGTTTAGGGCTTACGGTTTGGGGTAAACTTACCCTTTACCCTAAACCCTAAACCCTAAACCCTAAACCCTAAACCTTTTCAGGGTGTACAGGGTTTTCCAGGATTCCTCTCAGGCTCCGTGCCCCCTGCGGAGCAGCAGCGCGCCTTCCAGCCGGCCTACGCGGGACGCCGGAAAGCGCTTCGGCTTCAGAGGGGCCAGGGTTTAGGGTTTAGGGTTTAGGTTTAGGGTTTATGGCTAGGGTTAAAGGGTTGAGGGTTTCGGGCTGTAGAAGGGACACATGGGGGCTGTTTCAACATCTTTGGGGCTATGTCGGTACATAGGGGAGTCTTTGATCTGAGGTGTATGTGTGCGTGTTCTCTTCCGCTCTCTCCTTCTCTCTCTCTCTATATATATATATATATATTTAATTCATATATAGATAAAGATCGGGGTACTACCGGCTACGTAGTCCGACTAAGGGTCCTTACTAGCATCCCTCCTAGAACATCCTGTCAACAATCCTAGCTCCCTAAATCCTAAGCCAGAAGACCTGGACTCCTGCGCCTTGAGCTGCGAGGTGCGGGAGCTATAATAGGCTTGGCCGGTCGCACAGAATCTGATCTAAGGGTGGTTGCCCTTACTATGGTCCCTTACCTCCCTTTAAAGGCTTCTGATGTATGGGCCCTTGGGTTCTTGATGGTAAAGGGGTATGTAAGGGGTCCCCTTTTAAGGGCTCATAGCAAGGGACCATGTAGCTACTCTTAGACAAAATGCAAGAGCTTCACAAGGCGTAGGGTTGTACATACGCCCGGGTGGAAGGGCTTCGAGTCCTGGATGTTTGTTGCGATGTTTGGGGCTCAAGGTTGCAGTAGCCCTAAACCCTACATCCTAAACCCTAAACCCTAGACCCTAAACCCTAAACACTCACCCCGAACTCTTGGGGGTTAGGCATTAGCTTAGCACCAAGCTTTTGGGGGCTTCAGGTCATTCTCGGCACAGACATTGCCGAGAATCTTGTCTGCACCAAGTGACCTTTAGGATGAGCCTTGCGAGTCCACACCTGAAGGCGCATGGGTATCAGTGCTTACAACTGGGTTTAGGGTTTAGGGTTTAGGGTATAGGGTTTAGGGTTTAGGGTTTAGAGCTATTTGTGGTCCACATTGGGGGCCTTTATGTTCGTAAACCCCCATATAGAATTGAATCATGTATACAATGTTAAACTTTTTTGGGGCTAGGTTATGCGGTCCCTAAGTAGAATCGGTGGGTTCAGGGTTTAGGGTTCACCTTAGACCCTAAACCCTAAACCCCCGAAACCCTAAACACCGCAACGTCGTACGCCCACGAAGCTGGGGTTTCCGAAAATCGGGTTGAGGGTTTGGGGATAAGGGTTTAGGGTTTAGGGTTTAGGGTTTAGGGTTTAGGGTTTAGGGTTTAGGGTTTAGGGTTCAGCTGAGGACATCCATCACCATTCCGGACATTCTCTGCGTGATCGACAGCGGCCTGGCGAGGATCAAGAAGCACACGAACCTGGAGGCTGTGAAATTGAACGAGTTGTGGTTTGGGTTCAGCTTTTGGGGATTAGGGTGGGCTCAATTTGATTGGCAACTTTTCTGTTTAGGGTTTAGGGTTTAGGGTTTAGGGTTTAGGGTTTAGGGTTTAGGGTTTAGGGTTTAGGGTTTAGGGTTTAGGGTTTAGGGTTTAGGGTTTAGGGTTTAAGTGAAAGAGGTAGCAGCTGCTGAAATAGTGTCAATATTTGAGTACCGGGGTTAGGGTTTGGGGTTCGGGGTGTAGGGTTTGGGGGTTTTAGGGCTTATCGGGTTGAGTTTAGTATCCTGGTATGCCAAAGAGTTCCCTTAAACCCAAGCCCTAAGCCCTAAACCCTGCAGCGCCCGGCCTCTGGCGAAGGTGGTCTGGGCGAGCCAGGCCAATCTGTTGCAGCGCGCCGGCCGCGCCGGGCGCGTGCAGCGCGGGACCTGCGCCGGAAGCCGAGGGTTCAGGGTTTTGGGTTTGGGGTTTGGGGTTTAGGGGTTTAGGGGTTTAGGGGTTTAGGGGTTTAGGGGTTTAGGGGTTACTTAGGGGTTTAGGGGTTTTATTAGGGTTTAGGGGTTTAGGGGTTACTTAGGGGTTACTTAGGGGTTACTTTGGGGTTTAGGGGTTTAGGGGTTGAGGGGGTTTATTAGGGTTTTTAGGGGTTTAGGGGAGGCTTTGCTGTGCAGGAGTAAATTGGGGTTCTCTTCAAGGAGTCCGATTGTGAATGCTGTCTTATCAATTCCGAATTCCTTAAGCCTAGACCCTGGTTTAGGGTTTAGGGTTTAGGGTTTAGGGTTTAGGGAAACCCTAAACCCTGAAAGCCCGTAATTTCAAGGAGCTGGCTTCGACCCTCCTGATTGGCGCATCCTTGAAACCCTTGACCCTAAACCCTGGGCCCCTGAAGCTTTTCACTCCCTACTTCCTAAGCCCTCAACCCTAAACCCTAAACCCCAAACCCTAAACCCCAAACCGCAAACCCTGAACCCTACTCCACATCGGCCTGCCCCCGAGGTCCACCTCCTCACCTACAAGCGCTTTCAGCTGCTTGCGAGTGAGCCGACTCCGGACCACCTTAGGTGTCCTAAACCCACAAAGAGTGCAGGGGTTTTTAGGGGCTCAGGGTTTAGGGGTTTAGGGGTTTAGAGGTTTAGGGGTTTAGGGGTTTAGGGGTTAGGGTTTGGGGTTTAGGCTGTAGGGCTTAGGGTTTAGGGTTACCATGGGTTCAGGCTTTGGTTTTTGGGATTGGGTTTAGGGTGTCGAAGTTACAGGGTGGGGCCCCCTAGTTATAAGTAGAGTTATAAGGGCCCTAAATTGGGTTATAAGGACCCTAAGTTAGGTTATAAGTCCCTTAACTACAGTTAGTATAGTAAGGGGGCCCCACCCTGTAGGGGGTTTAGATTAGGGGTTTTGGATATGTAGGGACTCAGCTCTGGTACCCCTTGAATGAACTGTTCGGGGAATTCTGAAGGCTTAGTCCTTTATTTACACTTCCTTTTGGGTTATTATGGAGGTATGCGAATCCATCAACCCCAATCCTAAAAACCTTATCCCCTAAAAACCCTAAGCCCTATGGCTTAAGGCTGGAACTCGTAGGGATTTGGTCTTTGGATGCCTGTAAGGTTTTGGGCTTCGGGCTGTCGGGATTCAAGTAAGGTGGCTTGGTTTGGATTTGGGATTAGGGTTTAGTGTTTAGGATTTACCAAGCTGTCGCTGAAATCTTTACGTGCTGAGCAAACCCTAAACCCTAAACCCTAAACCCTAAACCCTAAACCCTAAACCCTAAACCCTAAACCCTAAACCCTAAACCCTAAACCCCAAGAAGCATGCGCGTTACACGCCTCGTCGGGCTTTGCCAAGCACCTGCATCTGCACTTCGGTGGCGCACCTGCGCGTGCGCGAGTAACAGAAGCCTCCGTCCCGGGCATCCGTTTAGGGTTTAGGGTTTAGGGTTTAGGGTTTAGGGTTTAGGGTTTAGGGTTTAGGGTTTAGGGTTTAGCTCGGATACCCTTTTGAGCGTGCCTCTCAAGATCGCGGAACTCGACGCCGAGGCGGCAAAGTGTCTCTTTTTTGGATCTACTAGGACCCGGAGCAGGCCCTTATTCCCATTTTTTAGGTTTTAGGGCCCCTTCTAATCCCCTTTAAAACAACAAGGGGCACCCTTTTTATACCTAGGCTACTCTTGGGTCTAGTCTAAGGACGAAACCCATGCAAAAGCATCGGGAACGCTGAAGCTCTCGACCCGAGACCCGTCCACCCTGCACTTTCAAGCCGAAGCCCTGACCCTACAAGCCCGAAACTCCTAGTCCCCGAAGCCCTGTGAGGCTCATAAGCCCTAAACCTTCCTAAACCTAATACACTGGGAGCAGCGTCATGAAGATGAGCTTACAGGGTGGGGCCCCCTTACTATACTAACTGTAGTTAAGGGACTTATAACCTAACTTAGGGTCCTTATAACCCAATTTAGGGCCCTTATAACTCTACTGATAACTAGGGGGCCCCACCCTGTAGGGTTTGGGGTTTAGGGTGTAGGGTGTAGGGTTGTTCCTTTTTTGTGCCGAAAAGGTGCTCCAAGTGTTGCGGGAGGCATCGGGCTGGGATGCTGGGTCGGCGCCGTTTTTTTCTCAGAAGTATTCCTCCTCGAACCCGAAACCCCCTAAATCTCGAAGACCCTAGACCCTAACTCCCAGAGTCCCGAACATTTCGTAAACCCTAAACCCCTAAGCCCCTAAACCCCAAATCCCTAAGCCCTGCGTCCCGAATCCCTAAACCCTACACTTAAAAAAAACAAAACGAGAAGAAAACAGGCTAAACCCCAAACCCTAACACCCCAAATCCCTGAACCCTACATCCATATTCCTTAAACCCTAAACCCCAACCCTAAGCCCTAAACCCTAAACCCTAAATCCTCCCTTTAACCGCAGGAGATGCAGCGGGTTCCCCTGGACGAGGCAGTCTTGGCTCTCTGTGAGCTGGGCTTGGATCCTTGGCCTTGCTGTTTAGGGTTTAGGGTTTAGGGTTTAGGGTGTAGGGTTTAGGGATTGAGAATTTAGGGTTTAGGGTTCAGGGATTGAAGGTTTGGGGTTCAGGGTTTAGGGATTCAGGGTTTAAGGTTTGGGGTTTAGGGTTCATGGTTTGGGGTTTAGGGTTCATGGTTTGGGGTTTAGGGGTCTAGGGTTTTTCTTGGGTTACAGGATTTAGGTTTGAGGGATTCAGGGCGGGAATTTTGGGGTCCCCAAGCGTTCCTAAACTCTCAATTTAGGGTTTAGGGTTTTAGGTTTTATAGGGTTTATAGGGCTGATAGGGTTTATTGGGTTTAGAGGGTTTATAGGGTTTATAGGGTTCATAGGGGTTATCGGGTTTGTAGGGTTTACAGGGTTTATAGGGTTTAGGGTTTTAGGGTATTCTTAGTTTGAGGGATCGGAAGCCGGCTTCTCTCTCAAAAACCACGGGGGGTTTAGGGTTTAGGGTTTTAGGGTATTCTTAATTGAGGGATCTTAATTGATGGAAGGCTTATCAGTCTGGAGTGGGCGTTACAACCCGAACCTTGTTGTAATTCGCTCCCGGCTTTCCGAGTGCATTGTGGAATTCAGCGCCCAGGACTGCTGCCGGGTGGAAGACGCTGACCTTCAGGTCAGGGTTTAGGGTTTAGGGTTTCGGGTTTAGGTTTAGGGGTTGGGGTGCTTTAGTCACATGCGCCAGAAGTCTTTTGTCAGGCTTCAGTTCAAGAATGCGCATGCAGAACAATTGGATAGTCAGCAATTAATACAGGCGGCTGGGCGTTGGGGTTTGGGCTGAAGGTTACCCTAAACCCTAAACCCTAAACCCTAAATCTTCAGCCTGCAACCCTGAACTCCCTAAAGCTGAGAACGTGCGGGGTTTAGGATTTAGTTTAGGCTTTAGGGGCCTCTACCCCCGCCTGACCCTGCAAAACTTGGTACCAGAGCTTGTGTGGCTTAAATTCACCAAGCCCTGTGGTGTGTTTTGTTTTTTTTTCGGTGTTTAGGGCTGGCGAGAGTCCGCGGGAGAGGAGCACCCAAAGCCCGAAACCCCTACTGGCCTCTACCCCCGCCTGACCCTGCAAAACTTGGTACCAGAGCTTGTGTGGCTTAAATTCACCAAGCCCTGTGGTGTGTTTTGTTTTTTTTTTCGGTGTTTAGGGCTGGCGAGAGTCCGCGGGAGAGGAGCACCCAAAGCCCGAAACCCCTCTAAAGCCCTAAATCCTAAACCCCCTAAACTCTACCTCCCTAATCCCCTAAACTCTACTTCTCCAAGTAGTTACCTGAACGACGAAACCACAAACCCCCACTGGCCTAAACCCCTGTGCATCTCCCAACGCTTCGTCGCAAGCAGCGGGGAACACCCGCAGGCATGGGGCTCCAGCGCTTACGTGATGACCTTCCTCAAGAAGGAGCCTCGTTGAGAAATGCCGCCACACTGAAAGCCTGTCATCCCCTATAACCTGTCCCATAACCCCGAAACCCCAAACCCTAAACCCCAAAAAACACTTGACCCCAAATCCTTGGTGAAGGGTTTGTTTTTGTTGCATCAGGTTCATGTCGGCTACGGGTTTCCGACCGCAAGGGTCCAAGCAATTATCTTCACGCGAGGATGTGAGACCCCACAGGAGTCATCACTAAACCCTAAACCCTAAATCCTAAACCCTAAACCCTAAACCCTAAACCCTAAATCCTAAACCCTAAACCCTAAACCCTAAACCGTTTGGTTCTATGCACCCACTCTGAACCCCAAAGCCCGAAGCCCTCACACGCCAAAACACCAAAACCCCAAACCCTAAACGCGTAAAACTTGGGATGTCCCTCCTTATACTCACAGTCCTTAATCGGGCTTGTACATAGAATTCCTATTAAGGGACTGTTCGTATAAAGTGGGAACACCCCAAGGTAAAAACCCGAGGGGGAAACGCAAGGATTGAGGAGACTAGCATCCATGGAGCCATCGGGGGCCAGGTTGAAGCAAACCCTCAAAGCCCAAAAAAACCCAAAGCCCTGAACTTTCGAACCCTAGAACCCGGGAACCCAAAAAACCCTAATCCCTAAAGCCTTAAAACCCAAAAAACTATAAACACCCTAAAACCCTAAAACCTGACCCATAAGCCGTAAGCCCTAAACTCCAAAGCCCCAGCCCTGAACCCTAGACCTTAAGCCCAAAAGCTTCATAGCTCGAAACCCTGTAGAAAGCCTCTGGTTTAAGGTTTAGGGTTTAGGGTTTAGGGTTTAGGGTTTAGGGTTTAGGGTTCCAAAGCTCACAAACTCTGTAGAAAGGCCCGCAACAAGGGGGCCACTCAAGCAGACCATGGCCCGCCACAATCCCTGGGGGCCCCTGGGACATCCCAAGCCAAACGCTAAACCTGAGACCTTAAACCCCTAAACCCCTAAACCCCTAAACCCCCAAACCCCCAAAACCCCTAAACCCCTAAACACCCCTAAACCCCTAAACCCCAAACCCCTAAACCCCTAAACCCAAACCCCTAAACCCCTAAACCCTACAACTCCTAAAACTAAACCCTAAACCCCTAAACCCCTACACCCCTAAACCCCTAAACCCTACATAAACCCCAAAACCCCTAAACCCGAAACCCCAAAACCCCAAAACCCCAAAACCCCAAAACCCCAAAACCCCAAAACCCCTAAACCCCTAAACCCCTAAACCCTAAAACCCAAAAACCCAAAGTCCCTAAAACCCTAAAACCCTAAAACCCTAAAACCCTAAAACCCCAAACTCGAAACTCGAAACCCCTAAACCCTAAAACCCCCAAACCCTAAACCCTAAACCCTAAACCCTAAACCCTAAACCCTAAACCCTAAACCCTAAACCCTAAACCCTAAACCCCTAAACCCCAACGTCTACTCCAAGAGCCGGCCGCAGGCTCCAGACCCGCCCTCGCAGAAAGAGGCAGGGCTGGGAGGGTTCAGGGTTTGGGGTTTAGGGTTTAGGGTTTAGGCTTTAGGGTTTAGGGTTTAGGGTTTGGGGTTTAGGGTTTGGGGTTTAGGGTTCTGGGGTTTAGGGTTTGGGGGTCTAGGGTTTTGGGGTTTGGGGTTCAGGGTTTAGGGTGTTGGGTTCGGCTTTGCTTTCAGGCCCAGGGCTCTTGGGTGGTTTAGCGTTCTATTGGGATTTAGGGCTATGGTTAATTGCGGGTTTTCGGGGCTAAGGATTTTATATTCTGAGACGGAACCCTAACCCTAAACCCTAAACCCTAAACTGACAGCCCTATAAACAACCTTCATAGAACCTTCATAGTGCCCTTGAGAACGGTTTCTGAGAGGCTCCATGCGCCCTTTGCGCCCAACGTGGCCGAGCTACCCTATACCCTATACCCTAAACCCTAAACCCTAAACCCTAAACCCTAAACCCTAAACCCTAAACCCTAAACCCTAAACCCTAAACCCTAAACCCTACACCCTAACCTGCAACTTACGAGAGGCAGGCCTGTCGCTCCTTCAGATCCGCGACTATTACGTCTTCTCCTTCTGTAGTCTTGCCCGGCTTGACCATCTTGCACGATGCAGGAGCCAGCACACAGATGTGCACAGGCTCTAAACCCTAAACCCTAAACCCTAAACCCTAAACCCTAAACCCTAAACCCTAAACCCTAAACCCTAATCCCTCTCTGGTGTCGTTGGCCAAGGACGCTCAGAGCAAGCCTCCAGTGGTCATCGACGTCAACCTCTTGCAGACCTTGACGCCAGTGGATGAGCTCAGGGTTTAGGGTTTAGGGTTTAGGGTTTAGGGTTTAGGGTTTAGGGTTTAGGGTTTAGGGAAACTGTCCCCCGGCCACAGCCCTAAATCCTTATGCCCCCAAAATAGGGTTTGAGGGTTTGGGCACAAGGCCTTGCATTGCCAAAATTGGCTTTCACATATCCTAGTCTTCAAACGCCTCGGTTTAGGGTGTACCCTGAACCCTAAACCCCAAACCAAAAACCCTAGAAACCTAACCCTTAACCCTTAACCCCCAAACCCTAAACCCTAAACCCGAAACCCTAAACCCTCAACCCCCTCCCAAACCCTAAACCCTAAACCCTAAACCCTAAACCCTAAACCCTAAACTCTAAACCTGCGAACATGGCAGCGTGCAGCAGGTCCGAAATGCCTTCCGCGAGTTGCAGCACGTGGGAGCATTGGATTGGGATGGCTACTTGGCCGCATGCAGGGCTTAGGGTGTAGGCTGTGGGCTTTAGGGTTTAGGATTTAGGGTTCAGGGTTTAGGGTTCAAGGTGTGGGAATTAGGGTGTCCACAAAACCCTAAGAGGTTTCCGGGCTTTTCGAAAACGCACCCGTGTACCTAATCCCTGTAAAACCTTTAGCCCCCCAAAATCCTACTGTGAACCCTAAGCACCCCTAAACCCTATTCACAACCCCCCCCCCCCCCCATGGCAGAGGCAGTGCAACAGACCTGATGCACCCTAAGCCCCTAAAGCCCCTAAAGCCCCGAAACCTAAACCTTCGGGTTCGCAGCAAGGCTACCTGACCCATCTCGGAGCTCTTCTAGTCCGCCTACCAGTGGCTTCGACCAGAATCTGCAGAGTTTTGTCGCGGGGTTTCGGAGGTTTAGGATTTGGGTTTCGGGGGTTGATTTTGGGTTCGGGGGTGTTAAGGGTTTTAGGGTTTAGAGTAAAGCTTAGAATTTTGGGGGGTTTTGGGTTTAGAAGTTTAGAGAGTCTAGGGTTTAGAGTCTTGGGCTTTGGGGCTTAGGGACTACCAGGGCTTGGTGGTCCCCCCCTCCCGTCTCTCCAGGATCTTGTCTGCTCCCAAGAGATTACGATAATGGGTCGGAAGAATTACTAATAGTATTCCCTTATGGTCCCTTTATATACACATACTATAAATGACGCCCCACCCCCCCTCCCAAAGCCCTATTCTCATTATGCAGGCCCCTACAGTAGCTCTAAACCCTAAACCCTAAACCCACAAAATGTACTTTCAATAACCCCCAAAGCTCTGGCCCTAACTATTCAGCCCACTGTTTTAGACTACCACACAAGTGAAGTACATTTGCCCACCCCTTCAAATCCCCAGTTCGGATCGGGAGCCCAAGCTAGAGATCTAGGGTTTAGGGTTTAGGGTTTAGGGTTTAGGGTCCATCTCTCAGGTGCATCCTGAGATTGCAGACATTCAGTACGGCCGTGTAAGCTTTTGGGTTTAGGGTAAACCGTGTAAACCCTGAACCCTAAACCCTAAACCCTGTAGTGTATCCTGTGTCTTACCTGAACACCCTGATGTGCCCCAAGTGCACCCGAACCCCTGCCTTCAAGAACGAAAACGCCAGAAACCCCAACATCTTCCCCTAAGCCCTGCCTAAACCCTAAAAACCTTTAGCCCTAAGCCCTGAACCCCAAACCTGCAGCCCAAAACGCCACAACTGGGACCATCTAGCATCCCAGGTACCCTTCAAGGAGCCCGGAAGACTCTAGACGGGCTACCCTCAGGACCCTGAAGCCCTAAGCGGCCTTTGCAGACGCTTAAACATACCTTACTCCATGAACCCCAAACCCTAGTCCCGCCCCAAACCCTTAGCCCGAACCCCCCCTTAAACCCCCCAAACCCAAAATCCACCCAGACCTTAAACCCTGAAACCCTAAATCTCCAGACCTTACCCCCCCTGTCCCCTAGACCCCCAGCCCTAAACCCCTAAACCCCCTCCGCCCTTAAGCCGCTGTGAACCTTACCCTAAACCCTAAACCCTAACTAAACCCTAAACCTTAAGCCCTAAACCCTAAACCTTAAAACAGAAACCCTAAACCCTAAACCCTAAACCCTAAACCCTAAACCCTAAACCCTAAACCCTAAACCCTAAACCCTAAACCCTAAACCCTAAACCCTAACCTAAACCCTAAACCCTAAACCCTAAACCCTAAACCCTAAACCCTAAACCCTAAACCCTAAACCCTAAACCCTAAACCCTAAACCCTAAACCCTTCCCGGAAGGTGGCTCCGGCGCTCGGCGCGGCGCTCTTCATGGCCGGACTGTTGGGATGCCCCGAGGCAGGTTTTGGGGCGTTTGGGGGGTTTGGGGGGTTTGGGGTTTAGGATTTAGGGTTTAGGGCTAGGTTTTTTTTGGGCCGAGTTACGGGCTTCTTGGGGATTTGATTTTTTGGGGGGTTTGGGGCGTTGAGGGTTTTAGTATCTAGGGTAGGGTTTGGGTCTGGGGTTTTGGGTTTAGGGTTCAGGGTTTCGAAGCGCTTCAAGGACGACGTCTCTTAGGATTTTGGGGAGCAGAGTTTCAGAATCTTTCAACTGAGGATTGTTTATCGGTGGTTGGTGTCTGCGATGAGGATGTAATCATAGTGGCTGACGGTTTAGGGTTTAGGGTTTAGGGGTTTAGGGGTTTAGGGGTTTAGGGGTTTAGGGGTTTAGGGGTTTAGGGGTTTAGGGGTTTAGGGGTTTAGGGGTTTAGGGGTTTAGGGGGTACTCTGAACTGAAAGTGTCTCTCAGTCTCAACCTCGGCTTCTTGGGGGCTTTGAGGCTGACGATTTCCCGAGCAAAAGCTCAGGGAGCTAAGCTCTCCAACCCCGAAGTCCGGGAGCACATGGGCCCTAAAACGTAAGCTTTGCTTTTAAGCCCTCAAACCCCTCAGCCCTGAAGCTATAGCCCTAAACCCTAAAAACCTAAACCCGGTACCCTGAACCCTAGAGTCCCGAGAGCACCAAGAGCAGCAAGAGGCCGCCAGCCGAGTGGCCGCCACACTAGATGGGCGCGAGGTGGGCCCGGCTGTTTCAAGGACCTGGTTGTTGAACCCTAACGCCCAAATCCTAAACCCTACACCTAAACCTTACACCCTTAACCCTAAACCCTACACCCTAAACCCTAAACCCTAAACCGGTGTAATGTATGGGGTGTAACTAGGGATAAAAAAAGGGCTCGCGGGGTGTAGGCTTGAGTTTACGGCTTTAGGGCTTTAGGGTTTAGGGTTTGGGGCTTATAGCCTGAGAGCATTGGGGAGTACGAGAGAGAATCTGGGAGTGTCTGAGAGTGCAATTGCTCAAGTTAGGGCTCTTCACGAAGATACTTGGCGGCTCTGTGGAGTAGGGTTAGGTGTTAAGGTTTACTGAACCCCGAAAAAAAAAACATATTCTTCCATCTTCAGGGTAATATAGGGTTTTTTTTTATGTTTTTTCTTTCTGGGTTCTTAAGCAAATAGTAGAAGGGTTCTATACAGCTCAGGACTGGGAGTTTACACTTTGTGGTGGGGGTCGATGCGGGGGTTTCCGCAAACGAGTGGCCCTTTCTTGCAGGGGGACCCTTAGTTTTTGAAAAGTCCCGTGCTTGCACCCTGAACCCTGAACCCTGAACCCTAAACCCTAAACCCTAAACCCTAAACCCTAAACCCTAAACCCTAAACCCCTCACTCCCAACACCTTAGACTGCCTTTCCGGAAAGGTTTGGGCTCGACGACAGGGCGCCGAGCTCGATGTGGGTTGGGGATGGTTGGAGTTCAGGAATCACCCTCAACCCTGAACCCCAAAACCCCCAAACTCCTAGGCCCTAAGCCCTGAACCCTAAACCCTAAACCCCAAACCCCTAAACCAAGACCCTTGGTATAGAGCTTACGCGATGCGGAATGGGGCCCTCGGCTTGCTATTGACTTCGTCCTGCCGAATACTTGCAAGGTATGTTCCCACCTGCACCTAGAGGCTTCCTAGAAACCCTCAGGAACTTGTTGAGGGTTGAGGGTTTAGGGCTTAGGGTTTAGGGTTTAGTGTTGAGGGTTAGCATAATGTAGATATCCTGGACATTTCTCTAAGGGTATATATGTTCATACGTATGTATAGAATCCTCTTCGTCCCTGACCTTTCGATGACCACGGCTGCGCATGAGACAAGCCCCGTGGACAGATACGGGTCACACAGCGAAGTGCTCAGCCGTTCCCCGGGGCTCCAAGAACCCAGCGTGCCGAAGAAACTCGCACGCTGGAGATACGGCCACGGGACAGCTGGCAATCTCCCCCCTCCCCCCCACTCAAAAAAAACAAAAACAAAAGCAAAAGATAAGGTTTGGGGGTTTTGGGTTTGGGGTTTCGGGTTTAGGGTCTAGGGTGTAGGGTTTAGGGTTAGGGGGTGTTGGGGTAGGGTTTAATCATGAGGTTTCTTAGATGGGTAGTTGCGAAGCCGGCATCTGCGCGCCATGAGAGCGAACGGCAGGTTGACATGTCGATGAACCCTAATTCAACCCGACACCCTCGGCTCGCCACGTCAAGCGTTCACCTCTTCCCTGTACTCAACGAAGTGAGCAAGACGAAGTGCTCATGATGCCCATGTCGCTTAAGACGAGCCCACACCCTGAACCCTGCAACCCTCCGATCTTGTCACCCCTACACCACCCCAACCCCTAAACCCTGCACCACCCTGAGGCGAGGACGCGTCAACAGCCCATATCTTTGCGAGGCGGCAGGACGGGCAGAGTGGTGGCCTGCAGTGACCGTATGAGCTCATATAAACTGCCGCGCTCTCTTCGTGCAAACAGGACGGACAACACAGCTGGAGTGACGTGCCTGGGACCTGCTTCAGCATCACTCTAAACCCCTAAACCCCTACATGGTAGATTAGGGTCCATCTGGAGTACCCTAAATAGTAGGCCTAATAGTATCCTCACAAAAATAGCTGGGATGCTGGTGACTGGTTGTGTCAAACCGTGTCCTCAAGTGGCAGCGTCCTCCTCAAATCAGTCAACTAAACCCGAAAGCCTTCAAAGACCCACCCGAATCCCCACGAAGCCCGACAAGTCCTAAGAAGGACCTAAACCGCCAGCATCCAGCTGGAGGGACGTCAGGAATCCTGCCAACATTCGCGCGAGGGCTTAGGGTTCAGGATTAGGCCTTGGCATACATTCAAAGACATCCTCCGTTGCCCAACTACTACACCCTGTTCCTCTGCTTGCCTAGACCTCCAAACGACCCAAAGCCTAAAGCCTGAACCCTGAACCCTGAACCCTGGACAGGTGTTTGCTGTTTGACCGGATCACCGTCGATGCATTCAGGGGCCAAGCTGCCATAGCACCCCAAAACCCCCAAACCCCCAACCTGGTCTTTCCCAAACTGGCCTCCCCCCCCCCCATCCGAAATGCCCTCTTCCATGATTAGAGGACCCCCCCCCCCCCCCCCTCAAAAAAAAAAACAAACAGAAAACAACATAATGAAAACAAAAACACAGTAAGAAAGTAGTCCCATTTTCAGAATCCCCGATAGGGCTTAAGGTTTTGGGGCAGTTGTGTTCGCAGGTCTTCGCCCTGGCAAATGCTCTCGCCCAGTTCGAGCAGCTGGAAGGGAGCGCCAGACAACGAAGTGCTTGGCCTACAGAAAACTAAGCCCTATACCCTATAAACCCTATAAACCCAAAATCCTAAACCCTACCCTAAACCCTAAACCCTAAACCAGCATTCCCACCCACCACCCCTCTTCATCGATACGTACCGGGAATACTACAGGGTTTAGGGGAGACTCATTTTCGGGTTAAGGTATAAGCGTTTCCAGAGTTTCGCTCTGGTTTGGGAGCGAAGGACACTCCTCCACCCCTAGCAGAGACACATGTATATACACATACATACCTATACAGATCTATATATAAGTATATATAATATACATAACAGAATTCCCAATGTACTTGCACTCATATGGGTTTTTTCTTACTTTTCGGCTTGAACCCTAAAACCCTAAACCCTAAACCCTAAACCCTAAACCCTAAAGCCTAAACCCTAAACCCTAACCTCGAGGCTTCTGCAAGTCCAACGGCTTGATCCAGCCAGTCCTGCAGCATCTCGGCACAGCCTCCAAGCCCTAAGTTCGGGTTTAGGGTTTAGGGTTTAGGGCTTAGGGCTTAGGGCTGAGGGCTGAGGGCATAGGGTGCTGCGCAAGCCGAGCGGCTAGCCAATGTCGAATACAGCCCTGAGACCATCCTCAGCCTCGTGGCTGGGGCGGTAGGCCTAGCCAGGTTTGCGAACCTAAGAGACTTGGGGTGCTCCAATGTGGGGCAAAGGTCAAGTGCGACCTCAATTCCGCAGGTGGTTTGCCTTGATTGGGGCAGTTGGCAGGAGTGGGGACTCTCCACACTTCCCAAACAAGAAAAGAGCCGGAGGTCTCTGGAGGCTGGTGTCAAACCACGCCTTGCCAGGACGCCAAGCGCTCCGCAAAGCAAGCGCAGAAAGATAAGCTGATGGCAGATGCCCTGCTGAGGGGACGGGTTACCTTCAGTGAGACATTGCCAACGGAGACATACCGCTTGATGAATCGCCGGCAACGATTCTGCTTGGATATCAACTATGCATCGTTGTTGAAGGAGACTTGTTGAGGATTGGTGTCAATTACGTGAGTCTACCGAGATCTGTTCTTGTTGCTTCTGGGGGCTTGTGCTTACAGTTTGTTGCTGTAGGGTTCGGGTTTGGGGGCTTAGGGTTTGGGGTTTCAGGTGTTTGGGGTAGGTGCTTGGGGTGTAGGGTTTAAGCATAATCAGGGTTTATATTTTTTTAAATACAGGGGTTGAACCCTTTTTTACAAGGGTAGGGTTTAGGGTTTAGGGTTTAGGGTTTAGGGTTTAGGGTTTAGGGTTTAGGGTTTAGGGTTTAGGGTTTAGGGTTTAGGGTTTAGGGTTTAGGGTTTAGGGTTTAGGGTTTAGGGTCTAGGGTGTAGGGTTTAGGGTTTAGGGTTTTGGGTTTTGGGTTTAGGGTTTAGGGTTTAGGGTTTAGGGTTTAGGGTTTAGGGTTTAGGGTTTCGGGTTTCGGGTTTTGGGTTACGGTTAGGGTTGAACCGACCTCCCAAAACAACTTTCGAAAACTCTCGGTGTTGTACGGTGAAGCCCTAAACCCCTGAAGCCTTAAACCCTAAAGCCCCGAACTATGCCACAAGACTCGCCCTAAACCCTAACGACACACACACACACACACTCAACCCTGAACCCGAAAGCCTACAACCTAAACCCTAAACCCTACACTCGAAAGCCCCAGAAGCAAACCAAACTGAAGAAAAGGCGGCCTAAACCCTAAACCCTAAACTCTAAACCCTAAACCCTAAACCTAAACCCAAACAAAACAGCAAACGAAAGGCGGCTGGAAAGTGCTCGGCAGCAGCTGAGACGGTCGCTGTTGGATCTGGGCTGCCGGTCCCAGGAGGAGCTCAAAGTAGGGTTTTCTTTGGGGGTTTAGGGTTTAGGGTTTAGGGTTTAGGGTTGAACCCTAAACCCAGGAGGAACTCAAAGTAGGGTTTCTGGGGTCGGGGGGGGACTTAGGGGTTTAGGGTTTAGGGGTGCAGGATTTCCCTGTACCCCCCCCCCCCCCCCACCTCTATCAAAAGTTCGAAAGTAATACTTGTAAAGGATGAAGAGATCATCAGAGTTCAGAAAAGAAATAGCGTGCTCAGCATTAAGGGGCCTTAGGCTTGGAGCAGTTTAGTTGTTTGAGACATGTGGCTGAAGGCATGAAGGTTTACGCTTCAGGTTAGGCTCTAGGTCTTTAGGGTTCGTTTCGGCGTTAGGGTTTAGGGTTTAGGGTTTAGGGTTTGGGGTTTGGGGTTTGGGGTTTAGGGTTTAAGGTTCAGAGTCTTACAGCTTCGGGCTCTGGATTTGAGGCTTCAGTTTTTCTTTACGCGATTTGAGGGTCTAAGTATACGTCACACTGGACTTTCCAGGCCTTTTGTGCTTCGCAGTCTTAATTGTTCCAATTCCGAACCGAAATCACCAGCCCCCCACACCGCCAATTCCTAAAGTCCTATCAAAATCGGGTTGGAAGCATTTGGGGCGTATGGGAATGCCTTGGAAGCGCTCAAAATCTAAACCCCTAAGTCCCTACAACCCTAAATCCCCAACCCCAAGCCCTATACCCTAAACCCAAGAGCCAGTAGGTACACCGTAAGCCCATAAGTCCTCAACCCTATAAACCTTGTAAGCGCTCCCTGAGCGTTATAAACCCTATAATAAATTCAAACAGACCCTTTCATTCCTATAACGCTCTAAGCGCAAAAAACCCTTAAGCCCTACCCCCTATGAACCCTACAAACCCCCAAGCCCCAAACCCATAACTCCCCATAACTCCCCATAACTCCCCATAAGCCCCATACAGCGTACTAACCCTGTAAACCCAAAGGCCCAAAGCACCCTATAAACCCTAAGCCCTAAACACCCTAAACCTCATAAACCCTAAGTCCTAGGCCCTAAACACCCGACCCTCAACCCTAAACCCTTAAAACCTACAAACCCTTGAAACCCTGAACCCCATGAACCCTAAACCCTCAACCCTATGAAGCCCGAAGGCCTAAGCACCCTAAAGTATAGGGTTCAGGGTTTAGGGTTTAGGGTTTAGGGTTTAGGGTTTAGGGTTTAGGGTTTAGTAAGCGTTTAGAGCTGCTGCGCCAGGCCGAGGCTGCCGGCACGGGGGAGGAGGAAGGCCCCCTCGGTGTCTGAAGTCGACCCTTTTGAAGCCGGAAGTGGGCAGCCTTGTTAGGGGTTTAGGGTTTGGGGTTTGGGTTAGGGTTTCGGGTGTTTCGGGTTTTGGGGTTTTGGGTTTGGGGTTCAGGGTTTGGGGTGTTTCGGGTGTTTTGAGGGTGTTTATGTGGATTACTTCGGTTCAGCCTCGGCAAGGAAGGGCCGACTTACTGGACCAACTCTAGCTCAGGGACTTAAACCCTGAACCCTAAACCCCTGTTCCTAAGCCCCGAAGCCCTAAACCATGGACACACCCAAAACCCTACAGCCTCAACACCCTACAGCCCCAAACCCCAGAACCCTAAACCCCAAACCCTAAACCCCAAACCCTAAGCCCCAAACCCTGAACCCCAAACCCCAAACTCTCAACCCCAAACCCTAAACCCTAAACCCCAATTCCCAATTCCCAAACCCCAAACCCCAAACCCCAAACCCCAAACCCCAAACCCTAGCCCTAAACCCTAAACCTTGAAAGGCTTGCGAGACAACCTGGAGTCTGCGTGGCCAGTGATCCAGACCATGCTCTCCTTCGCGCAGCCATCGCTGAAGTTCGGGGAATGTCAGACAAGGTTCAGGGGTTTAGGGTTTAGGGTTTAGGGTGGTTTGGGGCTTATAAGGGTTCAGGCTTGGTTAAGGGTTTAGGGCTTAGGGATGTTTAGGGTTTAGGGCTCAAGGCTAGTTGAGGGTGGTTTAGGGTGTACTGCAGTCGCAACTATGAGGGGACTCAACGATGATTTAGCTGGGTTTGGGGTTAGGGTTTAGGGTTCAGGGTTTAAGGTTTAGGGTTTGTGGCCGTACAACTGTCGCATGGCCTATCCCAGGAAACTGGACACGTTTGGCTTAAGGAGTTGAGGCTTCATGGTGTTTTAAGGTTTGGGTTTAGGGTTTTAGGGTTTAGGGTTTAGGGTTTAGGTTGTTTAAGGTTTGGGGAACTCATGAACCCCTCAGACCCCCAACACCTAAGCGACCGCACCTTTGGTGTCGCTTCGGGAACACTAGCTCCTGCTATCCTTGCTGCTTCATCAAGTCCAATGAAAGTCCACCGAGTAGGTTTAGGGTTTCGGGCTTAGGTCACGGCAACCCTCAACCTTGAATGAGGCTCTTCACGAACCCCTAAACCTACACCCTAGTTACCTAAACCCTAACTCCTAAACCCTCAACCCTCAGCCCTAAACCCTAAACCCTAAACCCTCAACCCTCAACCCTAAACCCTAAACCCTAAACCCTAAACCCTAAACCCTAAACCCTACCCCTCAACAGCGCTTTGTTGTGAATCTCCAAGCACCAGAAGCTCACAAGCCTTCCAGGTATGGCTGGAACCTGGGCAGGCGTTTTCCTCAGCCGACAGAACGGTTGTCTCAGGGCTTAGGGTTTAGGATCTTAGGGTTCAGGGGATGAGGTTTAACCTAAATTTAAGGGTGTTTAGGGATTAAGTCTCAGGGCTTATTAGGGTTTAGGGATTTTAAGGTTCAGGGGTTGAGTTTAAGGGTTTAGGCTGTATGTCTGACGCCTATTCTGAGCTTCGCCGCGTTAAGCCTGCACCTGGTAACAAATCTCGCTGGCGCTGTGCTAGGTGGCAGAATTCACCCCCTCCAAACGCCACAGCCTTCAATAAGTCCTAGACCCCGAACCCCTCCCCAAAACTAAACTCTACACCCAAACCCTATGTAAACCCCAAAACAGAACCCCAACCCTAATCCCAACCCTAATCCCCAAACCCCAGATGAACTCCTAAACCCCAAACACGCAGCCCCAAATTGGGGACTCGGTCTCCCGTTGGGATCTGATGATCATATGACACAGGGTTAATATTTCTGTTACTGGTGAGTGTATATAAGCTTATCTTTCAATTTTGGTGAGTGTATATACCGGGTGTCCTTTTGGGGGTACAAGAAAAAAATATATATATATATATATACTGAGCCTATATCATAGGGTACCCGAAAGGGGCTCCTATTTTAGAGCAGGCTGCATACACCCCCCCCCCCCCCCCCCCCCCCCAACTCCTTCAACCCCGAACCCTAAACCGCAAACCCCGAAACCCTAAACCGCAAACCCGAAGCCCGAAACCCTAAACCCTGAACCGCGAACCCTGAACCCGGCACCCTAGACCGCAAACCCACACCAACCCCCGTTAAAAACGAGGTTGGAGGGAGGCAGGAGAGTCAATGCCGGCTGGGCCAAGCCCGCACGGCTGGGAAAGAACTGCGTGCTGGCGGCCTGGCTTGCAAAGGGTCCTTTGCTACCCGAACTGTGGGGATTGGGGTTTCTCTAAGGGTCCCTTTTGGTGGGATTTTCTAGGGTTCAGGGTTTAGGGTTCAGGGCCTACTACGCCCACTGCTACCCCAACTTTGGGGGTCTAGGGTGTTCTATCTGGGGTTGTGGGCTTGGGTATTTTGGGGTTTGTGTTGGCGTAGGGTCTGGGGCTTAGGGCCTATACTACGCCCACCTTGAGGAGTCTTGAAATAACGGTCAGTTTTGGCATCTAGGTAAACCCGAAGCCCTGAACCTTAAACCCTGGTTGTCCCATAGACTAGAGGAGAAGGCAGGGTGTCTCAGGGTGGCCTGAACCGTACGGGTTTGTGTTCTATGTGGTTTGGAGTGGTTTTGGCCTTTGGGGCTGTAGGTTTCCCTAAACCCTAAACCCTAAACCCTAAACGCCCCAAACCATTTTCAGGTGGATGAGGATCCCCCTTGCAGTCTCTTGACCTACGTGGAGCTCACCTGCACCGGGGGCCGCGTTCTGCGAAGTGCCAGCCTGGCGCCAAGGAGGGATTTTGGGATTTTCGGAGGGGCTTTGAAGGAGGTGTTTGGGGTTTAGGGCTTAAGGTTTGGGCTAGGGTTTAGGGCTAAGGTTTAGGGCTAGGGTTGAGGGCTGGGGTTGAGGGCTAGAGTTTAGGGTGTTTAGGGTTTAGGGCCTAGGGTTTGGAGTGTATTCAGGGCTTATATAGGCTAAAGGTTTGGGTTAAGGGCTTGGTTTTTTGGGGCATAAGGTCGCGAAATTGTAGCTACCTTGTTCGCGAGGCGGCCCATGTCTGGCTAGGGTTTAGGGTGTTCAGGGTTTAGGATTTAGGGACCGCTTGGGTAGTCCCATTCAATGCCAGTTCGCAGAATCACCATGTAACCCTACACCCTAAACCCTAAACCCCAAACCCGAAACCCCAAACCCCAAACCCTAAACCCCAAACCCCAACTCCCAAACCCTAACCCTAAACCCTTTATTGCTTTTAGGGCTTCGGGGTGTGGTCTTTGGGGTTTCTTTTTTGGGAGTCAGCCTCAGCTCTGAAGCTAAGAGAAAGGATCCTTTTTTCAATCCCATCACCTTGCATGAAAACTTTAAATGCGATATATAAATATAAATAAGAAAATATATACATATATATATATATGTGGGTATATGTCTATATATAAACATATATATATATGTATGATTTATGCATGAATATGTATATAATATGTATACACATATTCCTTTATTTATAAAGTGTGTGCGTGGAGGGATAGAAAATAGGGAACCTACACATATATGTACACACACCCACACACGTGTACTGATACCTAAAGTAACGCTCCATGGACAGTAGGGTCCCCTCCACCCCTCCCTTTCGCCCCTTAAGAAGCGCCCATTGCAGGGTTTTAGGGTTTGGGGCTTAGGGTTTAGGGTTAAGGGCTTGAGGGTTTATGGTTTAGGGTTTAAGGTTTAGGGCTTGGAGTTAAGGCATGGTGACGCCGCAGCAGCTGCTCCTGGCTGGCGGTTGCCGTGGCAGCTTCTGGCAGGATGGGCAGGTCCTCCCTGTGTTGTTCTTAGTTGTTCTTGAAGTTCAGGGTCCTAAGCCCTATTCCCCCTAAGCCCGCGCGACCTGCAAGCCTTGTTTGTCTTTGGGGTAACCCTAAATCCCAAGAGTAGCTGAAACAGGGTTTGATTACTGCTATTGGTGAGTGTGTATAGGGTTAGTCTTGAATTTTTTTGATTGTAGATACTTGGTGTCCTTTTGGGGGTACAAGTACTATAAACCCTACTTCATATGAAACGGGAATCCTTCGGGGGTACAACCTTGGGATGGGGGGTACGAGTCTTGGATCCCTCGAGGATTGGGGCTAAAGGTCTGCAACCACTCTGCAGCCAAGTACCTCATCTAACTCCTAAACCCCAAACCCCAAACCCCAAACCCCCTACCCCAAACCCTAAACCCTAAACCCTAAATCCTAAACCCAACCTGCAGGGAGACCATGTTTTTTCCAACTCCTGTTAGCCGGAGATGAGTGTAAAGAGACAAAGGGCCCCCAGCCAATAAGGGCCCTCATGTGTGCCGTCGGTGGCCGAGCTCGGTGTCATAAGTCCCTGCACTGTATATTTAGGGTTTGGGGTTTGGGGTTTAGGGTTTTGGGTTTAGGGTTTAGGGCATCTAAAAGGGTTTTGCACAGAAAGTCGGAACCCTAAATGCTCAACCCTTGAGCTCCAAATCGCTGGCCCTGTAGGGTCACAGGAGTCCCTGTAGAGGATAAAACCAACCTAACATGTCCCTAAACCCTAAACCCTAAACCCTAAACCCTAAACATATTTAATCCTGAACCCTCAAAACCCTCCAGCCTCTTAAGCCCGAAGAGCCCTAAATGAAAGCCGCGAACCCCAAGACCGGAAAACCCACATCAGACCCTCAAACCCCAATGAAAAGGGTCCATGTATCTATAAGTTGTCTACTTCGGCCCTAAACCTACTAGAAGGCCCAGGTGTATACTATATAGGTACGTGGAACAACCCTAAACCCCAAACCCTAAACCCTAACCCCAAACCCTAAACCCTAAACCCTAAACCCTAAAACCAAAGGTAGCACGCCTTCCGCAGGTGGTCCTGGAGGAGTGGCTTCAGATCCGCGCCGACTACGAGTCCGCGGCGCTCCTAGCAGCTCTGCGCAGCCTGGCGGAATGCCTAAATCTTGAAAAGGGTTTAGGGTTTAGGGTGTAGGGTTTAAGCTATGAAGTTGTTGCTTGCAGGGTTCGTTCAAGGTGTCTTGTTGGGTCTTGGAGGGGGTTGTTCAAGAGTTGTGTTGCGGTTTGCAAGTAGGTCTAGTCTTGTTCAGTATCTTAACCTAGGATGCCCAGTAGTGCCCTTATTCCCTTTTTGGCAGGTCTAGGTTCCCTTACAAAACCCCTTTAAGCAAAAAAGGGCACCCTTCTTCATCCTAGGTTGCTGGGCAACCCAGCACCTGTTGGTGGTTTCTTGCGTTTTTGATTTTCTAGGGGTGGTCCTATCTCTGCTCGACCTCCTAGCTACTCAAGAGAGGTCCTTCAACCTTCGAAGGCAAACCCTGAACTTTAAGCCTCTCAACCCTGAACCCTAAACCCTAAACCCTAAACCCTAAACCCTAAACCCTAAGCCCTTCCACCCTGAAACCCGAAACCTTAGAGACTTTTGGGTTTTTTAGGCGTCTGGGCGCTTCTGCCGCCATGATGTCCCATGGTACTTTCAAAAGACCAAAGGCCCAACAACTTCAGAGCTTAAACCCTACACCTTTAAACCCTAAACCCTAAACCCTAAGCCCTTTTCAAGATTTAGATTCCCTAGCCCTTACCATGACTTTTGGAAGTCCATTCGTGGTACAGGCGGCACAATAGTCCAGAGCCAATCCTACCTTAAACCCTAAACCCTAAACCCTAATGTGACTCTGCTCTTACTTTGTTGCCCGGTTGCACATCTGAATCCAAAGAATTCCTTAACGCTGTCATGGAACAAATACGGGCTAAAGTTTAGGGTTTAGGGTTCAGGGTTCAGGGTTCAGGGTTCAGGGTTTAGGGTTTAGGGTTTAGGGTTTAGGGTTTGGGTCTTGAAGAGGGTCGTTCAAGAGTTGTGTTGCGGTTTTCAAGTTGTTCTAGTTTTTGGTGGTTTCTTGCGTTTTGCTAGGGGTGGTCTTATCACTTGGCTAGACCTCCAAGCAACTCAACACAATCATCTACCAGAGGGAAGGGGTTAGGGTGCCGGGCTCAGAGTTTTACAGGCCCTCAACCTTCAACCCTAAACCCTAAACCTTAAGCCTTTCAACCCTGAACGAACCCTAAATCCTAAACCCTAATTAAAGCCTTCCACTCAGAACCCATAAACCTTAGAGACTGTTGAGGTTTTAGACGTCTGCACATTTCTGCCCCCAGGAGGTCAAAAGACCAAAGGGCGCATAGCCTTGCAGGAGTGCTCATGACCAACACTTTTGACCAGCCACGGTTGAGTTGGCCAGATTCTCTGGAGTTACCCGGGGGGCTTCGCTGTATAACACAAAGGGCACATCCCCCAATCCTTAACATGATTTTTTTTTTTTTTTTTTTTGGGGGGGGGGGGGGTCCGCTCGTGGTACATTCGGCACAATCATCCAGAGTCAACCTTGACATGGTCCACTCGGCTCTTACTTTGTTGCCCGGTTGCACATTTGAATCTACAGAACACCCGAACGCTGTCTTGAAACCATTCCCTCGGAACATCAAAACTGGTCGCCTCGCCACGGGCCACTTTCCATTGAGCGGCTTAGGGTTTAGGGTTTAGGGTTTAGGGTTTAGGGTTTAGGGTTCAGGGTATGCTAAACCCGAAATTATCAAGCCTAAGCCCATCTTAGCCCGACGTCTCTATTGTTTTCAGATTCAAGGTTCCGCACACACCCCAAGCTCACAACAAGGAATGTGTGAGCTGCCCAATATCTATTTGACAAACGTGTTAGGTTCCCAAAGGGTCCATGTACCTATATGGTAGATACGTGGGCCTTAATGGGTTTCCTGTATAGTAGCTTTAAGGCCCAAGTACATGCTGTATAGGTACATGGACCCTTAGGGGTTG
The DNA here is from genome assembly GCA_905221605.1 of Symbiodinium natans. Classification (NCBI taxonomy): domain Eukaryota; class Dinophyceae; order Suessiales; family Symbiodiniaceae; genus Symbiodinium; species Symbiodinium natans. Next base: position 197,987 of record CAJNDS010001480.1, read on the forward strand.
TAATGGTTGCAAACATTTGTACTGAGGAAGATTGCGGCCTTTAGTTTCTGACGTTTGGAGAACTTGTGCAGTTCTCGCGATAAGCCTGTTCCAGCATGAACATGTGACAACGCGGTCTTGGATTCGCACTGAGGCGAGTTGAGCTTACCTGGAGGTTCATGGTACACACTAACCAATTTTAATTGTACTGATAGCCCACCTACGAGCCCCTTAAGTGCCCTAATATGGTGATAACTTGGGTTATAAGTACAGTTATGATGGGTTAATAAGTACCGTGAACCCTAAACCCTAAACCCTAAGCTCTAAACACTAATAAACCTTAAACCCTAAACCCTAAACCCTAAACCCTAAACCCTAAACCCTAAACCCTAAACCCTAAACCCTAAACCCTAAACCCTAAACCCTAAACTTTACAACAGCGCGCGGCCAGCATCCAGGTACCGCGACGAGCGAGATTCTGCAGCGAGCTGCGACGAGGTCACATGAAGTTTGGTCTCGTGCACCTTGGATCGAAACAGGGTTTAGGGTTTAGGGTTTAGGGTTTAGGGTTTAGGACAACCCCCCGCCTCGGAGTCGCAAAGCCCTTGCACATTGTCGGGGATGGAGATGTTGTATCTTGTGCGACGTTTACACCATGTTACCGTTCTACGCTCGTAGCTCGTGCCAGAATTACTTGGATGCCATTAGGTGCCCTGCAGCATTCGAGAGTACGTCCGTGACCTCGAAACATGAAAGGGCGATCTCATGAACACACTTGCCTGCGCCGATTGGAAGGGGATGCAACGACCGCCGACCGATGATTTCAAAGTATTGTTTTTGTTTAGGGTTTAGGGTTTAGGGTTTCGGGTTTAGGGTTTAGGGTTTAGGGTTGAGGGTTTAGGGTTTGGGTTTGGGTTCCCAGAATGAGCCCCCCCCCCCCCCCCCCCCCCCCCCCCCCCCCCCCCCCCCCCCCCCCACAAGTGCATGCACTGGTCTTGGGGCTACTTCGAACCCAGGGCTCCAGGTATAGAAGTGATACCCACATTGGGGTCTCAAGTCGACACGCCTACAACCCTAAACCCTTCGACCCTTCGACCCTTCGACCCTTCAACCCTACATCCTAAACCCTAAACCCTAAACCCTAAACCCTAAACCCTAAACCCTAAACCCTGACCCTAAACCCTGAACCCTAAACGCTGAACCCTGAACCCTGAACGCTAAATCCTAAACCCTAGCATATCTAGCATCACCATCGCCGCAACACACCTGGTGACCGAGGAGAAGACATTATGGAGTCAGGATCGCCATGAGTACTTCCCATGGCCAGAGGAGATCCTGAAATGGCAGAATCTTGGCTTAGGGTTTATGGTTTAGGGTTTAGGGTTGAGGGTTGAGAGTTGAGGGGTTAGGGTTTAGGGTTTGGGGTTTGGGGTTTAGGGTTTAGGGTCTATAGGTGTTCATGGTTCATCAGGGTCCACTCTTCTGCAACGGAGCAGGGGGTTCGGGGCATAAGATGCATAGGGTTGGTGCTCCAGGAGGGCTTGGTTGCGTCGAACATGGAGCGGTTGGCTTCTGGAGTCTGGACCGGGGTAGCAACCCTAAACCCTGCACCCTAAACCCCCCCTAAACCCTAAACTGGCTAAACCCTAAACCCTAAACCCTAAACCCTAAACCCTAAACAGCCAGCCGCAGCCAAGGAAGTGCATGTCCCAAGTGGCTTGCCTGCCCCTGCCACCGCTGATGTCGGTGTGGGACACTGCCTCTTGGTTTCAACATCCCTATATACCCTTTAAGGGGGGTTTAGGGTTTAGGGTTTAGGGTTTAGGGTTTAGGGTTTAACGGGGTATATAGGGCCCTAATTCAGGGCCCTATATATACCTTTAAGAGAGTATATAGGGCCCTACTTCCCTCATTCCCTACGAAGAACCGATGCCGGCTGAGGTATTTTGGTGTTTCGGCTTTAGGGCCGAGGGCCGAGGATTGAGGATTTATCAGCTTCAGGGTCCAGGGCTTAAGGCACGAGCACAAACTCGACAACATTTGCTCCCTACCTTGGCCGTGAAACCCTCAGCCGAGTGACGGAATCTTCAACCCTAAACCCTAAACCCTAAACCCTAAACCCTAAACTCTAAAGCCTAAACCCTAAACCCTAAACCCTAAACCCTCTACCACCTCCAGGTTATTAGACTCATACGTGACCTCGTCCTCAGAAACGAGCTACTTCGCTACCGTACGGTACATGGAGCCACCGGGGAATATGTACTCGTCGTAGTTTATACGATGTTGCTGAACTGGGTAGCTATGTTGGCGGACTTGGGAATGGAAAGGATGTTATACGTGCAGCTCTCAATCCGTGGTCACCCCAGCCCATATTATCTTTACACTAAGTCCTAAACCCGAAACCCTAAACCCCTAAACCCTAAACCGCCTAAACCCTATCAGCCCTTTTCATCAGGGCAACTTCGATCAGGGATGGCACACACACACGCTCCGGCACAGGCCGTGAAAACCCTGGGCTTCGTCGAACCCCTTGTTGGGCCTTCGTCGAACTCCCACCCTAAACCCTAAACCCTAAACCTTTTCGATAAGGCTCCCGCCCTGCGTCGAGCTGTGTCTTGCTGTCCTGGGGGAGTTCGTCGGGTTCCCCGCACGTCCTGCTCATCCCCCCCGTCGTGATGCGTTTAGGGTTTAGGGTTTTTGGATTTAGGGTTTGGGGGTTAGGGGTTCAGCACTTAGAGGGGTTCAGGGTTTAGGGTCTAGTCCCTGAGGCCCTCATCCCTAGGCCTATGAGCCTTACAAAACTCTACAAAACCCTACAACCCCCATCATAAGCCTTTTAATCCCCACAAAGTAAGCACCTATAAACCCTGTATAACATTCTAGAACCCTATAAAGCACCGATACACCCGATAACAACCCCAGAAAGCGCATAAAAAGTCCCTGCAAGAACCGATAATCAACAGAAAAAAACCATAAAGCAAAGACAACAAACTAGAATACCATAAAAAGAGACAATAGAATTAACCACAAACTTAGACCGCATAAAAATAAGGTCTGCAGCTGGGCTGTGGAGGAGCCACCGCTGTCGCCCACGGCGCTTCCTCCCACCGAGCTGCTCCTGCTGGCGCTGCCGCCGCCGATCCTTGGGACTGCCTTCTTTGGTTTTTTTGTCTAAGGTTTGTTAGGTTTTTTTTAAAGTTTTTAAGGCTTTCTTAGGGTTTCTTTAGGGGCTTTTATTGTTTTTTGGTTTTTGGGGCTTTTAGGGTTTTCGGGTGTTTCATGGGGGATTTTGCAGGTTGTTTTTAGGTATTGTAGGTTTCATGGGTTTTTTGGTGGGCTTAGAGGGTTTGTTTCCGGGGGTTTTTATCGTTTTTTTTGGTGGTTTAGGGATTATATGGTTTGATAAGGGGATGTTATGGGTTTTGTTCAGGATGTTGTGGGTTTCTTAGGGTGATTTTATGGGTTTATGGTGTTTAGAGGGTTTTAGGGTTTTTAGATGTGAAAGGTCTATAGGGTTTTTCCGCCCCCACCGATCATGGGACTGCCTAGGGGGGGTTTTTAGGTGATTCTGTGGGTGTAGATGATTCTGTGGGTGTAGATGGGGTTATGTGAACCTCAAACCTTAAGCTATCTATCAACCCTCAACCCTAAACCCCTGAACCCAAAACCTCCCTCAACCCTAAACCCCCTGACCCCTAAACCCCCGAAACCCTAAACCCCCTGAACCCTAAATCCCCTGAACCCTAAACCCTAAACCCCAAACCCCAAACCCCAAACCCCAAACCCTAAACCCTAAACCCTACACCCCCTGAACCCTGAACCCGAAGCGTCAAAGTGCTCCAAGTACGGCGCCGCCAAGCACCAGCTTCTGGGACGAGCCCGTGGCTGAGAGCCACCCGGCCGCGTTCTGAGGGTTTAGGGTTTAGGGTTTAGGGTATAGGGTTTAGGGTTAGGGTTTCAGGGTTCAGGGTTTAGGTTTTTGGGTTTCAGGGTTTAGGGTTTAGGATTTAGGGTTTAGGCTTTGGGTTTCAGGGTTTAGGTTCAGGGTGTAGGGTTTAGGGTGTAGGTTCTGGGTTGCAGGGTTTAGGGTTTAGGGTTTAGGGCTTTTTACGCAAATGATGCAGGCCCTGACCCCAATTTTTTCGTTCCCTAAACTATGCAACTTCGGTTAGGCCGCAGTACTGTCAGTCTCAAGGAAGATAAGTTAAGTTCTGTTGTTCATAGGGTCCAAAAGTTCTCATTGCACCACTATGCTACTGTCTGAGGCCTACTATCCTACTACGTAAAGAATATTCGTTAAGCAAGAACTCCATGAATCTTACTATCCAAGAGCCTCCTAGAGCCCATAAGCCCCAAACCTTCAATAGGGCTTCGGGTGTACATGGTAGGGTTTTGGCTGTAGGGCTCATTTTTGGTACGCAGACATTGTTCTTCATAGGGCTTTCAGGGTTTGGGATTCTCAGTGCTGCAATGTTACACCTGGACGCTCTGGGCAAGACACTAGTCCCCGTAAACCTTTAAACCCTAAGCCGTAAACTCTAAACCCTAATCCCTAAACCCTAAACCCTAAACCCGAAGCCCTAAACCCCAAACCCTAAACCCTAAGCTCAAACCCGAAACCCTAAACCCTAAACCCTGCACACCCTAAAGCCTTCAAGTCCACTCCGCAAGCTCGCCCTCGGAGGCTTCTGGGACGACGAGTGGTATCCCGTGCAGCGGTAGCCGCTGAAAAAAGGGTTTAGGGTTTAGGGTTTAGGGTTTAGGGTAATTAGGGTAATTAGGGTTTAGGGTTTAGGGTTTAGGGGGAGGACTGCCTGAACCCTCAAAGCACCCATCTTGGGATATGGAGTATCTCCCTCCCTCATTGGGCTCATTAAATTTCATGATCTGCAGGATTCTTTCGCCCAAAGCCAAAGCCTGCAGTGAGGGAAAGCTTGACTGGAAATCGGCCTGGCCAGCACTGGATGGGACGTTCTGGGTCACATCCCCCTGAGCCCCGAGAACCAACCCTCCCCCTGATAAAGCGCGCAGGCACGTGTGTGTTGTGCGTAGCCCTATCCCAAGCCCTCGGCCCTAGACCCCCTCACTCCCGCAACTCTTAATTTACCCCTCGAGCCTCAACACCTGATCCCTCCTAAAGGTCCTAAACCCTAAACCCTAAACAACCCCTGAATCCCTAAACCCTACACCACGCGCCCCCTGCGAACGTTGATCTCGCCCCCCCAATCGCTTCAAAAAGCTGACCTTGGCTCGCAGATATCCCGTGGGGCACGGGTGGGTTTCAGGGTTTAGGGTTTCGGGTTTAGGGTTCAGGGTCCTTTAGGTTTGTTGCGGCATTTTGGTGGCGGGATGCGGCGGGGCACCTTACGAAGATCGCCTTTGCTTCGTGGCTTGGCAGCGAGTTTCGTTCTTCGGGTTTATGTAGTAAGGGTCCATGTACCTATCTATCTATCTATCTATAGATATATATATATATATAGTTCAGACTTGGGCCCTCAAGCTACTAGATAGGAACCCCTTTAAGGCCCAAGTGATATCGGTGCATACCCTTAGGGTTACAGGGTTAAGGGGTTCTAGGGGTTCAAGGGGTTCGAGGGGTTCTAGGGCTTAGGGCATATCAAGCCTGCTCTTGACAACTCGACTCTCAAAGCAATTAGGGTTTAGGGTTTAGGGTTTAGGGTTTAGGGTTTAGGGTTTAGGTTTAGGGTTTAAGACAACTCTTTGCCATTGCTTGTTAGCCCAGTGATACCCTTTTGCCCCTTTCTTGTTCAAGGTTCCCTTATGGCTTAACCAACCCCAAAAAGGGTACTGTACCTGGATTCTGCAGGACTGTCGACATTTTCTGGGCGTAAGCTTTACTGGTACGGAACATACCAAGCTGGAGACCGAAAGAAGGTCCGTACTTGATTTTTTGGCTCCTAAAAAAAGGCCTAAGCCCCATCCCTCCTCCTTCCCCCCTAAACCCTAAACCCTAAACCCTAAACCCTCAACCCTAAACCCTAAACCCTAAACCCAAACCCCCCCCCCCCTCCCTGCAAAGGTGGGCATGCAGAGAGCGGCCCCCTCATTCTTGCCTCCTGCCTGGCGGCCATAACTGCCCTCGTTGGTGCAGCTGGCATGAGTTGAAGCGGATTCAGGCTTCAGGGCTTCAGGCTTTTTGAAGCGGATTCAGGCTTCAGGGCTTCAGGCTTTCAGGTGCATTTTGTTGTGTGTGTGTGCTTTTGGGTTTGAATTGATTCACATGGAGTTCACTCCTTAAGCCTAAACTCCATGAATCGGCTTCATCGCGCATTTTCCGTCTCCACGTTTTTTGGGGATGACCGAGCCCTCAGCCTACTTGTCAAAGACCCTGGGCCCAGGATCTGTGGCGACCCCATTCACAGGTAGCAGCAGGTTCAGATGGTGGCGGCCTCAGAGGGGGCGGGGCATGGCTCCCAACACCCGAAACCCTAAACTCTAAACCCTAAACCCTAAACCCTAAACCCTAAACCCTAAACCCTAAACCCTAAACCCTAAACCCTAAGCCATACCAGCCCGACACAGATGCATCCCAATTCCCTGTAAACCCTAAACCCCCGAATCCTGAGCTGTGCCTGACCCTGAAGTTGAGATCCGGTCCCCCATACTACCAGGGCCATTTTTGGAGGGCATGCTAAAGGCGCTAAATCCCTGAACTTGAGCAACTTGAGCCCTGTAAGCCCTCCGGCCCTGCAAACAGAAGCCCGAAAAACCCTGAAGCCCTGAAAGCTTGCGAGCTCAATGGCCCTAAACCCGGAAACCCTAAGCCCTGAAACCCTAAGACCCTGAAAGCCCTGAAACCCTAAGCCCTGAAACCCTAAAACCCTGAAACCCTAAACCCTGAAACCCTAAACCCTAAAACCCTACAACCCTGAAACCCTAAACCCTGAAACCTTGAACCCTAAAACCCAAAACCCTAGTCACCCTCTAATCCCCAACGTCGCAGGGGGGCTGACTCGCTCCAGCCACGCCCGCAGCACCTGGCAGGCCTGAGAGTCCAGGGCTTGTCTTTGTAGTTGAGGGTTTGGGGTTTAGGGTTTAGGCTTTGGGGTTTAGGGTTTGGGGTTTGGGGTTTAGGGTTTAGGGGGATAGGGTTTAGGGTTTAGGTTTCGGGTTTAGGGTTTAGGGTTTAGGGCTTAGGGTTTAGGGGGATAGGGTTTGGGGTTTAGGGTTTCGGGTTTAGGGTTTAGGGTTTAGGGGCACAGCGCTTATGGTTTAGGGTTTAGGGTGTGGGGTTTGGGGTTTAGGGTTACAAGCCTGAGACTCCTCGGCTTGTCTTTGCAGCAAAGATCCTTAAGAACTTGTTTGGGGAGTTATAGCTTTTGTCAGAGGGTGTTGACCGATGATGTGTTTTATGTGGTTTATGACAGGTTTATAAGGTTTAGCATAGGGCTTAAGATTTAGGTTGAAACCCTCAAGGCCTCCAGTTCCGCCAGGCCTCCTAGATTTTGTGTTCGGTTTGGGGGGTTTGGGGTTTACCTGAAAAACCCCAAGCCTACTTGTTTTCTCTAGGGTTCCTGAGAATGCTAGAAGTTAATCAGGGAGTTCATACAACGAACCTATACAAGAATGTGGGCTTGGGGTTCTTAAGGCATTCATTGCAGGCCTCCACGCCATCGACACCGTGGAGACAGACACGAAACTGTACGACGCACGGGGCTGGGAGCAGGGTTCATCGGTTTCGGGGTTTAGGGTTTAGGGTTTAGGGTTTAGGGTTTAGGGTTTAGGGTTTAGGGTAGTTTAGGGTAGTTTAGGGTCTAGGGTTTAGACTGCAATGCAATCCCTCGCATGCAAAATTATTCCTTTCCCCATTCTTGTTTTCTGTTCCGAACTGTAACCAGGCATTGCTCCGTAAAATTAACTGGTATCCTAAGAATGTTGAAGGGGGGACGTTGCATTTCCTAATTACTATTGGAGCTTCTGGACCCTAAACCCTATAACCCTAAACCCTAAGCCCTAAACCCTAAACCCTAATCCCTAAGGTGCCAAGTAGAGCCACACTGTAGGGCTCAGCGCACGTAGTTGGCGCCCTGGTTGGCTTGAGAGACGACTCGGTGGCCCAGTGGTACCCTTCAGGGTTTAGGGTTTAGGGTTTAGGGTACGAAGTAGCCAGCCCCAGAAAAGGGGTGCCCTTGTAATCATATGGTTACTGGGCTACCAAGAGGATAACCGCAGCTGATTTCAGGTATATAGAGAACCAAAAGGGCCGATTTGTAGTACGACTGTGTATTTGGTACACCCTAAACCCTCGTTCCTAAACCCTAGTTCCATATCAGCACTACAACTGGACCCTGTGTGAAGGGTCGACCGTTCAGGGTTTAGGGTGAGAGTTTAGGGGTTTCAGGGCTTGCTTTCAGTGACAAGGTCCAGGGTTTAGTCTTTACATGCTGCAACCCGCCAACTCCTACCCACAGTTGCCCCCTCCTCTGACTGTACTAACTGGTCGATACAGCCGCTAACCTAAGTCTAGAACCCAGAGTAGGCCCTTTTTTACCTTTTTTAGGGTTGGGGTTCCCTTATCATCCCCTTAAAACCAAAGAGGGTACCCTTTTCATTCCTAGGTTACTCCTTGGCCTAGAAGTACTTGCAGCCCCTTTCGGCCCTCAAATCTTTACGCCGTAAACCCCCAAACCTTACGTCTGGGGGGCTCCACTCCCTGGCTGAGCCGCGGGTTAGGGTTTAGGGTTTAGGGTTTAGGGTTTAGGGTTTAGGGTTTAGGGCGTCCCGCCGCGCCGCGGCAGTAGATGTCATGCGGAGATGGCGCCCCAACACACCCAGGGGGTGTGAGGGGGCGGCATATGTCGCGGCGGCGTATATTGAAGTTGAGCCACCACAACCAGAACGGTTGGGTTGTTTTATTTTTCCCACCCCCTGCTTACGCAGGCATCCACCCAACTTTTCTCCTTTTAGGGTTTCGGGCTAACGCCCTAAATTCCCACTTCCCACCCCCATCCTTTGATCGGTTGGGTAGGAGGTTGCCGTGGCTGTGGATGAAGTGGAGGGGGCAGGAATTTGGTGCCAGAATGCAGAGGGGGCAGTGCAGGGGTGGGTCAGGAGGCCAACCAAAAAGTGAGTTCACCAGGGCGGATGAGGGGTGGGAGGGGGGGTCAGGGTGAGCCAGGGCCGGGCAGGGGGGCCTGGGGGGGTAAGGGGGGCGGTCAGGGGGGGTGGCTGCGGGGGGGGGGGAGAAGGGAGGGCGGGGGGGGGGGGGTACAAAAAAGCAGGTTTTTGGGTTTTTGGTTTTTGAGCAATTGTGCATGCCTTGCGGCCCCTCTGGTCCCTGAACACGGTCCGCCAGGGGCCCGGCACCAGGGGGTTCCGGAGGGGGGCCCAGGGACGACGTGCAGAAGCCACTTTCGCGCCAGAACAGGTCGCCAGGTTTAGGGTTTCTTAATAATACTTGAGAATCGGAGAAGGGGAGGCGGGGTACTGCACCGGCACTGGAGGTGCAGCTCACGCTCAACACAACTCTTTAGGCTTGCATAGTAACTCCAAGCGATGGTGTTAATCGCTGTCGGGTGTAGTGCTGGGTCCAGGCAGGGTGCCTGAAAAGGGTGGGTACGGCCTAAGCAGGCCTGGGTGGGAATTTAGGGTTTAGGGTTTAGGGTTTAGGGTTTAGGGTTTAGGGTGTAGCCATGTCTTTGGATTCTGACATGTTGCTGTCTTTCTGGGTGCCACGCAGAAACGCTCCGGAGGATTTAGGTTGTTTTGGTCGTACATCGCAGCGCTTGTAGCAAGAACTCCACCTCAGCCCCTGGGCTCTAGGGCTGAGGGCCAAACCCTGAACCCTAAACCCTAAACCCTAAACCCCAAACCCCAAACCCCAAACCCCACCTAAACCCTAAACCCTAACTAAACCCTGAACCCCTAAGCCCTAAAGCCTAAACCCTGAGCCCCTCCACCGTTCTTCTTCAGGTCTTGGGCATTGCCAAGGAAGCCAGTGTGGCAGAGATCAAGAAGGCCCCGATCGCATTCGTCCATGCTTGAGTCAGATACAGGATATTGCCCGCTGGTTTAGGGTTTTAGGGTTTTAGGGCTTTAGGGTTTTAGGGTTTGAGGGTTTGAGGGTTTGAGGGTTTGGGTTTAGGGCTTAGGGCTTAGGGTTTAGGGTTTAGGGGAGCCCCATTTAAAGGCACACTTAGACTCGAAGTACCATGACGTAGGCCGTCACAAATTCCTTAGCTACAGTTAGTATAGTAAGGGGCCCCTCCTTGCATGCGTGAAGCGAAAGCGTTCAGAAGATTTCGTGCCTGAATCCTTAGCCTGTCAACCCACAGGGTTTGGGGTTTAGGGTTTGGGGTTTAGGGTTTAGGGTTTAAGGTTTAGGGCAGCCCACTCAGCCCTCGCAACCCTCAAGCCTACACCTCAAACCGTATAGGAGAGGCAGATTGCAAGAAAGTCCCATCAACTTTTGTAAGCTTCGCAACCCTAGAACACCCTGCGCAAACCTCATAACCCCTGAGAAGCCCTTTAACACCCTCCATAAGCCATACAGGCCAATTAGGCCCCTTGGAACCTGTGAGCCTGAACCATTTGACAGAACCCTAAGCCTTGTAAACCCTATAGTTTAGGCCCTGAAATTTTGAAGGTTACCAAAAGAACCACCCTAAACCCTGAACCCCAAACCACTTGAGAGAACTCTAAGCCTTGTAAACCCTATGGTATAGACCCTTAAAATTTGAAGCTTGCAAAAAAGACCACCCTAAACCCCGAACCCCAAAAAACAAACCCTAAACCCTGAACCTTGGGAGAGGCATACTACAAGCATGCCCGGGACAGCCATCCGGACAAGTTTCCGGGTGATGAGCAGATGCGCGAGCGCTTTCAGGAGGTGCGAAAGCTTCGGCTCTGATTGTTTGTAGGGCTTAGGGTTTAGGGATTTAGGAGTTGAGGGTTTCATTCGGGTTTGGGGTTTAGGGTTGTTAGGGCTTTAGCGTTTAGGCTGTCAGGGTTGTTTTTGGGCTTAGGGATTTATGAGGTTAGGGTGGTAGGTTGAGGGCTTCAGGGCTTTGGGGGTAGGGTTTTGGCGTTTCAGGTAAACCCTAAACCCCAAACCCCAAACCCTAAACCCTAAACCCTAAACGCTAAACCCTAAACCCTAAACCCTAAACCCTCAAGCACAAGCTCCCAGCGCCCTTTTATAGCCCTTTCTCGACCTCCGCAAGCCTTGGGTGGCGAGAGGTGGCGGATGCCTACGCCACTCTGGCAGATCCCGTGCGAAGGCAGAAGTATGAGCCACAGCTGCACTGCCTATATAGGGACTAAGGGTTTATAGGGTTTAGGGTTTGGGGTTTAGGGTTTAGGGTTTGGGTGTTAGGGTTTAGGGTTGAGGGTTCACAGGAGGGTGGGAGGAGCAGAGGATTGGGGAAGTTGGGCTTCTTGTGGGCTGAGGGTTAGGGTGCAGGGTGAGGTGCCTGCATGTCGGTTGAGAGCACGGTGGGCGCTTAGTCAGGCTCATTCTGGGTGATTTGTGTGCAGTCCCTAAATGCCTAAAGTCGAAACCTCCGAGAATCTCAACCTTGTGCGGTGATTAAACTCTTGCCTGCCCCTCCCCTCAGCCTCAGCAACCTGCTGGAAGGCACTGTGGTGTGTTTGCCATCTCAACGTCGTTCTGACATACAGCCCACTCCATCTAGCCTCTGCAGTCCCCACAACTCTAGGCCTCAAAGAGCCCTAAACCCTAAACTCTAACTTAAGCCACCGTAAAATCCAAGCGCCTGGACGCTAAACCCTCAAAGCCTCAGACCCAGAAACCCAACTCCTCCACTCACCCTGAAGCCCAAACCCCAAGCTCCAAAACTCCAGCCCTATCGACTCTACGTAAGACCCTACACTAGCGGAAACCCTTATCGAACGAAACCCCCGCACAAGCCCAAGCCCCAAGCCCTGAACCCTCAAGCCCTTGTAACTTTGAAATTGTTCAAATGATGACCAAAACAAGAAACTCCTCAAAACGGACCTGAACCCTTAACAGCTTCGATAAGCCCTGAAACCCCCAGAAGCTCTAAACCCTGAACCCTAAACTCTAAACTCCTAAACCCTAAACCCTAAACCCCCCTGAAGCCCTAAACTCCGCGGCCGCTTCAAAGGATCTCCAGGGTCTGGCGGGCTTGGCCTTCTTCCGCCGCCTCGGCTTTAAAGGGTTTTAGGGCTTTTTTGGGTGTTGGGGGGTTTTGAACCCTAAACCTGAAATAATAAACTCTTAAACCCTAAGCCCTAAACCCCAAACTCCCGGGTGGGGGGTGTTTGGGGGTTTGGGGGGGGTTTTGGCGGTTCTTGGGTTTAGGGGTTTAGGCTTATTAGGGTTTGGGGTGTTTAGGTGGGCGTTTAGGGGTTTAGGGTTGCCGTGCAAGGCGTTTAGGATGTCAAGGGTGTTCTGGGGGTCGTCATAGGGTGTTGAAGATTAGGGCTCAGGCGCGACTTCGGGGGGGTGTCCGAGGACAGGGGTTGAAGGGTTTTAGGTGCTTAGTGGTTGAGCTTTGCGGGGTTTCGGGTCGAACCCTGCGCCCTAAATCCTAAACCCTAAGCTTGCTCAGAGCTCAGGGGGCTTTCTTTGACTCTTGGGCTGAGACTCATTCCTGTCCTTCGGAATTGCCCTAAAGAGGACATGCTTTGGGGGACAGGTCCCTCTTCCCTGAATCCTAAACCCCTAAGCCCTAAGCCCTAAACCCTATAAACCCTAAGCCCTAAACCCTAATTGAGGTAGACCCTAAACCCCACACTTGAGGTAGCAACGCCACGCGACTCTTCGGTCCTCCACCATGGAGGGTGCAAGGGTTTCGTGGGAGCACGGGTCCTAAGGATGAACTCGTTATATCTGGGCCTGCAAGGCGCCTATGAATTGCCTAGTAATGGGCACTAAGATAGCCCCTGCAATCCCTGGACGTCCTCGGGTTCACAAAGCACTCTAGGCACGAAATCTTCTCGGGGAATCTGGAGGGTTCATCAACAGGGTGAGGGTGGGGTTTAGGGCAGATCTCCGAGACAATGTCAACTTTCAAGCGCCCTCCGCCCTAAACCCCCTAAGCCCTAAACCCTAAACCCTAAACCCCAAACCGGGTTTCGAGCGGTCAGTGGCTGGCATGGCAAAGTCAGTCCCATAGTTGTTGGGGAGGTATTTGGCCGTAGTAGTCCGGAACTTTTAACGTGTATTTGTGCTACGGCACAGGGGTGCACCCAAGGGGGTTCCAAGTATCCTGAGGTAGGCATGTTGCTGTACACTTCAAGCCCTAAACCCTCAACTGAGTAAGCCCTGAATTAGGTGATTTGCTCCAGCCTGCGCCAGTGCAAAATGCTTGAGACACAATGGTGTATGCCATTTACGAAAAGAAGGGACCCCGATGATTCCCTTATGATAAGGACCCCAATAAGGTACCCCGAGTTCGGAATCCCTCAGTTTGGATCAAGCATTGAGATCCGCCGGATCACAGTGCGAAGAATCGCAGAATTGCCGTCTTGACCGTATGTGGCGAACAAAGGAGGGATCCGACGTTGGAGTGTGCATTGCGCTCGTGTTTACTGACAAGTATTGACAGCCTGAACCCTAAACTCTAAACTAGCGGACTCTATAGGGTTTTCCTCGTCATCTTCCCAAGCTCCAAAAACTTTCAACAGTTTACATCCTATATAAACCTGAAGCCTATCACCCCGGAGGACCCTATGCCCATTTAGAGCTTAAACCTGAAACCCATCACCCTTTTTCGAGCTTAAACCTGAAACCTATGCGATTTTCGAGTAGGTGCTCATTGGCCGGACCGATCACTGGCTGTGGGAGGAGGCACCGCAGCGACGGTTTAGGGTTTAGGGAGGGTTCAGGGTTCAGGGTTTAGGGTTTAGGGTTGAGGGTCTAGGGTTTAGGGTGGGGGTTAAGCCCTAAACCCTAAACCCAAGCAGGATCGGGCAGACTACATGGTGGGCTTGCTGGCGTCCTCGATTCCGAATGGTATCGCGGGCGTCACCGTGAAAACCGTGCAGGCGGACTTTGGGAGCTGAGGGTTTAGGGTTTAGGGTTTAGGGTTTAGGGTTTAGGGTTTGCCTTATACGGGGCCTGAAGCCCTAAACAGAAGAACCCCATAAGCCCTGAAACCCTAAGCTCCTACACCATGAACTCTAAACCCTTATCCCAAACCTTCAGGTTTACAGGGTTCATGGCCGAAGAACAACATCACGCATGCAACTTGCAAGCCTAAACCCTAAACCCTAAACCCCTTTTCTTGCCCTGAGGCGGCGTACAAGGAAGCTTACGACACGAGGGTGGGTACGCTGCTCGAGCGCTGCTCCGAGGAGCCTCGGCTCTCAAAGCACCCCAAGCCCCAAACCCTAAACCCCAAACCCCCAAACCCCCAAACCCCAAACCCCAAACCCTAAACCCTAAACCCTACACGCTAAACCCTAACCCTAAACCTCCTCTCTTTCTCTATACATATATATATATATATATAACCTAATGACTTCGTGGCCAAAAGCACAAACTTTCGAGAGCAAGGCGCAGACTCTCGTAGGCAAGGCACGAACTCGCCAGGGGAAAGGCAAGCCGTGGGGCTTGTGGCCTTTGGGCTTTTGCGGGTTTAGGGTTCAGGGTTTTGGGTTTAGGGTTCAGGGTTTTTGGGTTTAGGGTTCAGGTTTTAGGGTGTACTGAACCTTTACAGTTTAGGGCTGGCCTTGAGCGTTAGCATTTCGGGGCTACTGGGCCTTCGGGCTTTTGGCTTTAGGGGGTTTGGGGGCTACGGGCCTTGGCAGTTTTAGGATTTGGAGGCTCCTGTCTGGGCCTTGGTTCAGGGTTTCGTGCCTATTGGGCCTTGGGCTTGAGGGTTCAGGGCCTATTGGCCCTGGGCTTAATTACTGGCGTTGGGCTTTAGGATTTACGGGAAGGAGGGTGTAGGTTTAGGGCTTAGGGCTTAGGGCTTAGGGTTTAGGGTTTACAGGGTTTAGGGAGGTTTAGGCTGGCTTGCGATGTGAAGTGAAATATGTTTGTAATGTTGTGGGACCCAATGGGCGGGTGGGTATTTCTCCGTCTGAGAGGCTGCTTGACTGGTGAATGCTTGGACTTGCGAGTGCTTCATTTGTACAGAAGGTGCTAAACGTATAAACCCGATAAACCCTATAAACGCTGTAAACACTATACGCCCTGTAAAATCTACATGCCCTAGAAACCCTAAACCCTCTGAACCCTACAAACCCTATATGCTCTATAAACCCTATAAACCCTACAAACCCCCAAAGCTCTATAACCTCTACAAGCACGATAAACCCTATTATCCCTATAAACCCTATAAAGCCTATAAACCCTAAACCCTACAAACCCTAAACCCTCAACCTCACAAACCCCATAAGCCCTAAAAACCCTCCTTATAAACCCTGTAAACTTCATATGCCCTATAAACCCCAAACGCGAAAAAACCCTATAAACCCTGTAAACTTTACATGCCCTGTTTAACCCCAAACCCTATAAGCCCCATAAACATGATATGCCCTATAAACCCTAAACCCTAAACTCTAAACACTAACCCTAAACCCGAAACCCTAAACCCTAAACCCTAAACCCTAAACCCTAAACCCTAAGCCCTAAACCCAAACAGCTGACGACACAGCAACGCAGCACTTAAGCGAGGAGCAAGCGAAAGACACCGTCGACCAGCTCGAGGTGCCTCGGCACCCTCAGGCTAAGTTTCTAGGGTTTAGGGTTTAGGGTTTAGGGTTTAGGGTTTAGGGTTTAGGGTTTGGGGTTTGGGGTTTAGGGTTTAGGGTTTCGGGTTTAGGGTGAACCATTTACCGACAGAGGTCCCACAAAGTGACAGGAGTTTTACAACCCAAACCCCAAGCCCCAGGATGCTCACCCAGCTCCCCCGACTACCCACCCACCCACCCCGCGTGAACTTGTCAATGGCGCTGAGGGCCCAAAACCCAAACCCCAAGCCCGAAACCCTGCCCCTCCGCCTAAAGCCCCAAACCCATAACCTCAACCCCAGAACTAAAGACACAAACGCCTCTCCCAATTCCAGCAGAAAAGTCACATCCCCAAAGCCCCAAGCCCTAAAGCCCTAAACACCCCAACGAAGGCCAGAAAGCCTCAGCCCCGAACCCGGAAACCCTAAAGCTGAGACACCTAAGCCAAAACCCTTAAAGCCCTACACCCTACGCCCTAAACCCTAAACCCTAAACCCTAAACCCTAAACCCTAAACCCTAAACCCTAAACCCTTATCAATCCTGAAACCCTAGCCCCTAACCCTCAGCCCCAAAGCCCTAAAACCCTAAACTTTGAACCTCCACTGTAAAACTTTCCCCACGGGTACCTTGGTACTACTAGTATAGAATTAGTTAGGTACCCAAAAGCCATACCAAATAGGGTCTTGGCGTCCCTCATTCCATAATTGTACTACATACACAGCACCTCCTCCAGGTTTAAGCCCTACCCCCCAAACCCCAAACCCGCCGAAAAGGAGTTCGGCCTGGCCGTGAAGGCGGAAGAGATTGAGGGAGAACGATCCAATGAGCAGGACCAGGGCTCAGGGTCTAGGGTTTAGGGTTTAGGGTTTAGGGTTTAGGGTTTAGGGTTTGAGGGCTTTACGCTTCAGGCTGTAACCCGAAGGGTCCATGTACCAAAACCGGGAATACTTGGGCCTTGAACATGCTTCCTATACAGGGATTTGGAGCCCAAGTATATCATAATGAGGTACATGGACCCTCACAAAAAGGGCCGAGTTTGACAGGGCTTTTTCGGGAGGCTGTAGATGTAGTAGGTTTCGAATGGTTTGCATTCGTTGTTGGATTTGTTGGGCTTGGAGTTAAAAACCCTCAACCCTCAACCCTCAACCCTAAGCCCTAAACCCTAAATCCCATCCCTAAACCCTGAACCCTGAACCCTGAACCCTAAACAACCCCTAGAATACACCCGCAAAGCTGATGTCCCCTCAGCAGCAAGAGCAAGCAGCCCGACCTCAGTACTTGGAGGTTCAGCGCACTTACAACCCCAATTTTACTGTACTTATCATCCCCCTAAGTCCCCTAAGTAGGTTCTAAGTAGGCTACAATCCCTAAACCCCGAACCCTAAACCCTAAACCCTAAACCCTGAACCCTGAACCCTGAACCTCCAAGTAGAGGAGACGCCGATCCAGCACTTCAGGTGCGGCTGGTTTTTTCTAGGGGATTTCAGGCCGAAACCTTTTAGGGTTTAGGGTTTAGGGTTTCCTCAACTCCCCAAAGCCTACCCTAAACTCCCTGCACTCTCCAATCTAAATCGGGGTTTGGGGTTTAGGGTTTAGGGTTCAGGGTCCCATAACCGGGATCCCGGCGGTTGCTTCAACTGGGTTCAGATATCTTTTCAATGGTGCAAATGGACCCTAAACCCTACACCCTAAACCCTAAACCCGTAGCCCTAAACCCTAAACCCAAGCCCGAAACCCTAAACTCTCAACCCTACAACTGTCCATGTACAGATCCTTGAAGTCTCCGGGGGGGGGGGGGGGGCTGCAAGCGCACGAGGTCGTTTTCCGCATCAGGTCTTCTGCCCCTAAACCCGGAAGCCCCTAAACCGTAAACCCTTAAACCCGAAACCCTAAACCCCGAAGCCCTAAACCCCAAACCTAAGGTTTAGGCTCACGGCACTGCGCCTGAGGCACAGGTTCATAACAGTACGGTGGGCACCTAGACCAGTCATCCCTGGCCTCGCCTAATAGCAGATGTGTGACCCAGGGTTTAGGGTTTACGGTTCAGGGTTTAGGGTTTAGGGCCCGAAACCCGAAGCCCTCCACCCACCATATCAAGCAGTCGGGTGGTCTTCGGATTATCCAGGCCCAAAGCGCTGAACCCTCAACCCACCCTATACCCCGAAACCTAAACTCTGGCTTTTTCCGTGCGAAAGGGATTTCCCTGCATGCCCTTCTAAACCCTACATGCCCGACCTAAACCTTAGACCCTAGAACCTAAAAGCCTTCCGAAACCCTAAACCCTAAGCCCCAAACCCCAAACCCCAAACCCTCAACCCTAACCCCAAAACCCCTAAACCCTAAACCCTAAACCCTAAACCCTAAACCCCAAACCCTGGAAGCCCTTTGGCTTTCTAGGGAACCCAAGAGCCCAACAATTAAGCGGCGATGGGACTGGCAGGCGGATTCAGCGAGACCTTGGTGAGGCTGTGTAGGGCTTGGGGGTTTAGGGTTTAGGGCTAGGGTTTAGGGTTTGGGGTTTAGCGTTTAGGGTTCAGGGTTGAGGGTTCAGGGTTCAGGGTTGGGGTTTTGGGTTTAGGGTTTAGGGTTTGGGGTTTAGGGTTAAGGGTGTAGGGTTCAGGGTTCAGGGTTGGGGTTAAGGGTTTAGGGTTTAGGGTTCAGGGTTGGGGTTTTGGGTTTAGGGTTTTGGGGGTTTAGGGTTTCAGGTATGCCCTTTGCAAACTCATGTGGGCAGTTCGCTCTAGGGCCCCTCAACCCTTCAAGCCTTCGATAGGAGCCACTACTAGGATGCCCAGTAGTACCCTTATTCCCTTTTTGGGGGGGTTTAGGTTCCCTTATAAACCCCTTTAAGCAAAAAAGGTCACCCTTTTTAATCCTAGGTTACTGGGCAGCCTAGACTGTAGGGCGGTTTTGCTCCAATGAAGATCCCTTGTTGGGAGAATCTACAAGGTGAATTCTTGCTGCAGCCTTAAACTTGATAAACCTAAACCCTGCACGCTAAATCCAAACCCTAAAAACCCTAAACCTAAAATTCTAAACCCCAAGCCCTACTCTAGAGCAGCATCCGTAACATTGGTTTTTGGAGCGCGGCGTCGAGGTTTTAAGTCTTCGCCACAAGCCCTGCGCGCATAGGGTTGCGGGTTGAGGGTTCAGGGTTTAGTGTTGAGGGGTGGCGACGTGAGACCGACCCTGCAAAATCCATAGACCCTGCAACCCCAAACCTTGAACTCCCTAAGCTGGGTCGGCTTTTTGGACATTTTGGTTTTCCTGATTTGAGGTTACAAGGGACCCTATACTCAGACCCGGTAAACATGAATATGGAGAAGGTGTCGGGGTTTTGAACCAACCCACCGCATGGGCAGTTTCCTAAGTTAGGGTCCTTTTTCTAGGTACCCATTAGAAGGCGGCACCCTTTAAAACGGGATCCCAAAAAGGGTTTAGGGTTTAGGGTAAACCCTAAACCCTAAACCCTAAACCCTAAACCGCCAAACCCTAAACCCTAAACCCCAAACCCCCAAACCCTAAACCCCTAAACCCCTCAACCCTAAACCCTATACACCCTAAACCCTAAACCCTATACACCCTAAACCCTAAGCCCCTAAACCCCTAAACCCCTAAACCCTAAACCCTAAACCCTAAGCCCTAAGCCCTAAACCCCTAAACCCCTAAACCCCTAAACCCCTAAACCCCTAAACCCTAAAACCCCTAAACCCCCTAAACCCTAAACACCCTAAACCCTCAACCCTAAACCCTAAACCCTATACCCTATACACCCTAAACCCTAAACCCTATAAACCCTTTAATCCCTAAACACCCTAAACCCTAAACCCTATACACCCTAAACCCTAAACCCTATACACCCTAACCCTAAACCCTAGACCCTAAACCCTGTAAAGAAGCATTCCGGAGCTCGGAGTTGCTCCGCAGGCGTCCGAGCACCTGCGCAAGGCGGCCGTCGATCTGAAGGCTGACGAGCTCCTGAAGGCCGATTTTTGTTTGGGGTTTAGGGTTTAGGGTTTAGGGTTAGGGGTTTAGGGTTTAGGGTTTAGGGTTTGGGGTTTGGGGTTTGGGGTTTAGGGTTTGGGGTTTAGGGTTTAGGGTTTCGGCTTTGGGTTTGGGGTTTAGGGTTTAGGGTTTGGGGTTTGGGGTTTAGGGTTTCGGGTTTGGGGTTTGGGGTTTAGGGTTTTGGGTTTAGGGTTTGGGGTTTGGGGTTTAGGGTTTTGGGTTTAGGGTTTGGGGTTTAGGGTTTTGGGTTTAGGGTTTGGGGTTTTGGGGTTCAGTGTTTGGGGTTTAGGGTTTAGGGTTTCGGGTATGGGGTTTAGGGTTTGGGGGTTTAGGTTTTAAGTTGTCATGAGGAATTGTTCAGGATTGTAGCGTTTTAGGGTTTTCGGGCTTTCGAGTTTAGGACTTGCGGCTGAGAGTTTAGTATTTAGGACTTATAGGGTTCTAGTGGGGTTTGATTCCTTGAGCTTTGTCTTGTTGAGGTTCAAATGGTTTTGGTATGTTTAATGGCTCCCCTGCGGGAGGACAGGGAACCTTAGAAAAGCTCAGGGAGCCTTACGGAGTAGTGGGAGTATTAGGGAACCTTGGGTTACATACCCTAAACCCGAAACCCTAAGCCCTAAACCCTGAACGAACACCCGTTCCTTCAGAACCCTATATTTTTTGGGTTGGGGGTTTAGGGATTCGTTGAGCTTTGCTTTTGTGTAGGACTCAAGGGTTGAGGCTTAAGGTTTTCGGGCGTTGTTGGTTGAGGATTTGTTATTTAGGATTTTAGGGCTTAGGGCTTAGGGTGCAGAATTTTAGGGACGAGGACATCCGGTTTTAGGGCTTAGGAGTTTAGTCTTTTTGAGTTTAGGGTTTAGGGTTTCAGGTTTCCTGTTTACGTGATTTTTGGATGTGCTTAGGGTTTTAGGGGTTGGGCTTCGGTCTTTGGATTCATTGGGTCTCAGGCCTTCAGGGTATAAGGGTTTAAGGGTTTAGGGTTAAGGGTCCCCAAACCCCAAACCTTAAACTCTAAACCCTAAACCCTAAACCCTAAACCCTAAGTTCAAGGTCCAGGGTTGAAGGGCCTCGGTTGTAGGGGATGCAGTGTACTTGGGGGGGGAACAAGTCCAAACATACCGCAAATTCCTAAAGCCGTCAAAGCCGCTAAGGCTCTTGAGACCCTAAACCCTAAACCCCAAACCCTAAACCCTAAACCCCAAGCCCTATAATTTCGGGGATGGGTAGGTAACCTTTAACCTGTTTGGAAAAAAAGAATCCAACCCTAAACCCTAAACCCTAAATCCCAAACCCTAAGCCCGAAACACGAAACCCTAAACCCCAAACCCTAAACCCCCAGCCCTTCGGCTCTGAAGCTACCAGCCCCAGTGCACCAGCAGCCACCCCGATAGACATCCGGCAGGCCTTGTCACCCTAAACCCTAAACCCTAAACCCTAAACCCTAAACCCTAAACCCTAAACCCTAAACCCTAATCAAGGAGCGCCCAACCGGAGTGCCAGGGCTCGTCATCACCTGGGACAACATGCAGATGGCTTCGCGCAAGGGTTATGACATGGGTGTTGCAAGGACCGGCCCACTGGTGTCGTTCCAGCGGCTCTTCACGGTACAGAATGGATCCGCGTACCGAGGAGTTCCTATGACTGTCTCAATCATGGCGATCGCAAAGAAGTGTGACATCGCCAAGTTTTAGTTGAGCTCATGAAAGGTAGTGGCTCGTTGTAATTGAATTGTTGAAAAGCTGAAGACACAATGACCAATAACGATTGCCCCCCCCCCTGCAATCTGTCAGGTGAGAGTGCCGTGACATCTTCCCGACATTGGATGTTCTAGCGATGCAGGCTGCAATAATTTCAGCCCCTAAGATAAGCCGTGAAAGCCTGCACCCTAAACCCTAAACCCCATACCCTAAACCCCAAACCCTATAAGCCCTAAGTTTATCCCGTGAGCCCCAAAGCTTCGATACTGGAAGCCCGAGCAGGGCGACGATGCAGAGTTCGACAGGCCCCTCTGGGTTCAGGGTTTAGGGTTTAGGGGTTTAGGGTTTAGGGTTTAGGGTTTAGGGTTTAGGGCGTTGCTCGGAGTTTGTGGCTGGTTAGGGGGGGGGGGGGGGGGGGGGGCTTTTAGGGTTTGGGGTTTAGGAGCCTTAGGGTTAAAGGCTTTAGGGGTTCGGGCTTTAGGGTTTCGGGGTTCAGGGTTTTAGGGTTTTGGGTTCGGAGTGTTGAGTTTCGAGTTGTGGGTCGAGTTTCCCTCTCCATGAGCCGTATATACCTTCACCCCTCAACCTTATAGTTGCTAAACCCTAGCCTCAAAACTACCCAAGACCCTAACCCCGAAATCCGACCTCCATAGTATGAGCCCTGGTGGGAAGACCAAGGCCAAAAAGCCTTTTGTACCCGAAATCCACAACCTTGAAATGTTAGCCTGCCGCTCGGGAGGTGCAGTTTGGGTCTTAGGGTTCAGGGTCGGTAACCCAGAAGCCCCTAAACCCCTCTAAAGCCCCAAAAGCCAAAACCCTAAACCCCTACAGCCCTAACCCCTAAACCCTAAAACTCCTACACCCTACAAGACCCTATAAACCCCCTGTAAACCCTATAACGCCCTATACCCTAAACCCCAAACCCTAGACCCTAAACCCCAAACCCTAAACACCAAAACCCCAAAACCCCAAACCCTAAACCCCAAACCCTAAACCCCAAACCCCAAACCCTAAACCCTAAACCCTGAACCCCGAACCCTAAACCCCAAACCCCAAACCCTAAACACCAAACCCTAAACCCCAAACCCTAAACCCCAAACACTAAACCCCAAACCCCAAACCCTAAACCCCAAACCCTAAACCCTGAACCCCGAACCCTTAACCCCAAACCCTAAACCCTGAAAACTCCAAACCCTAAACCCCAAACCCTAAACCCCAAACCCTAAACCCCAAACCCTAACCCCAAACCCCAAAACCCCAAACCCTAAACCCTAAACCCCAAACCCCAAACCCTAAACCCTAAACCCCCAAACCCTAAACCCCAAAAACCCCAAAACCCTAAAAACCCCAACCCTAAACCCAAACCCCCCCAAACCCCAAACCCTAAACCCCAAACCCCAAACCCTAAACCCCAAACCCCAAACCCTAAACCCTAAACCCCTAAACCCTAAACCCCAAAGCCTAAACCCCAAACCCCTAAAGCCCTACACTCTAAACCCCTAACCCGCAAACCCTAAACCGTAAGCCCTAAAACCCCTATACAACTTATTAAGGCCCCCATAAAACCCTAGAAACCCCTACAAAACCTTATGAACCCCTAGAAAATCCTAGAAAAACCCAGAAGACTCCACAAATCCCTGCAAAACCCTATAAAAAGCCCTAGAAAGCCCTATAAAATCCAATAAACCCCCTATAAAACCCTATAAAACCTTACAAACCCCGATCAAACCCCATAAAACCCTATTAAAAAAAAAACCTTCTAAACCCCCATAACCACCCCCAGAACACTCTTCAAGTTCCCCATAAAAACCCTATAAAAACTCTCAAAACCCCCATAAAACCCTCAGGTGGATCGACATGTGCCGGCACCTGCGGATGGAGCTCCGTGCGGCGGCGAAGGGCCTCCAGGAGCAGAAAGAGCGCGGCCTCGGCTTTGTGTTTTTGAGATTTTTTTTTTTTTTTTTTTTGGGGGGGGGGGGGGGGGGTTAGGGTTAGTTTTTTTTTTTTTTTTGGGGGGGGGGGGGTTTTTAGGGGTTAGGGGGGGGTTTAGGGTTCTGGCGTTTAGGGTTTAGGGTTTGGGGTTTGGGGTTTGGGGTTTAGGGTTTAGGGTTTTGGGTTTAGGGCGTTTGGGGTTTGGGGTTTTGGTGCGGGGGGATTTTGGGGAGTTTCGGGCTTTGGGTTTTGTGGAAGCTTGGGGTGCTTTGAGTTTGGGGTTTTGGGCTTTGGGTTTTTGTGTGTTTTTGGTTTCTGGGATTCAGATTCATCGGGGCGTATGCAAACCCAAGGTTCAGGAGACCCGTAGCCCCAAGCCCTACCAGTTACCATAAACCCTTCAAGCCTTCAAGCCTTAAACCTTTCAACCCTTCAACCCTTAAACCCTGAAACCCTTCAACCCTTAAGCCCTTAAGCCCTTGAAGTCTGAAACCTTTAATCTTTCAACCCTTCAACCCTTAAGCCAGTAAACCTTAAACCCTTAAACCCCAATGCGCGCGCTGGCAAGGTCAAATGGAGCACGCTCCTGGCTCAGCCGGCATTTACCTGCTATGGGGCCAGCTAAGACCCTATTTCGATCTCCTCAACACCCCTTATCGCACCCTACTGTACCTACTGTAAGCCATGAACCTTACTTTGGCCCTATCTGTATGTATGGTAGCCCGGTGGTGCCCTTTACCCCTTTGTTTCGTTCTGGGTCCCCTTGTAAAGTACCCAACCCGAAAATCTTACCCTTACTAGAATATGGTTCTTGGGCTGCCAAGATTGGGGGATTCGGGGAATATGGTTATCCTTGGCTACTCAGCACAAGAAACTTGAGATTTTGAACCCTGAGCCCTAAACCCTAGACCCGAAACCCCAACAACTTAGGGGTTTAGGGTTTAAGGGTTAAGGGTTTAGGGTTTGGGGTTTGGGGTTTGGGGTTTGGGGTTTGGTTTTTTTTTTTTTTGGGGGGGGGGGGGGGTTCGTGTAGTCTCTCGAAATCCCTCAAACGCCCATTGTGGATTTCACGGCAGCCCGGCAGCCTCGTGAGAGGGATGCTTCCGGAAAGCTTCTGTGTGTTTGGGGGGGGGGGGGGGGCCTAAGCCTTAAACCCTACGTAGCCCCTAAACCCCAAACCCTAAACTCTAAATCCTAAACCCTAAATCCTAAACCCTAAACCCTAAACCCCAGTTGCGTTAGTGGCTCGGGGTTTGGGGGCTTGGAGGTTGGTGAACCTTTGAGGTGAGGCGTGGAGTTTACAGTTCAGGGTTTGGCAGGGCTTAGGGCTTAGGGTTTAGGGTTTAGGGCTTCAAGCTTAGGGCTTAGGATTCTGGGGCTTAGGGCTCAGGGTTTAGGATTCTGGGGCTTATAGGGTTTGGGCTTAGGGTTTTAGGATTTTTGGGTTTAGGGCTTAGGGCTTAGGATTCCGGGGCTTAGGGTTTAGGGTGTAGGGTTCAGGTTTCAGGGTTCAGTTCACAGGGGAAGTCTTCAGGGTCCTTGTCCAAGGCCTAACGCGGCTCCTCGCCACCGCCCCGGATATCTGGGGGACCAGAGGCTTGGGGGGTGGGGGGAGGGGCGCCGGGGAGGTGAGGTGCTTCAGAGCCCCCGAATCCCTCAACCCATAAAACCCTAAACCCGAAAACCCTCAAACCCTAAAACCTTAAGACCCTAAAACCCTAAAACCTTAAAACCCTAAAACCCAAAAATCCTAAAACCCTAAAACCCTATAACCCTATAACCCTAAAACCCCTACACCCTAAACCCTAAACCCTAAAGCACTAAACCCTTAACCCTACAGACAGCCCTATAAAGCCCTTTTTTCTCTCCTCAAACTTGCTGGACCTGAACAGGGGAGTTTTGGGATCTCTGGGTCCTTTAGAAAGGTTTTAACAGGGTTTAGGGTTTAGGGTTTAGGGTTTAGGGTGATCTAAAGGTATGTTGAAAGGTTTTTGCAAAGGGCATTGTCGGGTTCTATGGCGTTTTGGGGAGCATGCGGGTAGTTCTCTAAGTCAGGCCCTTATTTTGGAGAGAACTACCCATATAAATATGAATAAATGAACAAATAAAAATAGTAAGTAAGCAACAAAGAAATACATAAATACATACATTTATATCTATATATCATAGATATGTCACGGGACTGGAGCCCTTGGTTCCTACTTCACCAACTCCTTCTAAGAACCAGGCATAGTTTTCTGATTAGACACCCGCACTGAGCTTGTATCCTGCCACTGCTCCAGCAAGGCGTGGTAGCCAATGCTGGGGGGCTGTTGGCAAATGCACAGACCCAAGCTACAGAGTTGAAAGGGCATTTCGGCTGAAGATCTGACTCTAGAACCCCAACCCAAATCTGATGCTAGGTCCTAAACCTAAACCCTATAGGCCCTGAAGCTTATCAACCCTGAGCCCTATAAGCCCTGAACCGCAGGCACTACAGTGGCCAAAGTGATTTTCCAGGAGGACTGGCTCGTTAGCCATTGTCTTACCTAGGGGAAGACGGTTTCAGGTGCCACCCGTGCATCCCACGAACCCCTGCACCACTTAATCTTTGATGGACTCCGCGACAGGATGTTGATCACCAACCCCACACCCCAAGCCCGACACCAAAATCCAAACCCGGAATCGTAAGCCCTCAAGACCCATACGGCTTCGACCCCCTTACACCCCAAAGCCCTTAAACCCTTAACCCCCCTAAACCCCCCACGCCTTGCACCTTGAACGGTCCACCTGACACTCTTTAAGCTGCTGGCGGATTCACCAACCGCGGGTCCTCCAACTACTACGGCGAAATCCTACAAAGCCTAATGTAGGGGTCGGAAAATTTACTAATAGTATTCCCTTATGGTCCTTTTTGTAAATATACTATAATAACCCCCCAAAACCCTGTTTTAATTATGCAGGCCGCTTTATTACCGCATAAGACAGAGGGCATTGCAGGGGGGGGGGGGGCGGGGGTTCGGCTTCGCGTTTAGTTGTTTTGGAGTTAGAGGGTTCAGGGTTCGGAGGAAGCAACAAAACCTCGGCCAGAGAGGGCCAAGTGGTTTGTGACCCCGCTCTTGCCAGACATGAGCCCAATGTGCGACGCCTGTCCCGCCCAGATCTCGCTTGCCAGGGGCCTTTGCGGGGTTTTGAGTTTTATACGGTTTCGGGTTTGGGGTGTAGGGTTTAGGGTTTATAAGGTTTAGACTTTCGGATGGACAGCGCAGCACGGGAACAGGAATCAAGCTTGCATGCATCAAAGTCCTTGATGACCCGTGGCGCAACCCTCAACCCTACCTAAGGTTTTCGCCTTCCTACGTCTCCAGGAAGCTATACGGTCCCTTAATTTGGTCCCTTACCTTCTTGAAAGGGTTCTTAAGTAGGGCCCATGGGTTTTACGGGTATATAAGGGGTATATATGGGGTCTCCTTTCAAGGGCCCCTACTGAGGACCATGTAGCCTAAACCCGAAACCCTAAACCCTAAACCCTAAAACCCCGAGTTGTAGTTCCGCAGGAGTTCGGGGTGTTCGGGTGGGCAGCGCGTCTGCCACCTTGGCATGTCCTAAAACACATAAAGAACGCTTGCATGCCAAAAAACCCCTAACGCCTAAGCCCCTGTTAGGGTTTAGGGTTTAGGGTTTAGGGTGTAGGGTGTAGGGTTTAGGGTTTAGGGTTTAGGGTTTGGGGGGATCCTGAACCCCTGAACCATTAAGCCCTCAACCCCAAACACCCAACTCCACGCTCAAACAGCCTAAACTGATGTCGGCGGCTCTGGTGGGATTGGCTTGGCTGCTAACAGCAGCCGCCCTGGCCTCGTGTCTTTCTCCTCTTGTTTCAGAGCCCACGGCTGCGATCTTCGAGGCTAGGCATCCCTAATTGCAGAACCCACAAGCCTACTTAGGGATGCTTGGAAAGAATTCTTAATCTTGGTGTGCTTTGATTCGTAAGAAACAGCTAACATTGTAGTTTTTGCTAGGGTTCTCAGTTCAGTATAGTATACATGGACGTGTCAGTTCATATTTGAGTCAGGGCTTCAGGTTCCTCAGCTTTAGGGCTTAGGGAGGGTTTAGGGTTTAGGGTTTAGGGTTTAGGGTTTAGGGTTTAGGGTTTAGGGTTTAGGGTTTAGGGTTTCGGGTTTAGGGTTTAGGGTTTATGGGCCGCTGGGGGCTTGCGGCCAGTGGCTCCTCTCATTAGATCTTAGGCCCCTTAGGCTTCGTAGTGCGAGGTACCTCGTCGTCGTAGGTGGCAGCCCTAGTACCCTAAGGCTCCATGTACCCATGGTAGATACTTGGGCTTTAAAGGGGTTCCTATAAGGGTACCTTAAGGCCTACTTATCTACTATAAGGGCACATGGAGCCTTAGGGGTAGTAAGCAGCAGTAGCAGCAGTAGGTTTAAAGGTTTACAGGGCTTGGGGAGCAAAAACAACCGGGTACAGGCACCCCTGGGCTCTTTACGCAACCGTCCGGATAATGCGCCGGCAGACATGGTGTTTCAAGACCACGTCGCGCCCCACTTTTCAAGCCAGTGTGAGGACCCACAATCCGACCCAAATCAAGGCCTTAATGATCTGAGCCCAACATGTGCCTAACCCTCAACCCTAAACTTAAACCCTAAACGAGGATAAACTTCTACACTCGGCAACCTGATGCCCTAAACCCTACAACCCTGTCGGCCCTGAGACCCTAGAACTTAAGCCCTTTAAACCCTGTAATACACCGCAAAGCCATAACCCTTACAACTCTGTAAAACCCCTTGCTTGCCCTATAATCAACGTTACAAGAAACGCTACAATACGACCCTTTTAGCACCATTAATACTGCAACCCCATTAACTCCATGTTAAACCCTAAACCCCTAGAAACCCGTAAACCCGCTACTCCAAAGCCCTGAAACCCTGCAATAAACCCAACAAACCCTATCATCATATACAAAATCCTAAACCCCAAACCCCAAATCCTAAACCCCAAACCCTAAACCCTAAACCCTAAACCCTAAGCCCACACTAGAACCCTAATCCCTACTTCTCTCCGCACAGCAGAGAAAGACTTCCGCAGAGACCTTAGGCCCGCTGCGAACCGGAAGAAGAAAAGAGAAGAGGGTTTAGGGTTTAGGGTTTAGGGTTTAGGGTTTAGGGTTTAGGGTTTAGGGTTTAGGGTTTAGGGTTTAGGGTTTAGGGTTTAGGGTTTAGGAAAACAAACAGGTGGATGAAGCAGCTTTGGTTAGGGCTTATAGGGTTTTGGGGGTTAGGGTGGGTTTTGTATAGGATTTAGGGTTTAGGGTGTAGGGCGGCTTTGGCTTTACAAGGGATCTGTCGGTTTAGGGTTGAAGGTTCTGTTCCCTAAACCCTAAACCCTAAACCCTAAACCCTAAAAAACAGTTGCGCTTGAGGCATTTAGGGCTAGGGCTTGTGGTTGGCATCCTGGTCGAAGTTGTCGGACGCTTAGGGTTTAGGGTTTAGGGTTTAGGGTTTAGGGTTTAGGGTTTAGGGTTTAGGGTTTAGGGTTTAGGGTTTAGGGTTTAGGGTTTAGGGTTTAGGGTTTAGGGTTTAGGGTTTAGGGTTTAGGCTTTTGTCTGCCACCAAAGCTTCCCACTGCGCGCGAGACGCGAGGCCCAACACCCCAAACCCCAAACCCCAAACCCCAAACCCCAACCCCAAACCCCAAACCCTAAACCCTAAACCCTAATCCCTAAACCCTAAACCCTAAACCCTAAACCTAAACCCTAAACCCTAAACCCTACTCCAATACATGCAAGGGCCTTGAGGCCCTGGAGCCCCTCTCCCCTGAGCACCTTGAAATTCCCAAACCCCAACAGAACTGGAATCCTTGTACCCCATAATATGGGTTTAGGGTTTAGGGTTTAGGGTTTAGGGTTTAGGGTTTAGGGTTTAGGGTTTAGGGTTTAGGGATATTGTGAACCTTGGACTTCCTAAGCCCCCCCCAGGTAGACAAAGCAGCTTTGGTTGGGGCTTATAGGGTTTCAGGGACTAGGGTTTAGGGTTTAGGGTTTAGGGTTTAGGGCAACTGGAATCCTTGTAACGCCTATGAAGCGTGCCCTAAGCACCCTTGTCCGCCAGGTTCTTCGAAGGGAAATGGGGAAATTAAGGTACCCTATATAATCCTTTAACGGGTATATATATATATATATACATATGGATATAATGGGTAGTCTATGTATATATGTAATCCCAAAAAGGGTATAAATAGAGGGATATAGGGTACCTCATTCCCTCCTTGCCTACTAAGAACCAGCCAAGTTAAACTTCCAAGGGGCTGCGGAGCTTCCCAAACCCCAAAAGCTTCCCATAGGCCTTTAACCCCAAACCCTATATTCGGGTTTGGTTTAGGGTTTAGGGTTTAGGGTTTAGGGTTTAGGGTTTAGGGTTTAGGGTTTAGGGTTTAGGGTTTAGGGTTCAGGGTTTAGGGTTTAGGGTTTAGGGTTTAGGTTTAGGGTTTAGGGTTTAGGGTTCAGGGTTTAGGGTTTAGGGTTTAGGGTTGAAATAGGATTATGGATCGCTTCAGTTGCTCTCAGGCTCAGCAGTTGCTTTCAAGGCGTGCGGACAAGCGGCCTCGCCTAAGGGGGTGATGTTGGCCGTTGGGACGAACACGGGGCTTTCAGCAGACTCTTTTAGGGGTCACATGTTTCAGAGGCTTTCAAGGGGCATCCTATACATGCTATACATCCTATACATCCTAAACCCTAAATCCTAAACCCTAAACCCTAAATCCCTCTATAGGAATCATCCCCCCCCCCCCCTCCTCCCTTTGCGCTTTTTCGAGCCTGTCTCCGCAATTTGTAGACTGCTCGGCAGTCCTTCTTTCGCTGCCAAAAACCATGCCGATGGGACACTTGAAGGACTGTTCTTCCGGCCTTAGGGTTTCCGGTTTAGGGTTTAGGGTTTAGGGTTTAGGGTTTAGGGTTTAGGGTTAGGGTTCAGGGTTTAGGGTTCAGGGTTTAGGGTTTAGGGTTTAGGGTTTAGGGCTTAGGGTTCTTCAGGGAGCGGGCAACAGGGGCATGCAACCCAAGGTTCTGAAACACTCCCCACTACTCCCTAAGGCTCCCTGGGCTTCCCTAAGGTTCCCCAGGTACCTGTGTGTGATAAGAGTTCTGTGTTTGCTCTTCTTCAGGGTTTAGGGTTTCGGGTTTAGGGTTTACTTAGTAGGGTTTTGGGTTAGGGTTTAGGGGTGTTCTCAGTGTTTAGGTTGCTGTAATGCCACCAGCGCTGCATCTACAGCTGCAAACAGGCGCATTCTAAATTTGTAGGGCATAGAGTCCATTGTCATTGCTGTTGTCGTTGTCATCGTTACCATTCTGGGTAGCAGTATATGTTGCTCTTATGATATGAAGTAGGGTTTATATTTCTTGTATCCCCAAAAGGACACCCAGTAGATACACTCACCAAGATTAAACAGGAACCGTATATACACTCACCCAATAACAGTAGTCTAAACCCTGCTTCATATAGGTTCTTGAGGTAAGGCGTCAAAGCAAGAAAGCCCGCAACCAGAAGAGCAAGCCCGTAAACCAAATACTGGCTTCTAGGAGGGTTTAGGGTTTAGGGTCCACTGAGAGCCGATAAGCCCTAAAGCCTAAACCCGAAACCGGAAGCTCTCAACATCTCCCTGAGCCCTATGGTAAATATTGAACCCTACTCCCCATAACCCCCAAAACCCTCTCAAGCTATAAGCCCTCAGCTCTAAACCCTAAACCCTAGTATCCCTAAACACTAAACCGTAATATCCCTAAACCCTAAACCCCAATATCCCTAAACCCTAAACCCTAAACCCTAAGAGACCCCAGCTATAATCCGCCGTGGAAACTGAAGGATTGCCCCTGGGACAAGAACGCTCCATGGAGGTCGCCCCCTGTCATCCCTCCAAGTCTCTCCGAAAATCGCTCTTTGGGGTTTAGGGTTTAGGGTTTGGGGTTTAGGGTTTAGGGTTTAAGGTTTGGGGTTTGGGTTTTTGGGGTTTAGGGCCGTAAGAATTTTCACATCTTGGGCTTTATGAGGGGATCCCTTATTAGTGCCCAAAATCTTCAACCCTCAGACCCTAAACCCTCAACCCTATGAGCCCACCGAGGCCCTCAACTCAGCCGGCCTGTTAAGGATGCTATATCACCATGGTATACACGTCGCCTACAGGGTGGGGCCCCCTTACTATACTAACTGTAGTTAAGGGACTTATAACCTAACTTAGGGTCCTTATAACCCAATTTAGGGCCCTTATAACTCTACCAAGGATCCGTCAATTGAATTCTAGGGGGCGGTTGCGGCGTACAGGTTTTAGTGTAGAGGGTGATGAAATTCCCTCAGAGCCTCCACATCCCAGCGTCCTATAAACTCTAGAACCCAACGAGAGTAATCACTCACCCGCAACTCCAGACCCTAAATCCCTACTAGGCTTAAGGATATTCGGAGCTTTGGGTTGAGGGTTTGGGGTTTGGGAAAGGAGAAGGTCAGAGCCCGACGCAAAGCATCCCTTCAGACGGCATGTACAGTCCTACTCTAGTTCATGTCCTGAAGTTTCCATTGCCGCAAATCGTGCATTTGACTGCTGTGGTTTTGCGTTGGAAAGTTAAAGAGTTTCTTAGGCCCTTGACGCTCAACTCTAACCCCCCCCCCCAATAAACCTCCTAATCCCGAAAGCTCAAGAACCTCAAACCTCACGAGCCTAAAGCCCTACACCCTAGGCCATGTAAACCCTAAACCCCAAACTCGCCTGGAATATCAGAATCCCTAAACCTTAAACCCTAAACCCTAAACCGTAAACCCTAGACCCTAAACCCTAAACCCTAAGCCCTAAACCCTAAACCCTAAACCCTAAACCCTAAACCCTAAACCTAAATAGCTGGAGGCCCGCATCGCTGGAGATGGCAACAACCACTCTGGATCATCGCGAGGCTTGCCGGGTGGCGCTTGAGCTGTTTCGCGTCTTCGGTTTGTGGTGCGTGAGGCGTTCAAAGATACCCTAAACCCTAGACTCCAGACCCTAAACCCTGACCCCCCCACCCCCCCGCTAAACTTTGTGGGGCTCTCAGTGGTCACACTACGCGTACCGCAAAGCTTTGGGGTTTTCTTTAGAGCTTCTCGGCTTTATTGGCATTGGGGCTTAGGATCTCTGGTTTCCGGGGTTTAAACTCGGGTAGTCAGCCACGAACACCACAAGAGGACTGGGGCGCCCCATTGAATCTCAACGCAAAAGGATTCCGTGCCACCTCCCTATTTTTACTAATGCTTCCTCAAGGCTCCTGCACTATACCTTGGGCCCCGACCCGACACCCTGAACCGCAAACTCCATTTCGGGACACGGGACCTGCAGGTTGTGTGCAGCATGCGTTTGGCATTCATCTTTATAGATGGGCCTTGCCCAGCAGTGTCCTACAACCTTCAAAGCCCAACAGCACCCGAATGAAAACGCTGAACCCTCAACCCTAAACATGATGGGTAGAGGCTTGCACACAACTTGAATGTTGATTACCCATAGTCCCCTATAGAATCCTTATAAAGCACTCAGAGCATGACTTTTGTAGGGCCCCCCAAACCTACCCCAGCAAACCCTAAACCCCAAACCCCAAACCCCAAACCCCAAACCCCAAACCCTAAACCCTAAACCCCAAACCCCAAACCCTAAACCCTATAGACCCTAAAACCCTACCCACCTAACCTGCCCCCTAGAAGCTCTGAAGCTGGGTTCTGCTACCAGGATGCCGCTATGGCCCGCAACCTCTTCAAGTTCGGATCTGCTTCACCGAAGGCAGCTAGGGTTTAGGGTTTAGGCTTTAGGCTTTAGGGTTGAGGCTTTAGGCTGTAGGGTTTAGGGTTTAGGGAACTACCTAAGACCCTCTAGAGCTTGCAGCATACAAAAATCTGCCGAAGTCGGGGTCTAAGCTCATGGTACTCGCTTTGGGCAGGTTTTTGAAACCATGCGTGCTACACAGTTTTTTGTTGGCTTTGCGGCTTTCGGCGGTTTAGGTTTTGCCTTAAGACACCCCTTTCGAGACCCTAAGCCCTCAACCCTAAGACCCTAAACCTCAACCCCTGAGACCCTAAGACCCGAAATCCCTAGACTCCCCATAACCCCCAAATCTCAGTCGAAACCCTAAACCCTAAACCCCCAAAACTCATAAACCCGAAGCCCCGTCAACCCTCTAAACCTTACATAAACCCTGAACCCTGAACCCTAAACCCTAAACCCTAAACCCTAAACCCTAAACCCTAAACCCTAAACCCTAAACCCCCAAGCAACACTTCGAGGTGATGCAACCTCTTGGGATGGAAGCAACCGTGAGGCACCAGCCGTCATTGCGATTTTTTGGGTTTAGGGTTTGGTGTTTAGGGTTTAAGTCTTGGGTTTAGGGTTTAGGGTTAGGGTTTAGGGTTTGGGGTTTAGGGTTTAGGGTTTAGGTTTTGGGCACTGCGTGTCCCTGTGGGCCCTGCATTTGGGATGGCAGGGTTTAGGGGTTGCAGGGTGTGTAGGGTTACTAGGGTTTATAGTTTCGGGTGCAGGGGTTAGCATTAGGGACGTTATAGTGTTTTTTGAACTGGTGTTAGAGATCCGGCGTGTTGGGAGTTTTGGTTCCCAAACCTGGAGCAAGCGAACCCCGGAACCAAAAAAAGAACTCTGCTTAGGGTTGAGGTTCATAGGGTTTAGATTGAACAGGGTTTGAGGTTCATGGGGTTTGGTAAACAGGGTTTAAGGTTCATAGGGTTTAGAGTTCGGGTTTATAGGGTTTATAGGATTTATAGGGTTTATCGGGTTGATAGGGTCTTGTAGGGTTTTCAGGGTTTTGTAGGGCTTCGGGTTTGGGAATTAGGTACTCCTTTGACAATTCGAAAGTCGGACATTGGTGTTTCCAGCCTTTGTGCTGCAGCTGGTGTGTGTCAGCAGAACAGCTCACTTGGCATGCATGTGTGTGTGTGGGGGTGGGGGGGGGGGGGGTGCTATCTTGTGGCCACTGAGGTGACTAAACCCTAAACTGTAAAATGCACGCTACACCCAACACCCAAAACCCTAAACCCTAAACCCCAAACCCTAAACCCTACACCCCAAACCCTAAACCCACTTAAGGGCTCTCTGAGTGCGCCTGTGCGCCACCTCAGAAGGATGGCTGTGCGCAGCCGGGAAGGCTCCTTCCCAGAGAAGCAGGACTCGTAGTACAGGGATACTTGGTTTACGGTCTAGGGGTTGGGGTTTAGGGTTTAGGGTTTAGGGTTTAGGGTTTAGGGTTTAGGGTTTAGGGTTTAGGGTTTAGGGTTTAGGGTTTAGGGTTTAGGGTTTAGGGTTTAGGGTTTAGGGTTTAGGGTTTCGGGTTTCGGGTTTCGGGTTTCGGGTTTAGGGTGTAGGGTGTAGGGTGTAGGGTGTAGGGTGTAGGGTGTAGGTATTGTACTTGGGAATACTCTTTAGGGCTTTTAGGGCTTAGGGTTCAGGGTTTAAGGCTTTTAGGGCGCTATAATTCCTAAGAAACAGCTAGGGGTTCCAAGTTCAGTAGACTCTTGCTTTCCGGTTTTCCGATGTATAGGGGGTTTGATGGGGTTCAGGATTTCTATAGGTTTCATGTTTATACGGTGTTCGTAGGTTTTTGGTTTTGTACAGGGATTTTCTAGAGTCTGTAGATAGGGGTTTGATAGTGTTTGTAGAGGTTTGCAAGGATTTCTGGTTATAGGGTTCGCTGTAGGGTTTTTATGGGATGTGTACATTGTTTATGCGGTGTTTAAAGGTTTTTAATAGGTTTTTTCTAGGGTTTAAAGAGTTTACAGAGTTTATCGGCTCATAGTGTTTGTAAAGTTTAAAGTTTATAGGGTTAATGGGCTTGAAAGCTGTATAGGGCTTATGCTTTCAGAGGCTCTTTTTGGCATTTAGGGGTCTAGGGTTTAGGGAAGCATGGCGTACTGCATGTATAGTGGGCTTGGCAAGTTCGAAACTTCAAGACTTCCTTCGTTCAGGGTTTTGGGGGTTTGCAGGCGGGTATAAGAGTCAGGATGCTCAAGGAGCCTTTTGCAATGAACCCGGCACCCCGAAAGCACCAGAGGACCTGCGCAGTGCCAGCTACTTGCCCGGTGGATGGGAGGACACGGCTTCATGTTTCGCAGGATTCTCTGAAGTCTTGTGCTTGTGGTTTAGGACTCCGCCTTCGGCGGTCTTCAAGTGGAGAGGATTTGTTTCAGGCTCTTGGGGTTTGAGGCTTCGGGGCCCTGCCAACATGTTTAGCTTCAGCCCTGGGCCGTAAGTTCATTTTTTACATGTATATGCGTCAAGAAAGGCTGGGTACGTGACTTTTAACTTGCTTTGACGAAACACTTGTTATCCTGTCGCTTTGATTCGCATAGTTGTTTCAGGTACCCTAAACCCTAAACCCCCTTACAACCCTCAACACCGAAACGCCTAAACCGCGACACTCCTCAAGAGGGTCCTGAGGTTGGGAGACCCTCTGTGGTGAGGACTACGGCAGGCTCAACAAGCCTGATTTTACCAAGTCCTTCTCTTTCATCCGGAGTCCTCGCCGCAACGAAAGAGTGCTCAGGGTTTCGGCCTCGGGGTGTAGGAGACCTATACAAACCCTATATGAACCCTGCGGTTCAGGGTTTAGGGTTTAGGGTTCGGGGTCCAAGGTTCAGGGTTTAAGGTTTGGGGGTGTTTAAGAGTCACGAGGGGACCTGGTTCAGTGTGTGTTAGGGTGTACCCAGAGGGTCCAAGCGACACCGAAAAATAGTGGCCTCAAGCCCCAAACCTCAACTCGACCCTACGGCCTACCCTATACCATACACCCCTAAAGCCCTAAACCCTAAACCCTAAACCCTAAACCCCAAATGGAGCCTAGCCCCCTGTCGAATGTCGAGCTTCCTTGTGGACCGGGGGCCAAGTCTCCAAACCCCACAAAGCCCTAAACTTGGGGATGCTCCCCCTTATAGCCGTTTAGGGTTTAGGGTTTAGGGTTTAGGGTTTAGGGTTTAGGGTTGACAGTAGGGGGGCTACCATGCAGTCCCTTGTAGGGATTATAATGGGGGGCGGGTACTAGAATCCCTATTAAGGACTGTTTGTGTAAGGGGGATCATCCCAACCCTAAACCGTTTGGCGCTTGCAAGGCTTATAGTAGGGGTCGAGGGTTTTCAGGATTCAGTTGCTAGTTGTTAGTAGGGAATTCGGAATTAGGTACCTTATCTATCCCCCTATATGACACGTTTATAGGGGATTATGATACAGGGCACCTAGATCCCCGAATTCCCTACTGAGAACATTTAAGAACCATCAGCAAGTTTAAGGCTGTAAGCCCTTTTTGCGATCGTGGGTTTGGGCTGGTCGGGTTTGCAGATGTGGGTTTAGGATTTGAGCTTTTGGGGTTTATCAGGCTACACAGGGTGGGGCCCCCTTACTATACTAACTGTAGTTAAGGGACTTATAACCTAACTTAGGGTCCTTATAACCCAATTTAGGGCCCTTATAACTCTACTTATAACTAGGGGGCCCCACCCTGCAGGGTCTAGGTCCCTTTGGGTGTCTGTAAGGCTTCGAGTTCTGCAAGGCTTGGGCTTAAGGGCGAAGTTCTTGGAAACCCTAAACCCTAAACCCTAAACCCTAAACCCTAAACCCTAAACCCTAAACCCCGAACCCTGAACCCTGAACCCTGAACCCTGAACCCTGAACCCTGAACCCTGAACCCTGAACCCTAAACCCTAAACCCTAACCCTAAACCCTAAACCCTAAACCCTAAACCCCAAACCCTAAACCCTAAACCCTACACCCTAAACCGTATTTACAGGGTCTCCTGACGCACCCAGGAACGGCTGCCGCCTAGACACCGCAGACCTCTCACGGCCGCCGCTGGGATGCTTATGGGGTTTAGGGTTTGGGGTTTAGGGTTTAGGGTTTGGGGTTTAGGGTTTAGAGTGTAGGGTTTAGGGTTTGGGGTTTAGGGTTTTGGCGGGAATCACCCCCTGCTATCTGCTGGATGTTGAGCAAGAGTTGCATTGGGACATCTTTGATTGGGGTTGAAAATGGTCAAAGGGTTTTGGTTGCTGGCTTGCCTTTTGCTTTGGATCTTGTAGGATTCCTGGATTCGGACGGGCATGCTTTTTAGGTTAAAAAAGTCGATTGCCTGCTTGCCTTTATCTTTGAGCTTTAGGATCCTGACCGCGGCCTTGGTTTCCGGATCTTCAAAGCATCTGCATGTGGACCGCCGACATCTCTTGTGATCTTTTGGGAACGGCTTGCCTTTGAATGTCTGGATGTGGACCACTGGCAAGCCTGTGGATCTTTGCCCCGAAGCCCTAAACATTAAATAACCCGAAACCCCAAACCCACATAATAGCCCTGAACCCTAAATTCTACAGTAAATCCTCAACCCTAAACCCACAGGGCCTTGGGGCTCTAGCGGATTTGAGGTGGGATTTGGGGGGTTTGGGCGGCTCTTGTGGGTCCCCTGTTCCCGTCCTCATGCACACGCAGCGCTAAGGCACACGGCAGGATGCTTCGACGACCGAGACGTCCGGACGCCCCTTGGATGAGGAACTTCTGTTACACCTAAAACAGAAACCATATGACGTGCTAGACACCCTTGTTCTGATAACTTCGCTCAAGTTCCCTAACAGCAACCATAATCCCAAAAGCCTAAATCCGGAGATCAGGTTGTGAGGAGAGTGCCCAAAAGTCGAATATCCCTGTACGCCCTTGGGCCTCAAACCTTGCGTGGCCAAAAGTCCCCAAATCCGCACATACGTAAGCGCCAAGAAAACCGAACCTGAATGTGAGCATTTCCCGAAATGATTGCCCTTTTGGGGTTTCGATAAACAGGCCTGATAGCAACTTGGGGAACCTGCCGCTGTAGTCCTGCCCAGGCCTCCCGCGCAAGTGGAGTCTCTTGATGCTGTGTCAACGCGGACCTTCAGCCGCCTTACGTGCCGGACTGAGCATTCAGAGCATGTAGGAAGCTCAGAGTTTGGGTTTGGGGTATGGGTCTTGAGGAGTAGGGTTTCGGGTGCTTTTGGATGTGTTGGGGTTCGTGCAGAAACCAGCTTCATGGCTTCTAGGGGCAGGCTAGGTGGGTAGGGTTTAGGGTTTAGGGTTGAGGGTTAAGAGATTAGGGTTTAGGGTTTAGAGTTGAGGGTCTAGTGTTTACAGGGTTTTAGGGTTCCAGGGTTAGGGTTTAGGGTTAAGAGTGGGTGTAGGGTTTAGAGCTGAGGGTTTAGGGTTTAGAGTTTAACGAAGAGAAATGTTTCTTCTGTTGTGGAAAGAGACGGCTCCGAGTATGCGTAGTTCAGAGGAGGTGTTCCTTCTGACCTTGCGGAACCCCTCTGCCCGCTTGAACACAAGCGACGTCCTTTTCTGCACTCCACCCCCCTCCTCCCCCCGCCGAACCCTAAAAGCCTGCAGCCGCCTTAGCCCCCACTAAACCCCTCAACCCTAAACCCTTAAAGCCTAAACCCTAAACCCCTCAACCCCTCAACCCCAACAACCCTGCAACCCCTAAGCCACTACCAAACCTCTCCTTAGAACCCTAAAACCCCTACTAATCTCCTCTTGAAACCCCTGCAGGGGCGGCCCCTCGAGCCCTTCAGGGACTTTTCGCATGCAGGACCGAGAGGGTTTTTGTTAAAGGCCTTCAGCGTTGAGTGGTTGGGTAGTTTTGGGGGGGCTTCGGGTTTTAGGGCTTTTGCGCGTTCAGTTTTAATATCATTTCTTTGTGGTGCTTTACTGCAGCTCTACATCTTTAGCCTTTTTTGGGTTTATTGGGTTTCTTAATAAGGCAGTTAAAAGTTTCATTTTTTGCTACCCTCCTAAGTGCAGCCAAGATTACTATGATTTCTTGTTTGGTTTCGGTTTGTTGCCTTCAGGGCTTAGAAGCACAAAGACCCTAAACCCTAAACCCTAAACCCTAAACCCTAAACCCTAAACCCTAAACCCTAAACCCTAAAGTCCCCAAAGGCTAGGGAGCTCCACAGCCCGCAACACCGAGCCCTTCTGAGTGTGTGCTTGTGGGGTGGGAGGTTTAGGGTTTAGGGTTTAGGATTCCGGGTTTTAAGGTTTCAAGGCTTTATCATATGGTTTAGGGTTATAAGGCAGGTTTTAGGATATAGGGAAGGGGGGTGGGGAAACAGGGCGTACGCTTACATCGCGCGTTGGGCGTGTGCAGATTTTAGAAGCTTGAGGGTGAATAGAGGCTCCTAGACCCTGACGCCCTGAATCGCGAACCCATACATAACTCGAAGCCCGTTCCCAAAGAAGATGTTTAGACCCTAAA
Source organism: Symbiodinium natans (assembly GCA_905221605.1). NCBI lineage: Eukaryota > Dinophyceae > Suessiales > Symbiodiniaceae > Symbiodinium > Symbiodinium natans. Next base: position 237,543 of record CAJNDS010001480.1, read on the forward strand.
CCCTAAACCCTAAACCCTAAAACCTAAACCCCTAAACCCTAAACCCTAAACCCTAAACCCTAAACCCTAAACCCTAAACCCTAAACCCTAAACCCTAAACCCTAAACCCTAAACCCTAAACCTTACATAAGGGCTTCTGTGAGAAGGTGCAGGTCGCCGCACTGATCTGGAGCCACAAAACGGTCGAAGCCGTATCTGAAACCCCCTCAAACCCCCTCAAACCCCCTGAAACCCGCAACAACCCCACAACCCCCAAAAGCACAAAAAAAAGCCCTCCCCTTGAATCTGCTAAACTCCGCCCCGCCCCCCCCCCCCCCCCCCTACCCCCTGGGGCTTAGACATATTTTGGGTTTAGAGCTTTACAGGGTGGGGCCCCCTAGTTATAAGTAGAGTTATAAGGGCCCTAAATTGGGTTATAAGGACCCTAAGTTAGGTTATAAGTCCCTTAACTACAGTTAGTATAGTAAGGGGGCCCCACCTGGTAGGGTTTTGGATTCCTTCTGCAGGGGTGGGGGTGTGTGTAGTCAGGTGCACTCAGGTGGTGGGTGCGGTCGGACGCGGAAAAAAGAAAAGCACGTCCCTAAACCCTAAACCCTAAACCCTAAACCCTAAACCCTAAACCCTAAACCCCAAACCCTAAACCTCAAAGGGCCACGTCAAAAATCCCCAAGCTCTTGGCGGTTTAGGGCTTATAGGGCTGATAGATTCAATGAGGTTTAGGGCGTTTTGGGGTATAGGGGTTACGTAGAGTTTAGGGGATTGTAAGGTTTAGGGCCTGCTTAAAGTAGATGACCCCTGAGCGAAGCCCGGGCCGTTGGGGTTCAGGGTCATTCTAGGGTCCCCCTATAAACCTCATATGACTCATATGAGCCCCTATAAAACGCCCCAGTGAACCCTCAGACCCTCCTTTAGGGTTTAGGGTTTAGAGTTTAGGGTTTAGGACCCGCTTAGGGTTTAGGGTTTAGGGTTTAGGGATTGGGTTCAGGGTTCAGGGTTTAGGGTTGAGGGTTTAGGGTTGAGGGTTTAGGGCCCCCTTCCCTGAGCCCCTAGAAAAGGTCCATTGAAACCTTCAGATCCTCCCCCAAAGCCTGCTGCAGGCGAGCATGCCCTACCTCTCGAAGTCCACCGGAAGCCTACGCCCAGCCGCCGAGCCCGGCCTTATCTACAAGCTCACCAGGCGGCTCTCTGGGGTTTTACGGATGTGGGGGGGGGGGGGTTGCGGTTTAGGGTTTAGGGTTTAGGGTTTAGGGTTTAGGGTTTAGGGTTTAGGGTTTAGGGTTTAGGGTTTAGGGTTTAGGGTTTAGGGTTTAGGGTTTAGGGTTTAGGGTTTAGGGTTTAGGGTTTAGGGTTTAGGGTTTAGGGTTTAGGTTTTACGGATGTTGGGGGTGGCTCAAGGCTCCCAAGCTGGTGGTTTGTCCTGACTTGTTCGGGCCCACCACCCTCCCTCCCCAAGAAATCTTCAAAAGCCTGTCGACATCTGGGGGTTACGGTGAACCCTAAACCCTAAACCCTAAACCCTAAACCCTAAACCTGTTCTTGCAGGAGTATGGTTGGACCTAGAAACCCAACCCTGCAACTTCGCCCGCCCCCCGCAGGGAGAAAGCAGTCAACGCGTCAATCAACGCCACCTTCCGGCAGGAACGCTAAGGCCGAGCTCGCTCGGGCTTACAGCGCTTCGACGTTTTTTGGGGGAGGTGTTGTGGGTTCATAGTTTACTGATAAAGCTGAGGGTTTCCTGACGAAGTTGAGGGGTTCGGGAGTTTCAGACTTAGGGCGTCCCTCTGCTCCAACAGGTTTTTGGGAGGGGCCTATACAGGGCTTAAGGGACTTCAAGGCTTTAAACATGGGGCTGACAAGCGGAAATGTTTGATGGACCCCCAAACTAATTACAAACAGTAATTCCCTGATGGTCCCTTTACAATTATACTATAAGAACCCCCAAAACCCTTCATAATTATACTATCAGAACCCCCAAAACCCTGAATAATTATGCTACAGGAACCCCCAAAACCCTAAATGATTATGCTATAAGAACCCCCAAAACCCTTCATAATTATGCTACAAGAACCCCCAAAACCCTGAATAATTATGCTACAGGAACCCCCAAAACCCTGAATAATTATGCTACAGGAACCCCCAAAACCCTGAAGGGTTCTTCGGGGCCTTTTTTGCTGTGTTGACCCCCCAAAAAAAGCTCCGCGGAAGCCCGTGGCCAGGCCAGATCCTTCCGGGCGCCGTGGTCTCGAAAGATAGAAGGGGCCCGCAAGAAGTACCTAAGTCTGACTTTTTCTGGTTGAGGCTTAGAGGTTATATAGGCTTATGGGCTTATTCCGGATTTACAGGGCCCGGGTTTTGGGTTATAATGTTATACCTTCTGTAGTGTGCCCTTAGTCAAGTCGTCTTGTTGCCTACAAGCTGCCTATACTCGCATTGTGGGCTTCTTGCGGGTTGACCTGTCTTTCGAAGATCACTTCGCTGACCGCCTGAGGGCAACGTCACATGTGGTCGCTCTAGGCGACTGCGCCACATGCACGCGGTTGCTTGCCATGTAGGCACCGTCTTCAAGCTAGCCTCAGTAGTACTGGGCTGTTCCTGATCATGCGAACCCCACAGCAAAGCCCTATACCCCACAATTATATATCTACCTATAACCTAATTTAGGGGGCTTATAAGTACAGTTATAATTGGGGTTATATGTACCCATGAACCTCCAAGTGCTACACCGAGTTCAGGAACAGCCCAGAGAGCACCTTCGGATGCAAAAATGCATGCTTCGGTTCTTAGAGGCATGGCCTGCCTCACCACCATATGAAGTCCGTCTTTTGCTGCGCTTCTGTGGGTGGGCGCTATATCTCTATATCTATACATAATATATATATATATATATATATATATATATACATATATATATATACACGTATGTATATATATATATATTATAAACTCCATAGACCCAGTTCGGGCAGAAAAGGACACGAGCCATAATAACATGTTGTCTTTGCTGCGCAGTATATTTCATTGAGTTGTTTCTTCTCTTGCTAACAAAACCAAGAGCCCCAAAGCTGGCAAAAAGAGACGTCGCAAAACCGGTGCTCGACGAGACCTATATACCGTCGCTAGACTCGAGCACCTGCGCATGAAGACGCGCATTTTCCAGCCCCCTCCTTGTGGCGCTGATGTGAGGAGCTGGCGCGGAGCCAGAACGCGCTATGCAAAAAAGAGCCTCACCGTGGCGGAGCTCCAATGTAACTCGAAATCGAGGGTTTAGGGTTTAGGGTTTAGGGTTTAGGGTTTAGGGTTTAGGGCTAGCCCCAGGACCCCAAGTGCATTGAATGTCAGCTGTCCTCATGGGCCAAGACGCAGCACCTTTCCCTCAGCGGCCGAAGAATCCGAAGCCAAAGCCACTCGCGCGGCATGTTTGCGGAAGGAGGCTCTGAAAACATGAACCCCAACCTACTTGGTCAGCTGGCAAGACATGGTGACATTGAAGTCTGGGTACCTTGAATCAACATCAAAATGTCCCAACAAAAAGGACCTCCCAATTGCTTATCGACCACACCTTTTTTCTCCAAACTGGAGCCACCTACAGCAGAGTTAGCTGCATGAACTGGACCTGCGTGATATCATACTCAGCTTTGAAAGCCCAACATTTGGGAGCTGGAGCCTTCCTCTCTCTTGAAGCCCACGGCTGCGTTGAGAATGCCCTGTGCCTTGGCGCCATGACAGAAAGCGCTTCAGGGGGGGTGCTCAAATCAGTTTGGGTTTTATTTAATGTGGTTATAAGGTGGCCCAGAATCCCCAAAACCCTTGAGGGTCTGCACGTGCAGGTATTTTGGCTTGCGTGGTTATGGGTTCTGCGTCATGGGTTTCACAGGCAGATTGGGCTTCAACTGGGCTGGCCACTTTCAAGACACTTCTAGGATGAGTTCTGTCGTAAAAGGTTTTTTGTATCTACAAGGACTTTGAAAGTAGATCACCTCCCTCCTAAATCCCTATATGCCCATAGAGCCCTAGAAAGCTTTCAGTGGGCTTGGCATCGAGCTCGGAGAGGTACAGCGTTTGTTTTAACGGACTGAATGACCCTCTTTTTTTGCGGGGAGAGTATTGGGATGGACGCTGGACGCTTCTTCCCGATTCGACAGCCCCATAAAGGTCCCTTACCAGCTGAAGTTCTCGGCCTTGTGTAGGGTATTGTTCAGTCTAGGATGCCCAGTAGTGCCCTTATTCCCTTTTTGGGGGGTTTAGGTTCCCTTATAAACCCCTTTAAGCAAAAAGGGCACCCTTTTTAAGCCTAGGTTACTGGGCAGCCTAGCAGTACTCAGCGCAGTCCCCCAGATTTTCTTGGAGCATCAACAGGTTCGGGCGTATAGGCTGCTATGCCGAAGCCCTGCACCTTCTCACCTCATACAGGGTCTTACTGAAGGTCTTACAACTTGAAAGAAAAGTGATGACACCGTATCAAACCCCATTCACGACCCGCGCCCTTTGCGAGATATATTAAAAAAACGCAAGAAGCACCTCGGAGGTACGAGACACGCCGCTTGGGGAAGGGTCGACTCTTAAGGACACCAGAGGCGGGGGTTTCCGAGTGCAAGTTTCAGGGAGCCCCATTACCTTTAGGGTTGAGGGTTTAGGGTTTAGGGTGTAGGGTTTAGGGTTTGGGCTTATGTAGGTTTTGTGCGGGTTGCCGCTGTTTGGGAGTTGGGCTTTGGTTTAGGGTTTAGGGTTTAGGGTTTAGGGTTTAGGGTTTAGGGTTTAGGGTTTAGGGTTTAGGGTTTAGGGTTTAGGGTTTAGGGTTTAGGGTTTAGGGTTTAGGGTCCCAACCGAAAGCAACTGGACCACCATGTAGATCCGAGCTTTCTGTAGATGAGCTTTTCGCGGGCCAGGAGGCTGGAGCAAACCATCTTCTCAAGTGTTCAAGACCTTTTGGTGATGCAACGAGAAGAGGAAATCAGACAGCATGAGTCTAATCTTGACCATGCAAGTAGGGTGTTGGGGCGGGCGTGCGCGCCGAGGGACAACGGGCACGTACCAACAGACCTGCCCAAGGACAAGGGCATAGACTCTAGCTAGGCGTAAGGGAGCGATGGAGTGGGCAGCGGTGGGGGAGCGGGTCTGAGGTTAGCTGGGAGGGAAACCACCAGCGAATCGCTGGCAGATGCTAGGCGGGGAGTGCCGTCTCGATGAATGAGCTCTGCACGGGTGAGAGCGAGCTGGTGATGGGTTCCCAGCTTTGGCTTTGTCGGGGCCCTGGACACCTAAGACCCTGCCTCTCTGGTGCAAAATCCGATAGCCCTAAGTGCCCCAAACTAAACCCCGAAGAGACCCAGGTTCTATGTGAGAAAGGGCCTGATCTGCAGATGACAAGCAACTTCTTTCCGGTTTGAGCTGGGTTGACTGCCCGAAGCACTTCTCGGCTTTGCAAGGAGAGCAGTAGGGACGGCACTATACGAGCAGCTAATCACGCAACCTGGGGCAAAAAGTGTACGCGACATGCAGATGCTCGAGCAGCAACAGCAAGCGCAGGGCTCACAGAACGCGATCGCTTCAACTCAGTCGTCACGGTTGTAGCCACATAGCTTTCGCAAAAGCCCGTGGATGTAACATCCAGGGATCCGCCTGGGGGCCGCAGAAGGCCAGGGGGCCACTTCTGGCATTTTTGATTCCATGAGTTCGCAGTCAGGCGTTCGCTGCTTGTTGGGGGTTGAATCTGTTTCTTCTCGGGCTTGCAGGGTTTAGGTGGGCTCTTAGTGCGCCTTGGTGTCGGGGGCGCGACGGGGCTCAATGCTTTGAGAGCCGCCTAAACCCTAAACCCTAAACCCTAAACCCTAAACCCTAAACCCTAAACCCTAAACCCTAAACCCTAAACCTTGTTAGGATTAGGATGAGGTAAATAAAAGCCCGAGAGACTACAAAGAGGACTGAAAAAGCCCGCGCCAAGGGTGGCGGTCGAACCCATCTGGCTGGGGCTTCTCTTAGCTTTGTGCATTTAGGGTTTAGGGTTTAGGGTTTAGGGTTTAGGGTTTAGGGTTTAGGGTTTAGGGTTTAGGGTTTAGGGTTTAGGATTTAGGGTTTAGTTTGGGATCTCCGCAAAAGATCTTGGGTCACTCTGGCACCCTGAGATGGCAACATTGTTTGTTGAGTTCCTGGTTCGGTGAGTTGCAAGGGGCCCACAGAAATCTTCGAGAGCTGGAGCGGGCTTCGAAGTGGCCTCGGGTTGAAAGGTGCCAGGTTGTCGATGGGGGGGGTACAGGGTTTAGGGGCCCAGGGTGGCGGGGTTTTCAATGTGGGGGCCATGTTCGGGTTCATCTCTGTGAGAGTGAGAGGCTGCAGGAGTCTGCGCTCGCGTAGACAAGAGGGATGTCCCCAAACTTTCCGGGCTTTCCTGCCAAGCCTTGGCAGACCTCTTTGTCATGCAAGGCTGCGCGCGTGCACTGTCGCGTCGCCGGGCCAGGCCCAGAAGTTACCGCCGCGCCCCTGGCTTGGGGGAAAGCGCAGTGGGTCGGCCCTACATGGCGCCTCTTAGAACCGCCCTCCCCAACAAAGCGCATGAGAATGGATTTCAAAGCCCTGAATCGAAGAAGAGGCTGCAATATTATGTATTCTATTGGATTATATGGTATGGTATTGTATTGTACTGTATTGTATTGTCTTGTATTGTAATAATATATTATATTACAATGAAATATACTAGAATATCACATCATACCATCTCATATAGTACTCTCTCTCTATATATATATATATATGTAGATATAAGGGATCCCATGCTCGGCTTAGGCAAATGGAGATCCCCGATGGCGCCGGCTCTCGCCTCGCGATGTTCTCGGCGAGATTCGACGGGGGCCAGGTTGAGCAGAAGTTTCGTGAGGCGCGCCCCAACGGACACCCAGAGAGTGGGGGCAAACGTAATGTATGAACTCCCCTGAGCCATCTCGCCCCCAATCGCAAAGGCAAGCAGGATTCGGCATTCTCCGGGTCCTTAGGGAAGAGTAGAGAGCCCAGGGTGCAACTCAGGTGTTGTTCAGAAATTTGTTCCGCAGCTCAGGTCCAGAAAATCTTGCAAGCACACAACTACGACACGCTCATGGTCGAGGCAGATGCCGGAGAAGACTTCGGCATGCTGACCATGCAGTACCTCTCCCAGCTTGACGAGGAGCGGGGAATTCTTCTCGCAGTGTGCACCGAGCACTACGGTGAGATGACAAGCTCGAAGTACAGCTCGTTTTGGGAGCTGAAATATGCGTACGACCGCGACCTCGCGATCATGCCCCTGAAGGTGTCCAAGGTGTATCCGCCCAGGCCTCCGTTCGGTGCAGACCACCCGTACGACAAGAAGGGCACCGCCCGCGGATTTGTGAAAAGCGCCATGCCCAGCAGCACGGTGTACATCAACTGCCTTGACGAGCCGGGCGAGCCCGGCGAGCATTTTTTGCGGGAGTTTAAGAAGGAGTATTGTTTAAGGGCTTTGGGTTTTTTGTGTGTGTGAAGTTTGTTTTTTTTATTTCTTTTTCCCGGGCCCTTGCCCTAGCTTAGGCAACAAAAAAAGCCAGTTGCTCCCCTCACCAGGAGCTGCCTCTGAATCGGGTCATAATGCGCTGCACTTGCCCCCGTCCCCGAGACCTTAAGCATCGGACACCACACCGGACCTGTCTTACCTAGACCCAGATACTTGTAAAACCAAAACGCTGTCGGGCAGGACCTTGTTGTTGTGTTTTGCATTCTCTGTTGTGGTGTTGACCCCTGCTTACACTTGAAGTGTCAGTTTGGCGCACAAACCTTTACAATTAAATGTATGCATGACTTTGGGACCTTCAATGAACCATCCAAACAGCTCAACATGCCGTGAAATCCGGAACAGCTCGACATGCTCGAGTATGGCGTTTGAGAGCTCGACTCCAGGATCTCTTAAGGTTTGCCCCGCCCAGGTTTCTCAGGATCTCGGGCGAGATCTAGAGGTCGTTTTGGGAGCATTCGGCCGGGGGCGGGGGGGGGGGGGGGGGGGGGGGGGTGGTGCAAGCCCATCCTTTGGCCTTTATTTTCTTCCCAAAATGCGCGGATCTCCTTTTCGCAAACTGCGGATGCCCAAAATGTCCCGGTCTTTTCGGGGAGGCATGCAGCCTCAAATGCGACAGGAAGGCCCAACGGCACCCGCATTTTGGCCCTTCGGCAAATATGTGGCCCAAAACGCGGATGGCCAAAGGGGGTGGGTGGGGCGCAAACCCAGGGCATCGAGGGGGTAAGCCGGGATAGGGATCAAAAAAAAAGGATCAACAACAAAAAAAAGGATCAAACAAAAAACCCTAAGCCCTATATAGGCCCTAAACCCTAAACCCTATAAACCCTGTAAACCCTATAAACCCTATAAACCCTATAAACCCTATAAACCCTATAAACCCTGTAAACCCTATAAACCCTATAAACCCTATAAACCCTATAAACCCTATAAACCTAAACCTAAACCCTAAACCCTAAACCCTAAACCCTAAACTGCCGAGAGCGCCGCTGTCCATTTGCATGGGGGCTGGAGGCTTCGACCGAGGTCCCCGACCGCTCCACAGAACGGTGAGGGAGAGTAAAGCCTCCCGGTAGACGGGGGCCTGCAGTGCCTGGCTACGCCTCAGACACTAGGGCGTAAGCCTGGGACACCCCCCCGGCCCCAGGCAGACCCACAACCCGCCCACAGAACCCGGCTACAATTCCTCGTTTTGAGACTGGGACGCCCCTGGAAGCTAGTTTGGGTGGTTGGGGTGGAACTACATGCTAACGCAAGCGAACGGCCGGGTGCTGTTGGCACCAGCGAGCTTCCCTTCTAGACACCCTAAACCTTAAACCCTAAACTCTAAACCCTAACCCCTAAACCCTTATAAACCCTTATAAACCCTAAACCCTAAACCCTAAACCCTAAACCCTAAACCCTAAACCCTAGACCCTAGACCCTAGACCCTAGACCCTAGACCCTAGACCCTAAACCCTAAACCCTAAACCCTAAACCCTAAACCCTAAACCCTAAACCCTAAACCCTAAACCCTAAACCCTAAACCCTAAACCCGAACCCTAACCCTAAACCCAAAACCCTAGCTCTAAACCCTAAACCCCAAACCCCAAATCCGAAACCCTAAACCCGAAACTAAACCCTAAACCCTAAACCCTAAACCCTAAACCCTCGGCTGTGTTTTTTGTGGATCCTTTTGTGTTTTTTTCCATCCGGCCGCCGTGTAAGCCCAGGGCATGTGCATCTTGGCCTTTTCGAAAGGCATACGGCCCAAAATGCAGAAACTTTCCAAAGGGGGTCCGGTGGGTGGGGCATCCGCATTTAGGCCTTTTTCGGCAAGCATAGAACCCAAAATGCAGATGCCCCCGAGCCAAACCCAGGGGGCCATCTGCCATCGCTTCTCAGATGCCCGCCAGGTGAGAATCTCCTTGCAGCCCGTGACATCGCTGCGCTGATCGCGGCGAAGCTGCGCAAGGGCAAGGCGGGGCAAAACATGAAACAAGCCCCTAAACCTTAAACCCGGCCCTCAACCTTAAACCCCAAACAAGCCCCTAAACCCTAAGCCCAGATCTCAACCTCTCCTACTGCGCGAGCAGGCGAACGCAACCGCAACACGGGGGACACCAGTTGAGGCTGCAGTGTATGCAACCCTAAACCCTAAACCCTAAACCCTAAACCGTAAACCCTAAACCCTAAACCCCATTGCATGCTCGCGATGCCCGCTTTGCTGACTGGAGGCTTGCCAGAGCTGTTGAGGGGGGGCGCCGTCACTAGTCATCATCGATCTTTCGTTGCAGGAAAGTCAGCAGCGAATGCTTCTTTAGCCCTCAGCCTTTTGCACCTGAAAGCGTCCGTCTAGGGGTCTCAGAGTGTGGCGCAGAGACACGCTCAGATCCTTTGAGGCGCTCTCCCTTCCTCTCCTTCACCTTCTTGCTCTGTGCTCGGGTCTCACTCAATAGACACACACCCCTCTTCAGGAAGGAGGATGCCCGAGTCAGTAGCCTTTGCTTCTACCTGTGCTAGGGACAATCGAATGGGAGCGGAAAGGATACTTGAAGGGGCCATTCGAAAATCAAAAACTTGGGGGCGCCTGGAATTGTGAATCCCACATGCACGGGAGCGTTCTGCAGGACGGAGCTGCGGCCCGGGCTGGAAGGGGCGCAAGACCAAACCCTAACCCTAAGGCTCCATGTGCCCTTATAGTAGATAAGTATAGGCCTTAAGGTACCCTTATAGGAACCCTTTTAAAGCCCAAGTATCTACTATATGGGTACATGGAGCCTAACCTTGCACCTTGAAAGGTTTGCGGGCAGGGGTGTCAAGCCGCTCGCGGGAGTCTCAAGGGCCGGACTTTCCACGAGCCCGGAAATCCTCCCAGGCTACCGAGCCAGGCTTTGGGACTCTTTTTTGGGTTCGGGATGCAAAGCGCAGTTGTTGTAAATGGACTGGCAATGCGGCAATACCGACCAAACGTAGGACATGACAGTGTAGATGCTGTGACCACAACCCTCTTCTTTGAGCCGTTTTTTTGAAAGATTCAACAGTGGTATTTGCCGTAAAAAAAGACAACAGGCATTATAGAGCTTCCTGAAGCCGACGGTTGAAGTCGCAACCAGGTTGCAGCTCCCGTGGCCATGACCAGCCACGTCGGCTACCCAGCCCAGGCCGAAGCCCCAGTGAAAGCAGGTGCCCTTGACCGAGGCAGGCAGGCCCGACTTGGTGCAGGGAGTTCGCATTCTGAGCATTCCGTTCTCTTGAGTGGTCCCACAAAAAACTATGATGCTTTATTGCCCACATGAGGCCTTCAAAGAAAAGCTTCCAAAGCCCTAAACCTTGGTACAGGATCGGTTTGTTTGGGGGGTGGTTATTGGATATCCAGGATAGACTTAAAGACCTATGTAGATGAACTTATCGAGCTATAGAGAGTGAGAGATAGGCCTGCGGTTGAAGCTGGGTGGTTGTTGCGCCAACCAGGCGAAGCGGCCCGTCAGAGGAATGCGGTCATTCCTTTGGGCAGATTGCTGGAAGCGCTGCTTCTATCACGCGGGCGTTGGCAGCTTCGTGCTTTGGTTCTCTCCGTTCGGCTGGTTTCCAGTGTTTTGCAGTGGTTCTGCCATCATATATGGCTCTGGAAGTATGCAACCTGAACCCTGACCCCACAACTCGAAAGTCGGCTTCTGCAAACCCGAAACCTTAAAACTTGCAACCCTGAAAACCCTAAAAGCCTTCAACCACAACCGCAGACCCTGCACCCCAACTGCACGCATAGATGCTCAATCTCAAGGATGACGACACGTTGTGGAAGGAGGTCCGCCTGTTGCGTTGTTGTCCGGTGGGCGTGCGTGGGGGAAAGCACACACAAGCAAGGGTTTAGGGTTTTCGGGCTAAAGGTTTAGGGCTTTATAGGGTTCAGGGTTGTAGGGCTTAGGATTAAGGGTTTCCTGGTCCCTCTCTGTGTGTTCGTTTTTTGGTTTTTTTGGAAAATTAGGCTTTTGGTTTAAACGTCTGATTTTCTTGTGCGGGCCTCGAACTTGCCTGGAATCCTGCAGCCTTTCTTGTACTTAGCTGGGAGAGCTCCCACGAAAGGCCCCAGAACCATCGAACACGGGCGCCGGAGAACACAGATGGTGAGGGGGTTGGGATACGTTATGATAACGGTGATGTTGGCTCGCCCTAAAGCTTAAAAAGGAGGCATGTCATGGTTGCAGATATCTGGTGCCTTTGCTCTGCCCGTGCCGCTTGCATCGAGTATTCCCTGTGTCACGGAGGCACCAACAGGAACTTCTACACTGTTCCTGAAACCAAGGGTTTTTTCTTTGCTGCCCCTGCAGCTCACCACGCAGCTCCAGAATTAAGTTTCCTACAGCGGCCCCAAAACTGCGAACCCCTAAGCTCATGGGTTTGTTGGGTCTTAGACAGAGCAGAAAGTTGTACAACAGCTTGGCATCCCAAGTAAGCCTTCATTTGCTGTTGCTGGGGCGTGCCAGGTCGAAAGGCAATTCCGTGCCTCTGAGTTCAACGCGTCCTCGACATTGAAAGCCCTGAAGAACTTCGCGCCGCCCGGGCGGCCCTACCCCGCTGAAGCGCGCCAATTCGTCATGCAGGCGCCGCAGAGTCTGGTGGTGGTGTGACATGGAGGTCCCTCTGCGCACCTCTCCCCCTGGCCCAGGAAAGCAAGAGAGTGATGCGGTGCAAGGGCCTGCAGCTCAGCTTAGGGCAGGCAGGAGGACGCGAAGCTACGTAGCACGCGTCCGCAGGAGTTTCCTCATCTCGCAGGCTGCTTGAATCTTACACCATGAGCTATAGGCTAGAATTCGGTAGGGCTGTCAAGTCGACCAGATCCCCTGGCAAAGTTTCAGAGGCCTTCCAAACACCCCCGAGGTCCCTGCAAAGGGTCCTTGCCGAGCCGCTGCCGAGGTAACATCCAGGAAGCCACAAAAGCTGCGGAACCCGGGGGCCTCGAGGAATTGGTGATACTGCTCCTTTTCGCCGTGGACGAGGCGGGCCCGCGACCCGCGGATGTTAACATCACACAACGTGCAAGTGAGCAGCGGGGGGCAGTGCCAAGGGCAGTGCCGCAGCAGGGTGCTGGAGGACCAGGTCTGATGCTCGTGATGCTGCGATGCCCCGGCCACCCCCGCGAACGGTTCCAGCTTCCGAAGGGCTCAAGAGACAGTCGACGTGGGATTAGTTGGCTCAGGCGCAACACGCGAAAAGAACAAAAAACTGCAACCTTTCCCCTCTCTGCCTTGGCGATGTGGCGATGTGTGTCCGGCCTCCTTTCTTTCGTTCTCGATGGCGCCCGCACCATTCTAGCCCATTGTAGATGCTCCCCACACTTGCCATGTGATTTTCTACGACCCCTCCGCTTTTTTAGAGGGTTGGACGAATGCGTTTTCTTTCATCATGAGGGCATGAAACCGCTGTAAACGACTGACCCGCCTCCTTTTTAAGTCTTCTATAATACTTCTATATGATGTCCATCTTCGAGCCGGCTTTTTTTCCCAGTAAAGAGCCACCCCCGAGGTCTGCATACATGCGACCCATTCCCCCCCCGATGCACCTCCGGGGGCACCCTCGGGCCGGCGCCAGGAGCTGCACATGCCGTTCTGCTCCCAAGTCCCCGCGGAGGCCTGGCGGCAGCTGGAGGCCGCGCGCTGGGAGAAGCTGAGGGCAGCCGACTTCTCTTGGCGCCTCGGGCGGGGGTGGAGTTTTCGGTTTCTTCCCGCATCCTCTCCCTCCACAATCCCCCCCCCCCACTCCCTCTTCTGTGGGAACCACCGGCCAAGGTGCTTCCAGACAGACTCCCAAGGCGCGGCGGGGGCCGCCTTTCTCCTCGCAGCACTGGCCCGCTGCAGTGAGCTCCAGGACGCACGCCGAGCAAGAGGTCTTTTGATTCAGACTCATCACCCCTGAACCCTTTTTTTCAAAGGACTCCCTGCAAAAATTGAGCCGCTTGAGGCTTTCAGAGGGCTTTTTCAGAAGAACCAATTCTTCGATCGGTGGCCTGCTCAGCGCCAACCGAGCCGCGCAACCCATTCCCCCAATGCGCCTCCCGGCCAGGAGCTGAACATGGACAAGTGCACCCACGTCCCCGCGGAGGCCTGGCGGCAGCTGGAGGCCGCGCGCTGGGAGAAGCTGACAAAAGCCGACTTCGAGGGGCGCCTGGGAAGGGGTGGAGTTTTCGGTTTCCTGTTTGAGGCGGCCCGTCCTTCCCGCATCCTCTCCCTCCACAATGCCCCCCCCCCCCCCCCACTCCCTCTTCTGTGAGAACCACCGGCCAAGGTGCTTCCAGACAGACTCCCAAGGCGCGGGGGCCGCCTTTCTCCTCGCAGCACTGGCCCGCTGCAGTGAGCTCGAGGACACACGCCGAGCAAAAGAGAAATCAGACGGCGCCCTGACCTCTTGTTTTCGCAGAACTGCAAAATTCAGGCGCTCCAAACTTTTCAGGCCTTTGGGGTCTGATGCTCGTGATGCTGCAATGCCCCGGCCACCCCCGCGAACGGTTCCAGCTTCCGAAGGGCTCAAGAGACAGTCGACGTGGGATTAGTTGGCTCAGGCGCAAAACGCGAAAAGAACAAAAAACTGCAACCTTTCCCCTCTCTGCCTTGGCGATGTGGCGATGTGTGTCCGGCCTCCTTTCTTTCGTTCTCGATGGTGCCCGCACCATTCTAGCCCATTGTAGATGCTCCCCACACTTGCCATGTGATTTTCTACGACCCCTCCGCTTTTTTAGATGGTTGGACGAATGCGTTTTCTTTCATCATGAGGGCATGAAACCGCTGTAAACGACTGACCCGCCTCCTTTTTAAGTCTTCTATAATACTTCTATATGATGTCCATCTTCGAGCCGGCTTTTTTTTCCCAGTAAAGAGCCACCCCCGAGGTCTGCACACATGCGACCCATTCCCCCCCCGATGCACCTCCGGGGGCACCCTCGGGCCGGCGCCAGGAGCTCAACATGCAGTACTGCTACGAAGTCCCCGCGGAGGCCTGGCGGCAGCTGGAGGCCGCGCGCTGGGAGAAGCTGACAAAAGCCAACTTCGATAGGTGCCTCGGAAGGGTGGGGAGTTTTCGGTTTCCTGTTTTTCTTTTTTGAGGCGGCCCGTCCTTCCCGCATCCTCACCCTCCACAACACCCCTCACTCCCTCTTCTGTGGGAACCGCCGGCCCCAGGTGCTTCGAAGATGGCTCCCAAGACGCGGCGGGGGCCGCCTTTCTCCTCGCAGCACTGGCCCGCTGCAGCGAGCTCCAGGACGCACGCCGAGCAAGAGGTCTTTTGATTCAGACTCATCACCCCTGAGCCCCTTTTTGTCAAAGGACTCCCTGCAAAAATTGAGCCGCTTGAGGCTTTTCAGAGGGCGTTTTCAGAAGAACCAATTCTTCGATCGGTGGCCTGCTCAGCGCCAACCGAGCCGCGCAACCCATTCCCCCAATGCGCCTCCCGGCCAGGAGCTGAACATGAACTGCACCCACGTCCCCGCGGAGGCCTGGCGGCAGCTGGAGGACGCGCGCTGGGAGAAGCTGAGGAGAGCCGACTTCTTTGGGCGCCTGGGAAGGGGTGGAGTTTTCGGTTTCCTGTTTGAGCCTCCACAATCCCCCCCCCCCCCCCCCCACTCCCTCTTCTGTGAGAACCACCGGCCAAGGTGCTTCTCTTTGTCCGAATTCGCGGAGGGGGCCGCCGGTCTCCTCGCAGCACTGGCCCGCTGCAGCGAGCTCGAGGACACACGCCGAGCAAAAAGAGAAATCCCATATGGGTTTTGGATTCAGACGGCGCCCTGACCTCTTGTTTTCGCAGAACTGCAAAATTCAGGCGCTCCAAACTTTTCAGGCCTTTGGGGTCTGATGCTCGTGATGCTGCAATGCCCCGGCCACCCCCGCGAACGGTTCCAGCTTCCGAAGGGCTCAAGAGACAGTCGACGTGGGATTAGTTGGCTCAGGCGCAAAACGCGAAAAGAACAAAAAACTGCAACCTTTCCCCTCTCTGCCTTGGCGATGTGGCGATGTGTGTCCGGCCTCCTTTCTTTCGTTCTCGATGGTGCCCGCACCATTCTAGCCCATTGTAGATGCTCCCCACACTTGCCATGTGATTTTCTACGACCCCTCCGCTTTTTTAGATGGTTGGACGAATGCGTTTTCTTTCATCATGAGGGCATGAAACCGCTGTAAACGACTGACCCGCCTCCTTTTTAAGTCTTCTATAATACTTCTATATGATGTCCATCTTCGAGCCGGCTTTTTTTTCCCAGTAAAGAGCCACCCCCGAGGTCTGCACACATGCGACCCATTCCCCCCCCGATGCACCTCCGGGGGCACCCTCGGGCCGGCGCCAGGAGCTCAACATGCAGTACTGCTACGAAGTCCCCGCGGAGGCCTGGCGGCAGCTGGAGGCCGCGCGCTGGGAGAAGCTGACAAAAGCCAACTTCGATAGGTGCCTCGGAAGGGTGGGGAGTTTTCGGTTTCCTGTTTATCTTTTTTGAGGTGGCCCGTCCTTCCGCGCATTTCTCTCCCTCCACAACCCCCCTCGCTCCCTCTTTTTTGTGGGAACCATCGGCCCAGGTGCTTCTCTTTGTCCGAATTCGCGGAGGGGGCCGCCGTTCTCCTCGCAGCACTGGCCCGCTGCAGCGAGCTTCAGGACACACGCCGAGCAAAGAGAGAGGTCCCGCAGGTCCTGGAATCATACTGGGCACCCTGACCTCTTTTTTTGTCGGAATTCCTGGCGGAATAGTGGCGATCCGAGCCGCTTGAGGCATTTTGCTTAGACGCCCGATTGGCTTTTTAGAGCTCCCACAAATCTCTTTTTAGAGGTTCCGCAGCTTCCTGGTTCGGCATCATGAGGCATCTGGCCGCAAAAGCCTTCTCCCCCCCCCCTCCCCTGCCGCGCACGAGCAAAGACGAAGGTGCAAGGTCCAAGAGGGCTGGATGCAGAACCGGCCCTGAACTCTGACTATAAAGGTCTGTCAGCGTCTTAAGAAGAGTTCTTATAGTTCTTACATGACAGCGCGTTGGCGCCACGTGTGGAGGTTCGGTCTTCACTTCTGAGTGCCAGGAGCTCAACATGGACGGTTGCGGCAGAGTCCCCGCCGAAGCCTGGGAGCAGCTGAGAGTGGGCGTTTGGCCCGCTCTTCGAAAGCACTCTGGTGTCCCAGAGAGACTCCTCCCACGCTGAGCACCTGCGCTTGCGTCGGGCTTTGCAAAAGATATGGTTTCAGCTAGCTTGACACCCGTGTCTACTTATACACTTACACCCAAAAGGTCGAACTCAAGCCAGCAGAGCAAAATCGTGCCTCAAGACCAAGTAGAATATGCCAGGATTGAGGTCCCAGCTTGGAGCAGGTCGGAAACCTTGAAGAGGTTTTCTTCCAGAATGTGGAGCGACACCAGCAAGCCTGCGAAAATCGCGGTGTGTCAGCAGGCCCTAAAGCCTTCCAAGACATCCGAAAAAAAGTCTTTATATATATCTATATCTGCACATATAGTAGAATTCTACTCTTCTTTTAATTACTATGTGAAGCTAGGGGTGACGCAGTTCTAGTCCGAAGTGTAGTGGGCCTTCCTGAACTCCCCGGGCCAAGTGGAAGCCTCCTCCACCTTGCCTGCTATAGCACATGTCCGAACGCACACGAGGAAGCAGCAAGGGTTTAGGGTTGAGGGTTCAGGGTTTAGGGTTTAGGGCTAGGGTTTAGGGTTTTGGGTTTAGGGTTCTTAGGCCCAGCGCCCCCGAGCTGGAGAAGAAGCTGTGGCACTTAACGGAATGGTTTAGGGTTTGGGGTTTAGGGTTTAGGGTTTAGGGTTTAGGGGTTTAGGGTTTAGGGTTTTTTTGGTTTAGGGTTTAGGGTTTAGGGTTTAGGGTTTAGAGGATTAGGGATGCTGAATAGAGCCCAATTCCCTTCCAGCCGCCGAGGGCTCATGTACTACAGCGGTGATCTTGCCCGCTAGATCGATCCGGTTGCCATGACAGCCC
>CAJNDS010001480.1:260000-330000 GCA_905221605.1 Symbiodinium natans
CCTTTCCGAGTGCTCTTCGCTCTTTGGACACTCTTGGGCTCCTTCTCACAGCCACAACACCTTACAGTTCTAGCTTACAACCTACAGAAGGGTTGAAGACAAGCTTGTGAAGTAGAGTCGTAGGGCCTTTCGCTGCTGTTTGGGGCTGAGGGTATCCAATTTCAATGCAGGGAGAACGGAGTTCGGAGTTAAGTTTATTTTCAACATCAAGTTGTTTAGGCTGATCTAGGGGTTTAGGGCTCAGGGTTTTCAATGACAAGCTTAGGGTGAGTTAGAATTCAGGGCATAAGTTTACAGGCTTGAGGCTTGCCGGCTTGTGTGGGAGCGCGGAGGTTCATGCTAAGCCTCCTGAAACGGTTGAGAGGGGTTTTGGAGTGGAAGAAAGAATCCGAACCACCAAAGCCCACGAACAACCTCGAGCCGCGCCTTTGGCTCGTATGGGCGCTAGGCCCACTACTGAGGTGCGAATCAGGCTTCGGGCCTGGGGGGGCAATGACTGGCGGGGCCGTTGAAGCTGTGGCGCAGTGAGAGAGCCCATGCGGCCAGCGGTGGCCAAGCTGCGGCGATCCCGATGTCCAGTTCTCTGCCTGGCGACATCCTGCTTGCTGTTCCTATGTTGCCCATGCACACGCCCAAAAGGCTTGATACTATTTTCCCTCCCGGATTGGAAGCATCCCATGGTGAAGGCAGTGCACGACATGTCTACAGAGCAATGGCGTAAAACCTCTAACAGCACAACAATTTATGTCCTGAACGAGTTGTCGAGAGAACCACAGGTTCAGGCAGTGCGTGACATGGCCGGACAGAACTGGTCTGCTCTGCCCACAGAGACCAGAAAAAAGTTATTCATGGATTCCCAGGATGAGCTGAACTTTCTTTTCATCAGGTCTATTCAGCATGACATGCAAACAGTTCGAGAAGGCCTGTTGAGCAGACGCGCGTGCGATGAGCTGGTGGATGCATGCAAGCATGCTCTAGGCACTGATATCGTTGTGGAGTTGGTCGGATCCTTGACGAGAAACACGGCTTTTGACGAAGACTCCGACTTGGACATGCAGGTCAGGCGAACTGGCGAGCGCGCAGACGAAGAGTTCATGGAGGAAGACAAGCTCAAAGTTGCACAAAACTTACAAACACTTCCGTTTGTAGGAAAGGTTGCAATTGGAAATGTGGCCGTCAAGTTTGATTTGGGCAATCTCGAGTCGGGGACCCTTACACATGTGGACCTTGTACTCTTCAGGAAGCGTCCAGAACAGTTTCCAAGGCTTCGCGGAGGGGATGACTTCTGCGCGAATTCTGCTCGCATCAACGAATTTCTCGAGCAAACGCCTGCAGCTGCAGCTGCCGTTATAGGAATCAAGAACTTTTTTCGTGGTGAGAGGCCCTCAGGAATACTGCTTGAAGCCATCGTATGGCGACTCTCCAGCAGATTTCCATTGAGCAGCAATGTTTCAGTATTTGCAAGCTCTGGCTCGTTCGACGCAGGTATCCGGGAGGAGTGCTTTCAATTCTTTACGCATGTGGTGAAAAAAACTGCGGCACTGGCAGAGTTCGACATTCGGTCGTGATCTTCGGGAGGATTTGCAAGCCTTGCCTGCCACAAAGCGGGAGGATTATCTGCTAAGCTTTAGGAAGTTGCGGCAGGTTTCACGAAAAGTCCTGAACTTCAGATTGATAAATCGTTACATCTTTGAGGCGGCAACAGAGTGGTGGACCCCATCTATGGGGCCTTTCAATGAGTATCTCGAGTACGTTTACTGGAAGAAGATCTTCAGCAAGGTGGACAAGGCGGAGACCCTCACTCCACGAGGACGGTCCCGAAGCCGATCTTACACCAAAGGTTTCGGTGGTTCAAGCCAACATGGACTGGCGGGTAGGAGGAGAAAGGCACGCCGAACAGAAGTATCGTACACACGTGATAGGGTCCTTAAGGCGGGTGAGTTTAAGAGGGCCCTTGTACTCTCCTTTCCCTTTCTGCCCCGACATGTCCTCCCTGAGGCCAGAAACCCTACACCCTCAACCCGAAAAACCTAAAGCCCTAAAACCTAGGTCGCCGCGTGAGCTTGTGCTTGGGATTCGTCCTAAAGAGATCGGAAGACCTTGAAGCAGTGTAGGCCTTCAAGGAATTTAAGGCTTTAGGGATTTAGTTCTTAGTCGGGAACGAGGGAATGAGGCGCCCTATATACTCCCTTAACGGGAAATTCCCTGACTCATTCCCTACTAAGAACCCGGGGGTAGAGTTTAGGGGTCTCGTGTGTTATGGGGGGAGTAGATGAAATGAAGTCTGTGTCTCTCTCTCTCTCTCTCTCTCTCTCTCTCTCTCTCTCTCTTCGTGCCGACCGTAGGATTCGGGGACGGGCGCAGCTTTGACATGGGTTCAGGGTACTGATTTAGGGTTTAGGGTTTAGGGGTTTAGGGGTTTAGGGGTTTAGGGGTTTAGGGGTTTAGGGTTTAGGGTTTAGGGTTTAGGGTTTAGGGTTTAGGGTTTAGGGGTTTAGGGGTTCGGGTTAAGTCGGGGCTACTTCTCACCCCCAAGCACGAAAAACCCGAGCCCCCCGAACCCTTAAACTCGAAAGTCGAGGAATTCTTCCCCCTGGTTCTTAGCAATTAGGGAATGAGGGAGTGAGGGCGCTATATATACCGTTTAGGATTCTATAGGGTCCCTCATTCCCTCATTCCCTACTAAGAACAGCCAGCGTTACGTGGACCACCCTGCGCTGAAGATTCTCATGGGTGCTGAGGTAAGAGCTGTGGAGTCGGGCACTCGAGGTTTAAACTACAGCCCCCCGCCCCCCCGCCCTTTCCCCCTTCTCCCCAAGGGATATAAGCAGAGTTTTTGAAGGGCCCCAAATTTGTGACTTGAGATATTTATATGTCCTTGTATGATAATTATAGAAGGGGAGGGGATTAGGTCTTAAGTGTTTGAGGGTGTTATTAGGCTTCAGGCTTTAAGGTCTTAAGGGCTTGAACAGGCTTGTTGCCTTCAGGGGCCACTGATAAGGCCAGCTGGCGGTTTAGGCATTACGTAGGGCTTATGGGTTTAAGGGTAGAGCGTTCAGAGGCTCATGGATAAGGGTCTTACGGCCTCAGGGTTTAAGGGCTTATAAGCTTTTAGGGCTTTAGCGCTTAAAAGTGCTCAGCGGTTTGTGGCTTCAGTGCTTCCTGGGGCTTTCTGCACGGTTTTCCCAAGCTCCGTGGAAGCGCATGGGCAGGTCAGATCCTTCCCGGGCGTCGTGGTCTTGAAAGACAAAGGGGCCCACATGAAGTGCTTGATTTCGGGTTTCGGGTTTATAGGGTTTCGGGTTTAGGGCGGGTTGACTTTTGTCACCTGAAGATCACTGGCTGAGCGCCTGAGGGCAACTCTCGCTCTACGCGACTGTCATGCACCGTGTTTGCCTACTGTGCATGCACGCCCGCCTTAATTGGTCATACTGGGCTGTTCCTGATCATGTGAACTCCACAGCAAGCAAGGCCTAATCTCTCATGCGCGGAACAGGGGACATCGCCAAAGGCCGTTGCATCATGTACCTTCAACGTTGACATGCGAGCTGCAACAAACCTACTTTTCGCTTGGTTTTGATCTGTAGAACACCTTCTAGGATTCTTCGGCGGCCTACATAAAGGCAGCTCAACTTTCTTCTTATTCCTAGGGTTTAGGGTTTAGGGGGGGCTTCTTCTTACCCCAAGAGTCCTGTGCCCTTTGTTTAGTTTCGACCTGCAGGCCCTATAAGACTACTCAAAAGGAACCCCTTCACAAGGCCCAAGTACGTACCTCATGGGTTCCAGCGCCAGCCTATAGAAGACGGTTGCCGGGTGGCCTCCCCCCTCCATTTAGGTTTTAGGGTTTAGGGTTTAGGGTTTAGGGTTTAGGGGTTTAGGGTTTAGGGTCTAGGGTTTTTAGGCTTTCGCAGTAGGCTACAAGTTATGAGCGTTCAGTTTTTTGGGGTTTCGGGCCTTAGGAGAAAGCACCAAAGTCCTTTAACAAGAGTGAGTATTGTAACGTTGGCCCTTCTCGTGGGGTTTAGACACAGACCTACATACGCCCGACCGCAAAAACATGGTCATGACCTTGAGACTTAAATTTGCTTCTGTTACTTACTGGCATGATGCAGTGGTGCTACGTTATGTGCCTTGGTAGCTGAGTGAGCACACTTTACACATTTTGGGATACTAGAATCCCCTATAAAACTGGAAGTGTACACTTTTTGGGGGCTTATGAACTTAGCAACTAAGTTGCATGTTGTGCGTCTGCTGCCCGGAGCTGACAGTCGGTGACCTGAAGTGAACGACTGCGCAAGTGCGCGACAATGAGCAGGACAGACAGACTCCGAATGCACTGGTAAGCGTGACTTACGGCAAGGTACAAGTTGCTAAGCATGTTTGCAGACCTACCTTCCCCCCACCCACAGAAGCGGAAAACGTGGACAGGTCTAGCTACATCAACAATATACATCTGATGTACCCGACTGGGCGTTTAGCTAGAGAGAATCCACGACTGGTCTTGCTTCAATGAAGCAGCAGGGACATCATGCCTACGTTGGGGAACCAGACCCTTCCTTCTCTCTGAAAGCCCACTGTTATCCCGAAGCTCTGTGCGCCTGCCCGACGTGCCTCAGCGCCATGACGGAACGAGCCCCGGCTCTGCTCCAGGAGAGGCAGGCTGCTCAGAGCTTTGAGAGGGTTGAGGGCTGCGTGTTTGAGGCTACCAGGCCTGTCAAATTTTCCCCATGCCCTAATAGGCTCACAAACCCCCTGAGGGTGGGCGGGTGTTTCGCCAAGGTTCAGGGGTGTTACTGGCAGACGCAGGCTGTAGGTTGAACTTCCTAATCCCTAAATTCTAGACCCTATAACTCTATAAGGGTTCTGAACTTTGAGGTTTGAAGCTGGCTTCTCACCGAATCACCCTAAACCCTACGTGGGACAGCCGTTCATATCGGGGGCCTTTTGTGCATTTGTATGGGTGCACGTACTGCAGTGAAACAGAGCAGGCAGCTGACAGGGGGCTTAGATACAAGGAGCCCTACGGCAAGAAACGGTATCTATAGGGGGAGAAGGGTGTATAACAAGCGCGCGCATGCAAAACCCCAAGCCCTAAACCCTAAACCCTAAACCCTAAGCTCCGAGCCCTAAGCCCAAACCTCAAAACCATTAGACACGAACCCTGTAAACCCCAAACCCTGACAACAACCATTACACACACCGAACTGATTGCTGAGAAGCTGTGGCGTCTGATGGCTTCTCAGAGGAAATTACCTGGGATGTGGAATGCAGCCCAAGTTTCAGAGTCAGGCTATGCGAAAACCCAGACGTCGATACATACATATATACATTCATGTCTAGGGGAGGGAGAGAGAGAGAGAGAGACCCCAAACCCTCAACCCTAAACCCTAAACCCTATAAACTCCATGGGGAGTGGGGAGGGAGGGGAGAGTAGGGCTTGACATGATATTCCCCAAAGCAGCCCTCGAACAGTTGCTGACTGGGGCCCTGCCTGCCTGAACTTCAACCTCTCGACCCTGAGCCCTAAACTTCCTTGGGGTTTAGGGTTTAGGGTTTAGGGTTTAGGGTTTAAACCCTGCCTAAACCCTTTCTACCCTATGAAACCCCACCCTGAAGCCCAAACGCTCTCAGGTACAGGATGTGCAACATCATCTGCAAGCCTCGGAACGGGTCATGTTGCCACGCTTGGTAGAAGGTAGCTTCAGTGCCCATGTACTCAATCCCGAAACACTCAATGTCAACTGCAGACCCTAAGTCCCAAACCCTAAAGGGGATGCGAGGCGCAAAGACGCCTTGAGAGCTCGAGGTACAATTTTACGGCTTTTAGGACTTAGGGCTCAGTGCCGGCGTTTGACCCCCCGCATCATAAACCCTGGACCCCAAACAAGCGTATTGCAGGACGCCGAATACAGGGTCGACAGCAGGAGAGGGGTATAAGGAGGGACCCCTAGAAGGGACCCTTAATTAATCTTATTCCCTTATGTTATAGAGTCCCTATATACCTAGTCCCTAAATCACCCCGTCCCTCCTTTAGTCCCTTGAACCCTAAAAACCCTGCACCCTTAAGAGGGTACCCCTAAACCCTAAACCCCAAACCCTAAACCCTAAACCCTAAACCCTTTGATGCTTGCCAGGTGGACCCTGAAGAGCTTCTGCAACTCGAACTACTCGGCGATCTGCACTCCGTCCTGGAGGAGTGTTGCGGATGCCTTGAGGGCAGAGAGCGACGTTTAGGGTAGGGTTTAGTTTCGGGTTTAGGGTTTAGGGTTTAGGGCTTAGGGTTTAGGGTCTAGATTCAGAGTTCAGGGTTCAGAGTTCAGGGTTCATAGGGTTTAGGGTTTAGAGGGCACAGGGTTGGGCTGCCTAGGTTTCATAGCGAAAGTTCGCAAATCTCCCTATGTGGCCAGACCCAATAAGAGCGGCCGCAGCAAAAGAGGCGCATGGCAGCTTGCTGACCGACACGGAAGCTGAACGACCCTAATCCAATATAGCCCCTAAAACCCTAAACCCTAAACCCTAAACCCTAAACCCTAAACCCTAAACCCTAAACCCTAAACCCTAAACCCTAAACCCTAAACCCTAAACCCTAAACCCTCCCTAGCTCCCCCTTGGAGCTTGACTTAAGGGATTCATGGATGTAGGGCTTCGTACGGCTCCCTCAGAACGCGACCCGGTCAAGTGCTTCAGGGGTTTGTGGTTTGGTGCTTCAAGAGATGAACCCTAAACCCTAAACCCTAAACCCTAAACCCTAAACCCTAAACCCTAAACACCCTAAAGCCTAAACCCTGAAGGCTTGGGGATAAGGAGGGTGGGGCGTAGGCAGGCTTACGGTTCAGGGGTTGAAGTTTAAGGTTAAGTTAAGGGTTACAGGCTTGAAGCTTAGGATGAACCCTAAACCCGCGTACACCCGAAACCCAACGGCTCTCGAAGGATGGGCTACCGAGACAACAAGTGTGCCGGCACTCCCAGCGCCGAACTGGGGTGTCGGGTCTTTGGGGTCTGAGGGGGCTGTGGGGTTTTAGGGGTTTGGGGGGTTTTAGGGGCCAGGGGTTTCGGGGTTTAGGGGGTAGGGGCTAGTGTGATGGTAGGTGGGTCCCTTATGTAGGCAACCTACCCTCATTTCCTGCTACATACCGTAAGGCCCTCAACCCGAAACGCTATACCCCTGCTGTGGATACCCTCAACCCCTCTGATCAATTTTGGGATTGAGGTTTCAGGGCCTCTTAGCAACCAGGGAGCCCCAAGAAAGTTTAGCCTATGGTTTCGGGTTTAGGGGTTTAGGGTTTAGGGTTTAGGGTTTAGGGTTTAGGGTTTAGGGGTAGTCCGAGGTCTCAGCTTTCTTGGACTTCAAGGAGAAAGTGATGATGGAGACGTCGTGCGCCCCCGAGTATGCTCAACACCAGCCAGCATGCCACAAACCTCTATAAAGTTTCCCTAAATCCTAAACCCTAAACCCTAAACCCCTAAACCCCCAAACCCCCAAACCCCCAAACCCCTAAACCCCTAAACCCCTAAACCCCTAAACCCCTAAACCCCTAAACCCCTAAATGCTAAACGCTAGACGTCAACCTGCAAGAAACCCTCAAGTCCCTAATCGCCCAGCTCTTCTTCGGTTTCTCCTTTTGCGCGGCCTTTGGCAGTGTGTGCAGCTGCCTGAAGATCATGTCCAATGTATCATGCATCAACCCTACCCTAACCCTAAGCTCCAAACGCCCTACCCGAAGCCTTAACGTCTAGACCCCAGACCCTAGAACCCCAAACCGCAAACCCTAAACCCTAACCCCTAACCCCTAAACCCTAAACCCTAAACCCCCAAAAATACACTAAATCCTGAACTCCTGAACGCAAGGACCGTCGTGGACTCGACGGTTTGCACCCGTGGCAAAGACACGCGGCCGGAGGTCGCGATTTGCAGGGTTTTAGGGGGTTTAGGGTTTAGGGTTTAGGGTTTTGGGCTAGGGTTTATAGGGTTTAGGGTTTTGAGGGTTTTGGGGGGTTTAGGGGTCTTAGGGGTTAGTCTTGCAGGGTTTCAGGGGTGTAGGGGGTTGAGGGGTTTTAGGGGCTTTAGGGCGTTTTTGGTTTGAGGGGCTCAGGGTTTTAGGGATTTAGGGGGTTTGAGGTGTTAGGGGTTTATGGGGTTTAGGGGGTTTGGGGTTTTGGGGATGTAGGGAGGTGAGGATTAGGGTCTTTAGGGGGTTCAGGGGTTTAGGGAGGGAAGGTTTAGGGGCTTTCGGGGTTTAGGGCTTTTAGGGCCTTAGGGAGCTAGGGCTTGCAGGGTTTTAGGGTTTAGGGTTTAGGGTTTAGGGTTTAGGGTTTAGGAGGTTTCAGGGTTTTTGCAGGGGCGTCGGGGTTTCGGTGTTTAGGCTCTTGGGATTATATAGGGTTTGGGGTTTGAGGGTTTAGGGTATACTCTTGGCGTTTTCTGGCTTTCGGAGGTGCAGGGTTTCGAGTTTAGGGCACTAAACCCTAAACACTAAACCCTACGCCTACACCCTAAAGAGAGCCCAAAGCCCTGAGAGGCGGACAGCGACACGCGCTCCTTCTGCTTCAAGCAGTGCAAGACTGCGCTCGGTGGCCCAGCTTTGGCCCCCTGAGCCCTAAACCCTAAACCCCAAACCCCAAACCCTAAACCCTAGGCCCTAATTAAACTTGGCCCTAAACCCTCTCAACGCGAAGATCCGGGCGGTTTAAAGGCTTTAGGGTAGAACTCTTTTTGACACCTCAAAAAACCTTGAGTTTGTAGAGCCCCTTTGAACCTAAGGACATTCCCTGTATGGGAGTCTCCAACCCCCACCCCCGGCCCCTTTTTCACCCCCTGGATGGGCGGAATTGAAGCAGCATCCGCCTTACAAGAGCCACCCCCAAAAATGTGCAATATAAGGGTCAGAAATATGTTCGAGGAGTCTTCCCTCGTGGTCCCTATAGCATGATACTATACGAACCCCCCACCCCCCACCCCCCCCCCCCCAAAAAAAAAAAAAAAACAAACAAAACAAAAAAAACAAAACAAAAACAAAAAAAAAAAAAAAACAAACCGGTCTAAGTACGAACGCCGCTATATTCAAGCCCCTGAGCAGAGATTTGGGTTGTCAGGTGAGCCGCACCCCAAACCCGAATCACGAAAGGGACTGTCAAAGGAGGCTTAAAGCATCATGTGGGTAGTTCTCTAAATTAGGGTCCCTTTTGGGGGGGTCCTTATCGCAAGGGTGCCGCCTTATACAGGGACCTGACAAGGGACCGCAATTTCGAGAACTACCCATGTTGAAGTGCTATCAGAACTTAACAAGGCTGAACGTATTCTGGTTTATTTGGGGCTGAATCCTGCGGCTCCTTTTTGCGGAGCTTTCGCTGGGATTGTAACGGTTCTTTCTTGTAGCACATCCCGGAGTAGGACTCTAAACCCCAAACCCTAGGGTCCGCATAGCTTAATAGGGATTATGATAGTATAGGGCGTATAACCCCAATTATCGGGTTCATGTGGTGCCCATGGGTACCGCTCATCTACACCTTGTAAGCCCTGCGCCCAAAACCCTAAACCCTAACCCCTAACCCCTAAACCTAAAACCCCAAACCCTAAGCCCTAAACCGCAATCAAACTTACTAACCAGTGCGGATCCTAAGTTCACCGGCGCGATCCCCGTTGCACCTAGGGTTTGAGGCTTGGGGTTTAGGGGTTTAGGGGTTTAGGGGTTTAGGGGTTTAGGGGTTTAGGGGTTTAGGGGTTTAGGGGTTTAGGGGTTTAGGGGTTTAGGGGTTTAGGGGTTTAGGGGTTTAGGGGTTTAGGGGTGTAGGGGTGTAGGGGTGTAGGGGTGTAGGGGTGTAAGGGGTTTAGGGGTTTCGGGGTTTGGGGGTTTGAGGGGTTTAGGGGTTTAAGGGGTTAAGGGGTTTAGGGGTTTAGGGGTTTAGGGGTTTAGCCCCCAGGGTAACTATGGGATTGTTCTGAACCAGAGTCGGTTTGTTGGTCAGAAGTCTTGCTATAACTTATGCCGGCAATGGGCCTTAGTTACAAACAATGCCCCCACGTACTCAAACCTGTCGGGGGCTGTATTGTACCTAAAACCCAAACCCGAAACCTGACACGCTGAGCCCTCAGCCCTAAACCTAAACCCACAATTCTGTAAAGCCCTATTAGCTCTGAACCCTACCCCCTCATTTCTTATACCCTAATCAAACCCTAAACGCTGCACCGCCAGCGGGTTTTGGGGTCAGGTTTCTGGAAAGGTTTCCTAAAAGCATAAATTCCTGCACCTTTAACCCTATTCCCCGGGCCCAATTCCCTGCCAGTTCAGGTCTTAAACCTTAAAAGTTAAACCCGTAACCCCAAAACCCTACACCCCAAGTCATTTTCGGGTCGGTTCTGAGGGATTATGGGGATTTAGGCAATTTTGGGGTTCAGGGCAGCCAGCGCTTACAAGTGCCCATCCAAACCCTATACACCCTACACCCTAAGACACCAAAAACCGCGAAGCTCTGTCTAAAATCCAAAACCCTTATTGCGGCCTTCAACTCCTTAAAATACGAAAAACTCAACCACCTAAAACCTTAAACCCGAAACATCCTAACACACGAGAAAGCTAGAACCCTAACTCCTAAACCCCAAACCCTAAACCCTAAACCCTAAAAGCCGCAACATCTGCAGCAGGATGGACAAGGAGAGGGATTGGGCGCATGATGAGGCCGACAGATTAGGGTCCCAGGAGTCTATAGGATTAGGACCAGGGCCCGGGGTTTAGGGTTTAGGGTTTAGGGTTTAGGGTTTAGGGATTCAAAGGGGTTAGGGATTAAAGGGGTACTAGTACGAGTCAGGGTTTATAGGGTTCAGGGAAGAGTTTGGGGACTTTGGGTTGTCAAAGTTCCCCCGTGGGTGATTGCCCATATTTCCTTGTTCTTAGGGTTTGAGGTTTAGGGTTTGGGGTTTAGGGTTTGGGGTTTGGGGTTTAGGGTTTAGGGTTTAGGGGTTTTTGGTGCGTTCCCTTCGACACGTAGGACCGGGGAGGCTGGTAGTGCGTGGCGAGGGGGGGGGGGGGGGGGGTGGGGGGTGCTGCCTTGGGGACGAAATGAGCCCGGAAAGGGTTTAGGGTTTGGGGTTCGGGGTTCATATACCTTAAAAGGAATGATTGTAGTCTAGGATATGTGAACCTCCTTTTAGGGTTCATTTGGTCCCCAGCATGGTGGTGGCACGTATGACACTGGCATCAACAGTTGGAGCCATACAGCCTGCATGACGGATGATGTGTGCAAAGGCCTTCATCTATGCATCTCCTTTTCTTTTCTCCCGGACATGGCAAGTAAGTAACTACTAACTACTGTATCACAGTATGGTTGAGACTGAACCCCCCTCCGTCCCGCCAACGCTGTTGGATGACTAGACCCTAAACCCTAAACCCCAAACCCTAAACCCTAAACCCTAAACCCCAAACCCTAAACCCCAAACCCTAAACCTTTAACCTTACAGACCCTTTGCGGCCGAGATCTGGGACCTATGCCGCCAGCACATCTCCACGTGAGCACCGGGGAGGGGAGGTCCAGATTATATGGAACAGGGTTACATTGCTGTTCTTGGTGAGTGTATATTCATTTTTGAATATTGGTGAGTGCATATTTTTGGTGTCCGTTTGGGGATACAAGGAATACAAACCGTACTTCAATATGATATTTGGCCAGACAGGAGTTTGCATCCAAGTGATGGGCGTATGATGTGCTGCTGCCTAGCTGGTAGCGCGGCGTGCTCTTGCAGGTGTTTCCTGCAAAGGCCTAGATACTACTAACTGCTAAAGAACCTCCAAAAAACTACAAATATTCTTCCCTACAAGGGCAATATTAGGATTATTTTCTTTCATTGTTTTGGGGGTTCTCAAGCGAATCGTAGGATACCATTACGCCATGCAACTTGCCAACAGGATCCAGGCCTAGAGGCTTGGCGCGCATTGGGTTTCGGCTACGGCTCCTCACGTCCCTAAACCCTAAACTCTAAAGCCTGAACCCTAAACCCCAAACCCCATATACCCTACAAACCCTACAAAACCCCACATACCTACAAGCCCTATGAACACATACACCCCATACAGCCCTATAAACCCAAAACCCTATAAGCCTTGAACCCCATCCCCCACTACCCCCCAATCTGGCATTTGCTAAATCCGCCATCCTGCATCCAAACATTCGTTCTGGTGGACAGTTGCCGGAGACAGCTGTGTAGCTGAGTTTTCTCGGAGCGCGCGTGCCACAAAAACTCAAACTTGTTTAGGCCCTAAACCCTATAGCCTAAACCCTATAAACCCTAAACACTAAACGTGTTTAGGGTTTGGGGGCTTCTCCTCGCGATCGCAGCGCTTTTGGGATGCACCATGTCCTAACCCCTAAAGTAAGCCCTAAACCTTGTAGGCCCTAGATCACTAGGACTGGGTAGGTCCTGGAGATGTGTTCTATATCTGAACCCTAAATCCCGAACCCTATTTTTTTTAGATGTTTTCCCTTGTTGCATTCAGAGGGTCAAGAATGTCTTGTCCTTCGGGGCCAGCAAAACCTTGGAGGAGTAGCCCCAAAACCCTAAACCCTAAACCCTAAATCCTCTAAACCCTGAACCCTAAACCTCCCCGAGAGCCTGAAGATTTCGGCCGGCTTCAGGTTGAGGGGCTTGAGGGCCTACGGTGTCGGGGCTTGGGACTCAGAATCGATTAATGTCACCTGCAGGTGCTGCAGGACATGGCAGGAAGAGGGCTTAAAGTTGAGGGCTCAAGGTTCATAGTGGGTTAGGTTTTGGGGTTCAGGGTTTAGGGCTCCGAGTCTTGCGTCTGAAGTGCGCATAATTTTCCCTTAGGGCCCAACACCCCATTATTCAAGGCCTTTCATGTTTTTTTTTGGAGCCCAAAGACCTTATTATTTGGGGTTTTTGGCCCTCAGGGTTACAGTCATGCCTACTTTGGGCTGTGTGGAGCTCCAAGGGAAGGCTCTAAGGACCCTTGTTTCCAGGTTTCTGGAGCTCCAGGTTCGGGTCGAACTTCGGGTTTACGCGCAAGGCCATGAGAAGGCGCAAGAAACAGAAAGGAAGAGAGCGAGAGAGAGTATAATATACACGTATATGTATTTCAATATAGGGATCTAAGGACTCTTGTTGTAACACGCTAACTACAAAGCTCTAAGGACTCTTACTTTGGTTTTTTTGGGAGGCCGCAAGACCACGATCCTGATTAGCCTCCCTCTGCTCGTCGGCTCGAAAATGCAGCTGTTTGCAAATGGCGATGTCATGTGCTTTTCGGAAGCGTTCCCCAAAAAAGGTTTGAATATTAGTTAAGGGCCCCAAGTGCATTCACGCAGGCGCAGGTCTCGGTGTGTGAAAACCCCTGGGTCTCATTTTAATTGTTTGTTTCTTGGACCAGCAGCCATGGGCAAGAAGAGGAGCTCATTGAAAGCCCCAAACCCTAAAACCCGAAAACCCTAAACCCTAAAACCCTAAACCCTAAAAAACCCTCAAACCCTAAACCCAAAGCTCTAGAATTTTAAGCCCTAAGCCCTAAAGTATAGGCCCCAAACCCTAAACCCTAAACCCTAAACCCTAACCCTGAACCCTAAACCCTAAACCCTAAACCCTGGATGTAATTGAGGTTGGAAGGCTTGATCTAAAATAGGCCTCGGGTTGCTAGTGAAGTCTAGAAACCCTGCAGCGTCTACACATGAGGTGGTTTAGGGTTTAGGGTTTAGGGTTTAGGGTTTAGTGTTCAGGGTTTTCTACACTTTAGGGGGCTTGGGGGACTTGGGGTTTGAGGCTTAGGGATGAAGGTTCGGGGCTCAGGGCTTGGGACCCTCAACTCTACAGGGTGGGGCCCCTAGTTATAAGTAGAGTTATAAGGGCCCTAAATTGGGCTATAAGTAGAGTTATAAGGGCCCTAAGGTAGGTTATAACTAGAGTTATAAGGGCCCTAAGTTAGGTTATAAGTAGAGTTATAAGGGCCCCAAATTGGGTTATAAGGACCCTAAGTTAGGTTATAAGTCCCTTAACTACAGTTCGTATAGTAAGGGGGCCCCACCCTGTAGACCCTATTGAAAATCCGTACGGGTCGTTGCTATGGGCTTATGGTTCACAAGGTTGAGGGCTTGCGGGAGGGACAGCTGTTGTAAGCTCAATGACAGCCCCAAACCCTAACCCTGATATTGTAGCCATACTTAGCCAGTAGTTGAACTTCAAGCTTTTTGGGTTTATCTAGTAGGAATCATAGAGTTTGACTTTGTTCACCCTTGGTTATTGGCGAAGTAAGTAGCCGATGCTAAGCCCCAAAACCCGGAACCCGCCGAAGAGACGTAGCAGTCGCCCAACGGGGTATGAGCCAGGGTACATGGGATAGTTCTCCAAATCAGGATCCCTTTTTGAGTCCCTTGTCATAGTAACCTCCTAAACTAAACCTTAAAAAAGGACCTCCCAAAAGGGACCCTAATTTAGAGAACTACCCGCATGGTGCTTCCCTAAACCCTAAACCCTAAATCCTAAACCCTAAACACTAAACCCTAAACCTAAACCTTAAACCCCTAACCCTAGGGGCCCCTAGACAGGATTCAGACGACTGCGTCCGCAGAGGCGACACGACTTGCTGAAGACAAGGACTGCAGGGTTTAGGGTTTAGGGTTTAGGGTTTAGGGTTTAGGGTTTAGGGTTTAGGGTTTAGGGTTTAGGGTTTAGGGTTTAGGGTTTAGGATTAGGGTTTAGGGTTTAGGGTGCGGTTCAGGGTGCTTGAGGCTTGGACTTGGATCAACAACGGGGCCCTTGTCCTTTTTTGAAGGGTTTGTAGGGTCCTCTAAGAACCCTGCTAAGCGAAGAAGGATACAGTGGTCATTCCGGGGTTAATCTGGCGCCTACTGGAATAGAAGGGTTTATAAATGAAGGTTTAGGGTTTAGGGTTTAGGGTTTAGGGTTTAGGGTTTATAAATGAAGGTTTAAGTAGTTTTTTTGAATGGCTGGCGGAATCTTCAGCGCTCTCAGTTTGCTTAGAGTTCAGAGTTTTGGGCCGATAAGCCCTAAACCCTATAGAGAAAGCTCTTTGCTTACGGATACCTCTGACCCTACTGCAAGGGTTGATCGAACACCTGTTGCTTGGAAATGCTTATGCTAGGGTTTAGGGTTTATGGCTAGGGGTCACTGACCAAATGATCCCATGAAACCGGCAGGTTTGTTCGAAAAGGGCACCCATATTCTTACCAGGCTCAGCACACCCTGACCCTGAAAAACCTAACAACCCTAAACCCTAAGCCCTTGCCCTAAACGCTAAAACCCTAAACCCTAAACCCTAAACCCTAAACCCTAAACCCTAAACCCTAAACCTGCAAGGATCGCGGCATCGAGCAAGGACCCGGGCCCGAAGGCAATCAGTTCGACATCTTCATGCAGGAGCGGGTTTAGGGTTTAGGGTTTAGGGTTTATACAGGGTGGGGCCCCCTAGTTATAAGTAGAGTTACAAGGGCCCTAAATTGGGTTATAAGGACCCTAAGTTAGGTTATAAGTCCCTTAACTACAGTTAGTATAGTAAGGGGGCCCCACCCTGTAGAGTTTATAGGGTTTACAGGGTTTAAAGTGTTTATAGGGTTTATAGGGTTTATCGGGTTGCTAGTGTTTATCGGGTTGATAGGGTTTATAGGGTTTATAGGGTTTATAGGGTTTATAGGGTTTATGGGGTTTATCGGGTTGATAGGGTTTATGGGGTTTACAGGGTTTATAGGGTTTATAGGGTTTATGGGGTTTATAGGGGTTTTAGGGTTTTTAGGGTTTATGGGGTTTATAGGGTTTATAGGGTTTATAGGGTTTAGGGTTCTAGGGTTTAGGGTTTAAGGTTCAGGGTTTAGGGTTCAGGGCTTTGAGTTGCCTAACAAACCCTATAAGACCCCAATCCCTAAACCCTAAAAACCGGAACCCTAAACCCTAAAACCCTAGCACCCTAACGCCCCCAAAACCCTAAACATAAACCCAGGGTGTAGGTTAAGGTTTGGGATTTCGCCCAATGGTGGCGGAGCTTGCTGCTTTTTTTGGGACATCCATTTCGGCTTTGGGGTGGATCTAAATCATGGGCTCTTTTGAGGTGCGATTACATTTTGTCTGGGTTTAGGGTTTAGGCGGGCTCTGATATTCTCTGAGTTGTTTGAACTCTTGTAAACATTTATTGGACAATTAGCGTTATTTGGGAACTTGTTTGGGGGTGACAATAGAATCGTTGTCGTTTCGTGTTTCAAAAGGGATCCCTAAACCCTAAACCCGAAACCCTCACATTGTTGTACACACGGATGTCTTCAAGCAACTCTACAAGCTTACAAACTGAGGTGGTTCGCGGTCTTTTTCTGTGGCGGCTGCTCTTGGGCACGCCGCAAGACATAGTTTTCTGTCTGGTTTGGGGCCTTAGGTTGTGCCACTTTTTGTTTTTTTTGTTTCAGGTTGTGTGTATGAGAAGTGGTTGCACATAGGATGCAGGGCTTGCTAGATTAGACTTAGGCGTGTGTTGTGTCAGGAGTCCTCACTCCTGACTGAATACTACAGAGGGGGGGGGTTACCCTAGTTACAAGCAGGGTTATAAGGCCCCAAACAGGGTTACAGTTAGTACAGTAAGAGTAAACATCTAGGAGTTACTTCCACCTTCGAATATACAAGGACGAGACGGATGGTGTTTATGCTGCTGAAAAGATCTCGGACATTCTGAAGGCAGGCCGCGGGGACCTGCTACGCGCGGCGTAGGGTTTAGGGTCTAGGGTTTCGGGTTTCGGGCTTTGGGTTTCGGGTTTAGGGTTTGGGGTTTAGGGTTTCAAGTTAGGCCCTAGGTCCTAGGGTTCAGGGCATGGTTGCTGATTGCATCAGATGTCCACGTCCTAGGCCAAATTAGAGCTACAGTGGCACACGGCCAGACGACCTGGCTTGTACTGAGGGTTCCTAAGCCCTAAGCCAGAAACCCTAAGGCCTAAACCCGAAACCCCTTGTAGTGAAGGACCCTAAGTCTAAGCCCTAAAACCCTAAACCCTCTTGGGGGGGGGCTGGCTCTCACAGCCCGTCTTCTCCCTGCTACACACACTCGGCGCGGAGAGCTTGTCTCAGCGACATTCTTCCTCCCTGACCCGCTGGCATCCATGTATCCTACCTTGGGTATCGTGGTTCACGATGATGCTTGCCATCTGCGCCGCTTTGCGGAGAGTCGGTTTAGCTAGGGCCACGGAGCGAATCTAGGCTTTCCCGCAAGTGGACTACATATTGACAAGTTCCATGCGCGAGGGCATGTGGATGAATGGTGCTTGACGATATGCCACCCTGAAGCCGAGCAGCAACGACCGACGCCTCCTTTCGCGAGACTAGAGTTATGAGTTTTGCGTTTTGCGATTTAGGGTCTAGGGGTTTCGGTACACCGTTTTGGGATTCGGGGACTCGCACAATAGCTTGCTTAATAGCTGTTGCTTGCTCTCTGTGTTCTCAAGAGGAGAAAAGGTTAGCCTTGAGATCTTTCCCTAATCCCTAAATCGTAAACATACATCCGGTGGAAGTTGAGGGTTTCGGAATGCATGTGTTTTATGAAGGTTTGATGGTGGTGGATTAGTGTCCTATGCCCGAAACCTCTTTGGGTTTAGGGTTTAGGGCGTAGGGTTTAGGGTTTAGGGTTTAGGGTTTAGGGTTTAGCCCTAAACCCTAAACCCTAGACCCTAAACCCTTTAACCCTAAACCCTAAACCCTTTAACCCTAAACCCTAAACCCTAAACCCTAAACCCTAACACCCTAAACCCTAAACCCTAAAGCCTAAACCCTAAACCCTAAACCCTAAAACCCTAAAACCCTAAATCCTACGCTCTTTACAACCCGCCGCCCTCGGGGGTGAACAGAAGCGCGGCGTCTGCCTCTGCGAAGCGAACGCTCCACACGACATCCTCAGCCAGGTCTCGGGCTTGTTGGGTTCAGGGTTTAGGGTTTAGGGTTTAGGGTTTAGGGTTTAGGGTTTCGGGTTTCGGGTTTCGGGTTTCGGGTGGGTTTACAGTTTCTTGGTAGCCCCAGTGGTGCCCTGTTGTAGCCAACCAAAAAAGGGGTGCCCTTATGATAATATGGTTACTGGGCTACTAGGGTTTAGCGGTTAGGGTTTCTAGGGTTGCGGGTGAGGGTTTGTAGGGTTTGCAGGGGTTTGGGGTTTGTTCGGGTTTGGGCTGATGGGTTTTAGTTGCTTTGGTCTTCTGGGTTGGAATGGTGGTTGTCTAGAAGGTCCACAAAGGCTGTAGCACGGGGTGCTCAAAGCATTTCTGAGCGGCTGCGCACAAAGTGCGAAAACGGACACTTAGGGTTTGATTAGGGGTTTAGGGTTTAGGGTTTAGGGTGCTTGAAACCCTCAACCCGAAGCCCTATACCCTCAACCCTAAGACCTGTAGGGCTTGCAAGGCTTTCGCGCCTATCTCTGGTTGAGCGCACGCGTCAACTCCATTCGCAGGGTTAGGATTCAGGGTGCTTTTAGAGCCTTTTGGGGGTCGAAGAGTGGGTTTAGGGTTTAGGGTTTCGGGTTTAGGGTTTAGGTTTTAGGGTTCGGGGTTCAGATTAGAGGGCTTCTATAGGAGAACAAGGTGGAACCCGGAGCCTCCAGAAGAATGCAGCGTAATCCGGCTAAGGGTTTCGGGTTTCGATGCGTGGTAGGGCTTTCCGACTTAAGTCCAGAAAGCTGCACCATGACCTGTGCGGGGCACTTTACTATGTTTTCTGTTGAGTGTTTGGTCCCTTTGATTCTGGGGTTCTTAAGGGAGGAAGGGTATGTAACTGAAGGTTCCCAACTACTCCCCACGACTCACTCCCTGAGGCTCCAGAAGCTTCCCTAAGGTTCCCTACATACCTGCCCCCCATGAAGCCCCCTCCCTTAAGAACCCTCTCAAACTCCGCACCAAATGTAGAGTCCCCTTCAAAGCCTGTGCTTTGTGGTGTAGAGTTTCAGAGGTGGGCCTTTGGCTTTTTGTTTAGGGTTTAGGGGGTTTAGGGGTTTGGGGGTTTAGGGGTTTAGGGTTTAGGTTTAGGGTGGGTTGAGGGTTTTGGGATGTGGGGAATGGAAGTAGAGGTTTAGGCTAAGCCTTCGAAGTCTAACGGCACACTGGCCCAAGATGAGGCCTACGATGAGGCGGAGATTTTGTGGAAGGCGCTGCGGGTTACTGGCTCTGCTACTCAAAATTTAGTGTTGAGGGCTGGGAGGGTATAGGGCTTAGGGCTTTGAGGCTTGAAGGCTTCAGGCTCTAGAGGGCTCAAACGTGCAGGGTGGTGAGGTTTTAGTGTTGAGAATTTAGGGCCTAGCTTTCTCCACTCTCCCACGAAGTGCCAGCAAGGCTTCGGTTGATTGATGGTGCTTCCTAAACCCTAAACTTTATAAACCCTAAACCCTAGAAGCCCAAAGAACGAAGCTCCAAACGTAGAACCCCCCTTCCCCCCCTCCCCCACCTGTAAATCCGAAATTTAAGAGCCTCCGGCTCAAGCCGCCGACCCCGCTGGAGCATAGTTGAAAGGTTTAAACGCGCTTGTCAGCTCAAAGGATGCAAAAGTTGATTTGCTTGAGTGTCTGTGAAAACGTTATGGGGGGGGGGGGGGGGGGGGGTAGGGGGGGGGGGGGGGGGGTAGGGGGGGTAGGGGGGGGGGGGGGGGTAGGGGGGGTAGGGGGGGGGGGGGGGGGGGGTAGGGAGGGGGGTGGGGGGCCGCCAGGGTCGGCCGACCCTGAACCCTAAACCCTAAGCCCTAAGCCCTAAACCCTGAACCCTGAACCCTAAACCCTAAACCCTAAGCCCTAAACCCTAAACCCGAAACCCTACACCCTAAACCCCAAACCCTAAACCCTAAACCCTAAACCCTAAACCCTACACGGCGACGCCCCAAAGTGATGGAAGGCCGGGGAGTTCGGACCTCCGATGCAGGCCCGGTGCTCGTACGGAGGTTTAGGGTTTAGGGTTTAGGGTTTAGGGTTTAGGGTTCAGGGTTTAGGGTTTAGGGTTTAGGGTTGAGAGCAAAGGGTTTCAAGGTCTCAGGGTTTAGGGCTGTAGGGCCTTGGGGGTTTAGG
This sequence comes from Symbiodinium natans, assembly GCA_905221605.1. Classification (NCBI taxonomy): domain Eukaryota; class Dinophyceae; order Suessiales; family Symbiodiniaceae; genus Symbiodinium; species Symbiodinium natans. The sequence goes on from CAJNDS010001480.1 coordinate 280,028, forward strand.
GCTTTAGCGCTTTCGGCTTTAGGGTTTAGGGTTTTGGCCTTTAGGTCGCAAGAGGGTTTAGGGTTTAGGGCTTTAGAGCTTTATGGTCGAGAGTTCTAGGGTTTTTGTTGGGGGGTTTAAGGTAAATGCTTTTGGGGTTCAGTGGATTTGGGGTTTAGGGTGTTAGGGTTTCCGAAATAAAGGGATTGAGGGTTCAGGGTTTCAAGAGTTTTGGGGCGTCAGGCTTAGGGTTGTGAGCTTCAGGGTCTTTAGGGTTAAAGGATTGCTGTAGACAGCTTTCGGAAGTTATGTGCAAAAATCACTAAACCGAATAGCACCCTAAACCCTGATCTTTAAACCGCACCAACAACCCGAAACCCTGCAAACCCTGCAAGAACCCTCGACCCTGAACTTTCAAAATCGGACCACCCTAAACCCTAAACCCTAAACCCCAAACCCTAAACCCTAAACCCTAAACCCCAAACCCCAAACCCTAAACCCTAAACCTAAACCCCAAACCCTAAACCCCAAACCCTAAACCCTAAACCCTAAACCCTAAACCCTAAACCCTAAACCCTAAACCCTAAACCCTAAACAACAAGTTTGTCCTCCCAGGTGTTCGATCAGGATTCGCAGTTCGAAGCCCAGCTCTGGCAGCAGGTGCTCTACCAGGCCATGCGCGGTCTCTAGGTTTAGGGTTTAGGGTTTAGGGTTTAGGGTTATAGGTTTATGGAGTTTAGGTTTTAGGGCTTAGGGTTGAGGGGGGGGGAAGGGGGAAGTGGGGGGGAAAGCTGGCGGAGGGGGTGTTGACGGGGTTTTGGGGCTTTTGTTTTGAGTTGTTTTTGGGGGTGTTAGGGCTTGGTGGTTGGGGACTAGGGTTCTAGGACGAGGGGTGTTAAAGGGGTTTGGGGCTTTAGGGTTTGGAGTTTTTGGTTTTAGGGCTTGGTGTTTGGAGTCCAAGGATCTAGGGGAAGCTCAAGGAGCCCTGAGGTATTTTGTTGAGGAGTTCAGGGCTTGCTCGCTAGTAAGGAACCGGAACTTCGGTATGCCCTTAGGCCAAACAGGGTTATAGGGGGGGGGGTCTATGGTCCCTCATGTCGATCAAGAACTGGTGAGTTCAGGGTTTTCCAGGGTTTCTGGAGTTTCCAGGGTTTGTGCGGTTTTAGGGTTTCAGGGTTTCGGGCTTTGGGTGTTGTTCCCGTTGTGACGAGGTCTAGAATTACGTTGTTTTTTTGGATGTTGCGCAGCGTTGGGGGGTCGCAGAATCTTTTTTGTTTTCAGTGGTTTGGCGTGGGGGAGGGAGGGGGAAAAAGGAGGAAAGCGGGGGAAAGGGGGGGGGGGGTGGTATTGGTTTTCCGGGTTTCGAGTTCAGTTCAGTTAACATCTATAGTCTATAGGGTTGAGGGTTTTGGGGTCTTAGCGTTGCCCTTCTTTTTGTTTCGCTTTGAGTTTTTTGTGTTTTTTTTTTTTTTTTTTTTGTGGTGGGTTTGGGGCGGCGTGGGCACATGCACGAGCTCTCACGACTACCTAACCTCCCAATATAGGGTATAACCACCAAAATAGTAGGTATAATGGAGCCCCAGGTAGGCTCTACAGCAAAAACGTGTATTCTTCCGCGAGGATGAGCAGAAGGTTCTCTGGATGAGTGACGAAGCATCTTCTTCAAAGCGCCAGGCTGGGACCCGGCGACCTGAAGATTGAAACCTTGAAGCCCTCTAAGGCCTGAAGCTCTCTAAACTCTAAACCCTAAGCCCTGAGCCCTGAGCCCTAAGCCCTAAGCCCTAGCTCTACGCCCTGAGCCCGAAGCCCTGAGCCCGAACTGAACCCGAAACCTTTTGCTGGCCGGCTTGGAATGACATGCAACAGGGGTTAGGGTGTCACGTGTTGGGTCTGCCGGTTGAGTTCTTGGGCCTCGGAGTTAGTCGAATTTAATGGCTTGTTTAGGGGTCTCACACCCATTTCCTTTTTTTGCCTCGGCTTGCGAGCATCGCAAGACAAGACGCGTGTGGTGCTGGGGTTGGGTAATCTAGGGCTGAAGGACCTCGTTCGCTGGCCCCTGCACCATATACTCAAATCGAAAAAGACTGGAACAACTCCCGAAGCAAATAGGGCCATCTGGTCCGTAGGTGATGCGACATACATTGCATGTGTGGATAGGTTTATTATTGTGAGCCCGAAGTGTTTGTAAAGCACATAGAGGAAGACTTCGATATTTCTGCTCCTTTGCAGTTCCCCCCCCCTCCCCCCCTCCCCTAAACTCCCTAACCCTTACATAAGCCTAAACTTCCAAACCCTCAAGCCCCACAACCCACGGTGCACCTTAACCCCAAACCCAGGCAGGTGGAGGGGCCCTCCCGGCCAGACCACGAACCTCTGGGCCACAGATGTAGGGTTCCCCAAACCGAACAAATCCCGGTAAGCCGTACTTCTGAAAAAGCCCCCAACATAAACCCTAAACCCTACAACCCTTACCCCCACCCCCGCCACGAACCTCTCAAACCAAGCCATACTTCTGAAAAAGAAACCTAACACCCTAAATCCCATAGCCCGAAAGCGACCCCCCCCCCCCCCCTCGTAAACACCCGAAGCTAAACCCTAAACCCCTAAACCCTCGAACCCTCGAGCCCTAAACACACATCACACCCTGAAACTACACTCCCCGGAACTCTGAAGAAAACGTAAACCTCCCCCCCCCCCCCACCAAAACGCTAAACCCCACAACCTAGAACACTGAACCCTATAACCCTAAACCCTAAACCCTAAACCCCAAACCCCAAACCCCTCTGAAGCGCCCGAAGCGTGCAGATGGACTCCTTGAAGCTGCTGTCGCAGAACATGCCGCCTCGCCTGTTCTGAGGGTTTCGGGTTTAGGGTTCAGGTTTTAGGGTGCAGGGTTTAGGGATTAGAGTTTAGGGTTTAGGGTTTCGCCTCGTCTGCTCAGTAAAAAAGAAGGATTGAGGGTTTAGGGTTTTAGGGTTTTAGGGTTTAGGGTTTAGGGTTTAGGGTTCAGGGTTTAGGGTTTAGGGTTTCAGGGTTTCAGGGTTTAGGGTTTAGGCTCTTGGGTAGATAGGGTGAGGGTTTAGGGTTCAGGGTGTTAGGGTTTATGGGGTTCAGGGTTTTGGTTCAGGGTTTGGGGTTGACAGTTTAGGGTTGGTAGGGTTTAGGGTTGATAGGGTTCAGTGTTTTGGCTTGGGCTTTAAGAGGGTTTAGTGTTTAGGGCCCAGGAGGGTTCAGAATTCACTGTGGGTTCAGTGTTCTGGTTTGGGGTTTAAGAGGATGTAGTGTTTAGCGTTTATAGGGCCCAGGAAGTTTCAGAATTCACTGGGCGCTTCTTAAGGAACCGGTGGCAGGCTTCGGGGGTTAGGGCTTATAGGGTTTAGGGTTTAGGGTTTGGGGGGTTAGGCTTTAGGGTTTAGGGTTGAGGGTTGAGGGTTTAGGGCTTATGGGGTTTACGCTATCACAGAGCCTCATGGTGACAACAAGTCTCGAGGTTCAGGGTTATCTTGCAGGGTTTAACCCCTAAACCCTCAACCCTCAACCCTAAACCCTAAACCCTAAACCTCAGCATTCTCAGGCTCGAGTTCTCCCGTGGCCTTGGAGACATCCTTGCGCAGGCGTGCCGACGTGTCGTCCCCGAAAGCTCCTAACCTCGGACGCCCAGTGGGTTTGGGTTTATCGAGCGCCTAACCTAGGAAGCCCAGAAGGCTCGAGTTTTTCGGGTTAAAAAGGGGGTCATAGGGCTTTGGTAGGTTTAGTACTAGGGTTTATGGGGTGAAAAACGGGGGTCATGGGGCTCCGTAGGTTTCAATACTTTAGAGCGTCTGGTAGGTGTTATAGGGCGTACATAGGGAGTTAAACCCTAAACCCTAAACCTGTACAGGTCTTTGTAGGGTTGAAACACGTTTGGAGGGTCCAGGGTGCCCAGCACCTTGTTACTCTCACTTCCCTTTCTTATAGGCTTAGAGTTTATTTAGGGTTTAGGATTTAGGGTTTAGGGCTTAGGGTTTGGTAGGGTGACAGGGCCCCTTCCAATGGCCCCTTTTGATACGATAAGAAACGTGCCTGCTCTCTTTATTCCTAGGTTATGGCTTTAGGGTTCAGGCTTTAGGATGCTTTAGGGTTCAGGCTTTAGGGTTTAGGGGGTTTGGATTTAGGGTTTGCCTTCAAACTCATTCTGGAGCCTAAACCCTCAACTGCAGCTGGTGGGGTCCAAGGAACCCCCCCCCCCCCCCCATGCCACTCGAGGATACTGGCATCAGCTTCTCCCACAGTTGGAATGCGATGTTGTCCCGCGCTTGGGGTTTAGGGTTTAGGGTTTAGGGTTTAGGGTTTAGGGTTTAGGGTTTAGGGTTTAGGGTTTCTGCCCTATGAGGTCTCGGTTGTAGGTGTCCAGGGTTTAAGGGTCTAAGCCACGTGGCAGGGCTGAGGGTGTAGGGCTTGGGGTACCCTAACTAAACGGCCATGGAGCATGCTGTCATCTTCCGGTTATCCGGAGAATCTTGCCACTGTGAGCTTCGAAAGTCTTGAGGTCGCGGACCAACCAACACATTCTGCTTTCTAGATTCCTACACTACATATCTAGCATCCTCCTTCTGTGACGCAAGGCCTTCGTGCCAAAAACCCTATGTTCCACTGCCGGAGAAGCACAGCTGGTTTCGGGTCCTCGACCCTAAACCCTAAACTCTAAACCATCCATCCTAAACCCTAAACCCCAAACCCTAAACCCTAAACCCTCTACCCTAAACCCTAAACCCTGCAGGTTTTGGGGTTTAAGGTTTTACCATGGGGCCATGGCCGGCGAGTGAATCTTAGGCCAGACAGCTGCAAGCTTCCATCCGCCAGCCAGCTGAAAGCTTCAGTCCCCAGAGCCTAAACCCTATAAACAGGGTTAGGCTTTAGGGTTTAGGGTTTAGGGTTTAGGGTTTAGGGTTTAGGGTTTAGGGTTTAGGGTTTAGGGCAACCCGCAATCCTAAACCCTAATCCCTATTCAAATGTAACTCCCCCAGGGCCGAATATTTCTGAGCCACCTCTTCCCTCAAACCCAGATCAGTCTGCGCCAATGCAGGGAGCGGGGGACACCCCTAAAACTCCTAAATCCCTCCTTGAGCCTAAAAGCCCAACGAACAGCCTAAGCCCCCGAAAAATAGCAACCACGCCATACCCCAAACGCCCTAAACACTAAACCCTGAATCTTAGACCCTAAACCCTAAACCCTAAACCCTAAACCCTAAACCCTAAACCCTAAACCCTAAACCCTAAACCCTAAACCCTAAACCCTACTAGAAGGGGTTTCAAAGCTTTCGGCTGCTGCCATGAGCCTCGCACTGCCGCCCGGCCCGCTGGGACCGTCCCAGAGGCAGCCAGATCCAGTTTTTAGGGTTTTGGGGTTTAGGGTTTGGGGTTCAGGGTTTAGGGTTTAGGGTTTGGGGTTTAGGGCTATAGGGTTCATAGGGGTTTAGGGTTTGGGGTTTAGTGTTTCGGAGCTTGTAGGAGGTTAGGGTTCAGGAGTCTGGGAGTTAGGGTTTCGGGTTTAGGCCCCAAGGAGCACGAAGCCCCCAAACCTGGAAAATAATGTGCCATCAAACTCTGAGCCCCTTAGTCCCCGCACCCCGAACCTCCAAACCTCGAAATCCCCGAAACCCCCGAAACCCCAAGCCAAACCCCTGTTTCCGCCCGAAACCCCCAAACGCCAGTCCCTCAAACCAAACCCCAAACCCCAAGACCAAGACCCGTAAACCCTAAACCCTAAACCCCAAACCCCTTCAGCCACCAAACCCTAAACCCTAAACCCTAAACCCTAAAAAAAGTCCCCCAACCCCTTCAACCCCCAAAACACTAAGCCTTGCGCCTCCACAGGAAGTTCGCCCGGAAGGTGCGAGAGGGCAAGCGAGCCAAGGCCTGATTTTGGGGCTTTTAGGGCTTTTAGGGTTTTTAGGGTTTTTAGGGTTTTTAGGGTTTGTAGGGTTTTTAGGGTTTTAAGGCCTTTTAGGCTTTTTACGGGCTTTTTGAGGTTTTAGGGATGTTCGGGTTTTAGGGTTTACGGGAATTTGGGGGACCTTCGGATCTAGTGGGTTTGGGGGCTTTCGGATTTATGTTTTAAGCGGGCATCGGGGCCCTAGGATGTCGTTTTTTTTCAGATTTCGGGTTTAGGGTTTAGGGTTTGGGGTTTAGGGTGGGACCCCCGACCTCCTGAAACCCTACCCAACTCCTGAAAACTCTACAGAGCTCATGAGTTTCCCCAAGTTCCAGAAGCCTCAACCCTAAACCCTAAACCCTAAACCCTAAACCCTAAACCCTAAACCCTAAACCCCCCAAATCCCGCCCCCCAAGAGGTCGAGCCCCGGCGCGCGTACCAGCGCGCGCAGCTGCTCAGCTGGCTCGGCCGCCTCCGCTACCTCCACGAGGCTGTTTAGGGTTTAGGGTTTAGGGTTTAGGGTTTAGGGTTTAGGGTTTAGGGTGGCCTTCGAACGTCGGATATCAGGGCTTTCTAGCGTTGGGGATTAGGGTTTCTATATCCCCTTTGGAATTGTTTTTTGTCTATATAAAGCCCAAGAGGATTGTTAACATATTCTGTTTCAGGTTCTGAGGGGAGTATAGGTTTAGGGTTTAGGGAAACACGGTTTAGGGTACTGTTATTGGTGAGTGTAGATAAGATATCAGATATTTCTTCCAATGAAATACTGGTGAGTGTATATATTGGGTGTCCTGTTGGGGGGGCACAATGAATACAAACCCTACTTCATAGAATATCGTGTTTTCCACGGTGTTTTCAGAATCGCTCAGCAAGAGATGGCTTTATTGGGCAAGCCCGCCGACATCGTCTGAGACGCCCTAAGCCCTAAACCCGAAGCCCTAAGCCGCCTAAACCCTCAGCCCTAAAACCACGGGCCACGGCCTCCACCCCCACTCGAAGCTCAACACCCTCCGGAAGTCTTCCGCAACCCTGACCTGCAAGCCCGCATATGCCCTAAACCCTAAAGTGCTACGGCCAAAAGCCTGAACAACAGACTTAACCGCCAAATCCCTAAACCCTCCCTAAGATTCAAACCCCAAAACCTCAATCCTAAACCCTAAACCCTAAACCCATGCCGCTGAATTTTGAAGGCTTGCAGCAACCCCTTCCTCCAGGCTGCCATGGCCCGAGGGGGTTCCTGCTATAGTGTTCAGGGGGTTTGGGTTTTAGGGTTTAGGTTTTAGGGTTTAGGGTTTAGGGTTTAGGGTCTGTTTCGGGTTAAATGTTTAGAGTTTGTTTAGGATTTGTTTCGGGTTTAGGGTTTAGGATGGTTTAGGGTTTGTGTCGGGCTCAGGGTTTGTGGGTTTTAGTGTTTTGGGTTGATGGTCTAGCCTGAAAGCCCCAGACCCCTAATGCCCTAATGCCCTAATTCCTCAAAATCAACAGTGGGCCCTGGTCCATTTTTTGAGGGCTTAGGGTCCCTTCTATGCCCCTTCAAGCAAAACAAGATTCTGATTCTTAGGATACCTTGAAACCCTGGAACTACTAGGCGTACGTAGGAATCATAGAAGATCCATCCCGGGAGAAAGACCCTAGGGTTTAGGGTCCAGGGTACGAACTACAAGACCCTCAAAGCCCAAAATCCCCAAAGGCCCCCCGAATCCCTAAACCCTAAACCTTAAACCCTAAGCCCTAAACCCTAGACACCCCAAAAAATCCCAAACACATTCTCCCAGCAAATCTCTGGTTTATAGACTCCCTGCACACCCAAAATTAGGGTTTAACCCTAAACCCTAAACCCTAAACCCTAAACCCTAAACCCTAAACCCAAAAAAAAAAACTCTGAGGTCTGTCTCTCCGTTTGGGGCGACGTCGCACGTCCCGGGCAGCTGCCCAGCCTGGAGGAGAACCTTGACGGCCCTTTGCAGTGTAGGGGTTGAGGGTTTTGGGTTGGTTTAGGGTTTAGGGTTTAGGGTTTAGGGTTTAGGGTTTAGGGTTTAGGAATTGGGGGTTCAGGGTTTAGGTGTAATTAGAGTTTAGGGTTCAGGGTTTAGGGTTTTGGAGTAGGGTTTGAGGGTTTGAGAGTTTGCGGGTTTGAGGGTTTGAGGGTTTAGGATTTAGGGTCACCGCCTTCATTTGGTTTAGGGGCTTCGGGTTGCAGGGCTATCGTCGCTAAACTTTAAACCCTAAATCGTAAACTCTTAAACCCGAGACCCTGAACCCTAAACCCTAAAACAGCCCTAAAGAGCCCTCGAGCCCAGTCGAAGCCTCCCAGGCTGCTCTCCTCCTTCCACGGCTCCTTGAACCACCAGGCGCCGTTGAGGGAATTTAGGGCTTTTTTGGGGGGAAGTTAGGGAATTCGGCGAATTTCGGGTTTAGGGCATGTACCGGGGCAAGTTGGGGAGTTCAGTAGACACGCCAAGGCAGCTACTAAACCACGGCATTCAGACCACCAACCCTCAACCCTAAATCCCTAACCACCCCTAAACCCTAAACCCCAAACCCTAAACCCTCAAGCCCCTTGTAACTTGAGTTTTTTTTAGGAAAAATTCCAAAACAGAATCTCCTCGAAACTCTCCCCGGACCTGAACCCTTGAGACTTTCAATTTACCCTAGCCATGCCAGCTTCGGGTCTTGCGTTCCCTAAATCCCTAACGCTCCAAAGCCTCAACCCCTCCCCCCCCCAAACCTTTCAAACCTTTAGGGTTTAGGGTTTAGGGTTTAGGGTTTAGGGTTTACAAACCCCTCAAACCCCTCAAGCCCTAAAACCCTTGGCCACAGGCCGTGCCCGAGCCAGTGTCCGGGTCTCTACTACTGAGGGCGTGCCACTGTGCTCTCACCCGTCATGGCAGGCCGTGGGAGTGGGGTTTCAGGTGTTTAGGGTTTAGCGTTCAGGGCTTGAAACCCGAAGCCCGAACCCTAACCCTCAACGGTAGGGTTTGGGGTTCAGGGTTGAGGGTGTTACGGTGTTGGGTTCAGGGTTGGGCTTTGGGCATAGAGTTCAGGCGTTTAAGTTTTAAAGGTTTAGTTAGGGCTTGAAGTCACTGCGCTAAAGGTGTGATTATCTAGGCGTTTTTCCAACCCAGCCTTGGGATTTCCACCCTCCTTACTGGGGGATTATGGTACCCCCTACTATAATCCCAATTAAGGACTGTTAGTATAAGGAACATCCCAAACCCAGCCCTTCTACTTGCCCATAGTCATCCCCGCAAACTTCAGCTTTGAGCCCCAAATTTTGTGTCTTGAGCACCCTCGACACTGATCATGCTCAACCCAAAGCTAGTTACTTACCAATACCAAGCCAAATGCACCTACTTCTGACGGCTGAGCAACATGCCAGAATCCCTAGCTCTAAACCCTGAAGCCCTACCCTAAGGGTCCATGTACTTCATTATCATATACTTGGGCCTCAAAGTCCCCACACAGGAAGTCCTTTACGGCGCAAGTATTCCCAGGTACATAAACCCTAAACCCTAAACACTAAACCCTAAACCCTAAATGCTAAACCCCAAACCCTAAACCCTGAACCCTAAACCCTAAACCCTAAACCCTAAACCCCAAACCCTAAACCCTAAACCGAACCCCCCCCCCCCCTATTTGGGCACATGGAACCTTAGGGGCTAAACACTTAAGATGCCGTGCATGACACACCCTAAACCCTAAACCCTAAACCCTAAACCCTAAACCCTAAACCCTAAACCCTAAACCCTAAACCCTAAACCCTAAACCCTAAACCCTAAACCCTAAACCAGGCATCTTGACCTCGCCGTTTGCTTCGTGGCGCTCTGCCGGGCTCTGGGTCTGCCAGCGAGGCTTCTCGTTCGCCAGAACACACTTTAAGGGCAAAAGCCCTAAGAACCCTGGAAGCCCGAAAGACCGTTAGAAACTCTCAAAGTCCTGAACGCCCCTAACCCTAAGCCCTAAAACCCTAAGCCCTAAACCTCAAACCCTAAACCCTGAGCCCTTACCCCTAAACCCCCAAAACCCCCTAAACCCTAAACCCTAAACCCTAAACCCTAAACCCCCATGCAAGGCTGGTGCTGGCCTTCAACTTGGCAGCGCCGAAGCCTCCGCCGAAGGCGGCCAAAGCCGAGGAGGCGCCCCCCGTGGCCGACGAAGCCGCGCCGGAGGCCGGTTTAGGGTTGGGGGGGGGGGGGGGGGTTCGGGGTCTAGGGTTTGGTTTAGGTTTAGGGTTTAGGGTTTAGGGTTAGGGGTGTAGGGTTTAGGGTTTAGGGGTGTAGGGTTTAGGGTTTTGGGTTCAGGGTGTAGGGGGATTCCCCAGAGCTCGAAAGCGAGCATGTGGCATGTGGGGGGGGGGGGGGGGATGTCGTTTGAGCACTGAGGGGACCAGTATCACTGCACGGCGTATGACTTCTTCGTCTCGCCTGCATTTTGCGCACTATCAATGGTACCACAACATACCACTAGATCTTGTCATTAAAGGCCTAAGGGTTTCAGCTTCCAGTGTGTCGGGCGGGCTTGTGGGCTTCGCAGGTGACGTGGGTATTTCCCAAAATAATTTGGGGGGAGGGGGGGGGGGGGGGGTCCCCTTTATCCCCCAAATAGAGTAGAATCCCCTTGAAGGGACCCCCCAAACAGGGTACCCCCTATTCTCGGAAACCCCCCCCCCCCATGATCCGACCAGGTGGTTGAGGAGTCGGAAGACGAAGGGCCAGGTCGGCCCGCTACGGCTTTTTGTTCTATATACCCTAAGCCCTAAACCCATTCTGCAAAGCGCTAAACCCCGAACCCTAAGCCCATCAAAACCTTAAACCGCTTTATAAACCTCACACTGTATACCCCAAACCCTACACCCTAAACCCCAAACCGCAAACCCTAAACCCTAAACCCTAAACCCTAAAACCCTAAACTCCAAACCCCAACCCCTGTAGTGGCTTGGTCTCCGGCTTGGCTGCTGCTTTTGGGATTTGTTCAGGAGGTAAGGACCCAAGCAGCCCAACCAAAGCAAAAACATCACAACCATGCTAAGACCCAGAGCCCCTACTTGGAAGTTCAGGGCACTTAGTAACCCACTTATCATAACTGTACTTCTGACCCACTTTTAAGCCCCTGTAAGAGCCCTAGTATGGTTATCATTTGGGATATACGTACAGTTGTAGTTGGTGAATAAGTACCATGAACCTTCGAGTACATTTATGTAGGAATCTACTTCTTACGTGTTCGTATCGCAGAACCTGTTCCAGCATGCAAAGATCGGGTACGGTAGCATACTAAAACACGCGCCGCCTGGCACTGCGCTAGGCAACCTGCAACAACCTGCATGGCACCCTTGCCCTAAGCCTGACCCCCTATATAGTGTCCAAACCCAATGTGCCCCAAAGCATACAACCCTAAAACCCTAAACCCCAAACCCAAAATGCCCTAAACGTGCACACCCTTAACCCCCAAACCCGAAACCCGAAGCCCTAAACCCCAAACCCTTAACCCCAAACCCCTAGACCCCAAACCCTAAACCCTATACCTCAGCGCTCTTACAGACCCCCCTTTGGTCCCAACTGCCAAGAGGCATCGACAGCCTGCTCGAAGGGACTGCCCGGGAGACCGCCGACAAGCTGAGGCCCAAACAGGGGCGGGGGCATCTTAGGGTTTGGGGTTTAGGGTTAGGGTTTCGGGTTTAGGGTTTAGGGTTTAGGGTTTAGGGTTTAGTGATCTAGGGTCTGCGGTTTAGGGGTTTAGGGAGCTAAGGGGTTTAGGGTTTAGCGTTTAGGGTTCAGGGGAATGCCCTAAGCCCTGAATGCTCTAAACCCTACCAAGCCCCTGAGTTCCTATAAAGGCGTGGGAGATTCACAAATTCGGCGTTGGGGTGTGGATCGGAGAATGACTCGGGTAGTCTGCAAGGTTCAGTGCAGCCCTTCAAAGCCCCAAAAATTGACGTCATCGTCATCATCGAGATAATCAAAAAAGCTGAATAATCAACAGGATCAATCGTAAAGATGACACCCCCCCCCCCCCCCCCCCCCCCTTTCACTCTTGGAGTGGTAAAACCTACTCAGCCCACCTTCAAGCCTCACGTCTTTCCTCCTGCTCTGCGGAGGAAAGACTTCTTTGCTGGTGTATGGCTTCGGTCAAGTTTCGGGGATACCCTAAACCCGAAACCCTAAACCCTCATCCCTAAACCCTATACCCTAAACCCTAAACCCTAAACCCTAAACCCTAAACCCTAAACCCTAAACCCTAAACTCTAAATCCTCATCCCTAACCCCTAAACCCTAAACGCCTCGTCAGAAACCCCCCCACCCCCCACCCAAGGCTGCCCTTGCAAAACGCAGACCAGCCAAGGCAGATGGGCTTCGCCAAGGATGCAGTTCTTGCGGCTGTGCTTCAAGCGGAGGAGGCCCAAGCTCCCTTAGCGCTTAGGGTTTAGGGTTTAGGGTGTAGGGTTTAGGGTTTAGGGTTTAGGCCAACAAGCTCCTCCATTATAAGTCTCCCCTCAACCCGAAACCCTGAACCCTAAAACTCAAAGAAAATACCTGGAAACCCCAAAAACCCTAATTAAACCCTGAATCTTGTTCTGCCCTATAAACCCTAAAACCGAAACCTAAACCCCTAAGCCCGAAACCCTAAACACTAAACCCCAAACCCTAAACCCCTAACTCTAAACCCTAAACCCTCAACCTTTCTTTACATGTCGTTGGGGTTCTGCTTCCCGGCTGTACAGGGTGGGGCCCCCTTACTATACTAACTGTAGTTAAGGGACTTATAACCTAACTTAGGGTCCTTATAACCCAATTTAGGGCCCTTATAACTCTACTTATAACTAGGGGGCCCCACCCTGTAGAAACGACTGCCAGGAGCATCCCGGGGATTGCCTGGAGCGGGCCCTCACGCTCCTGACGGAGGTCCTTGGGTGAGGGGGTTTGGGGTTTAGGGTTTAGGGTTTCGGGTTTAGGGTTTAGGGTTTAGGGTTGAGGGTTTAGGGTTTAGGGCGCGTTAGAGGGTTTCCGCTCTTTAGGGTGTTGAGTTTTTTGGGGGCTTATGGCCTTATGGCCTCGGGCTTGGGAGCGCTAGGGCTGAGGCCAGGGTTCTGCAGGGCTTAGGGCGATGTAAGGTGTGTAGGCCCTGGCCTTTTGAGGTTTTTTGGGGCCTTCAGGGTTGGGGGCTTTTTGGGTCTAGGGCTTTGCCGAGGGGGATGTAGGGTTTTGGGCTTTTTGGGTTTAGGATTGAAGTGGTGAGGTCGTTGTTGAGGGCTTTTGGGTGTATGAGGCTTTCAGGATGTAGGGTTTCTGTTGTTTAGGCTGTGGGTTTCGGGTTGTCGGCGCATGTTTGTTTAGGGGTCGAAGGGTTTCGGGTTGTAGGTCGTACAGGGTTTTTAGGATTGTTTAGGGTTTTGGGCTGTTGGGTGTTAGGGTTTGAGGTTTTCCCGAGCCCTTAGGGGTTTTGAGTTTAAGGGTTTGGCTGTTTGGGGTGTACAGGCTTTAGGGTTGGGGAGCAGGGTTTCAGGGTTTACGGCTATTAGGGTTTGGGGGTTGAAGGGTCCGGGGTTGAGTGCGAGGGTTTTCCGGGTTTTTGGGCGTTTTTTGAGTTTGGCGGGTTCGGAGTGCAAGGTATATAAGGCTTTCAGTAATTGTATGCACCTGCATTCACGAGCACCCCGCCACCCCACCCACACCCAGGGTTTAGGGTTGAGGTGCAATTTTTTATTTCCCCCTCCACGCCCTGTGGGTCGTGGTGGTTTTACGGTTCAGGGTGTAGGATTACCCTAAACCCTAAACCCTAAACCCTAAACCCTAAACCCTAAACCCTAAACCCTTGAAGATCCAGCGCCGGATCTGAGCCCCGAACCCGAAACATTTCTGAACCGGATGTTTTTGTTGGGGTTTAGGGTTTAGGGTTTAGGGTTTAGGGTTTAGGGTCTAGGGTTTAGGGTTTAGGGTTTAGGGTGGCAGGCGGGGCACCTACTCGCTTCGAGACCTTCGAAACCGAGCCTCAGGCGCCGGGATGGCTTTAGGGTTTAGGGTTTAGGGTTTAGGGTTTAGGGTTTGGGGTTTGGGGTTTGGGGTTTAGGGTTTAGGGTTTAGGGTTTATTGTTTAGGGTTTAGTACATAGGGTCTGGGCATACCCCTAAGCCCTAAACCAAGAGAAGTTGCGGCGTCTCGGGTTGGCTTACATCACATCTTACTTGGGCTTGGTGCTTAGGAGTCAGGGCAGTCGGTGATGGTGGGGGGGGGGGAGGGTGTTTGGGGGTGTAAGGTTTGTTGTTTCTGAGCGGTTTAACCCTCTTAACCCTTAAGCCCTATAAACCCGCAAATCCTCCTTAACCCTATACACCCGGTAAACCCTATAACCCTGAAACCCTATAAACCCCCAAATCCTAGTGTAGGGTGTTGGGCTGGCGAGAAAAATGCAGAGCCTCACCTTGTTCTCAGCGCGTTTTCTAGGATGCCTGGTAGTACCCTTATTCCCCTTTTTGGTGTTGTCGGTTCCCTTATGAAACCCCTAAACCCTAAACCCTAAACCCTAGACCCCATTTAATCAAAACAGGGCGCCGTTTTTAATCCTAGGTTGCTGGGCAGCCCAGTTTTCGACATAATGGAGATCGCACCTGAAGTCGCCACAGGTTCGGCGTGTGAGTTGCAGGGTTTAGGCTTAGGGTTTAGGGTTCAGGGTTTAGGGTTTAGGGCTTAGCAGTTGCTACAGACATGCCTATTTATCTGCAGAAATGCCCAGAGACCTTTAGCAAAGCAAGCCTCCAGCCTCAACCCTAAACCCTAATCCGAAACCCTAAACCCTAAACCCTAAACCTAAACCGAAACCCTAAAACCCCTAAAACCCTAAAACCCTAAAACCCTAAAACCCTAAAAAAACCCTAAAACCCTAAACCCTAAACCCTAAAACCCTAAACCTAAACCCTAAACCCTAACCTAGCAAGCCCTCAGGTACCTGAAGCGGCCAAAGACCTTCAAGCAGTCGAAGCTTCAGGGCAGCTGCGGATACTGCGGCGAACGCTTCCAGTCTGCCGCCTTCTGCACCAAACTGCGGACACCTGGGCTTTATCCAGCTTTCTCTATGAGTCCATGTACCTAGGGTTAGGGTTTTGGGTTGAAGGTTGAGGGTTTAGGGTTTGGGGTCTAGAGAGGGAATTCTTGGCGCTTAAGCGCCCCTGTATAGGGTCTTTTGGCCCGAGTATATAACAATGAGGGTCATGGACCCTTAGGGTTCGGGGTTTCAGGGGGTAGAAAGCCCGGCATTGCGAGGCTAGAAGTTCTAAGCTCCTGGAAAAATATTGATGGGCATTTCCCGAAAAAAAAGGGTCACCCTTTTTTATACCCCAAAAAAATTTTCGGAAACCTCCAGATAGTAGGCCATCTAGCTCTTGTGCAGCTCCTCTGGCTTCTGGGGTTTCGTAAACGGCAGGTTGATGCGAATCCTCCACCCTCATCCCTACACCCCACACAACCCTGAACCCCTAAACCCCAACCCGAAACCCGAAACCCGAAACCCTAAACCCCTAAACCCTAAATGCTAAATCACATCTCTTGCTCCCTCGGCCTCTTTCAAGGAAAGCGGCTGCGCGTGGCGGGGCTCCGGCCACCTAGCTCTTGCATTGAGGGTTTAGGGTTCGGGGGTTTAGGGTTTTTGGGGTTTAGGGTTTGGGGTTTAGGGTTTGGAGTTTAGGCGAAACCCTAGAACCCTCAAACCGTCAAACCTATCTTACCCCTTAAGACCCTTTTTACCCTGAAGTCGTAAACCCTTTCTGCCTACAACCCCTCAACATCCTTTATACCCCTAAGCCAATGCCGCATTGGGGGGGGGGGGGGGCGAGGGATTAGGATTAAGGATTTTGGGTTTAGGGTTTAGGGTTTAATTAGGGTTTCAGCAGGGATGCCGAGGTCCGGTTTTACCTGCTCAGGTGCTGCGGACCTGCAGCAGCAAGCAGCGCCCGATGTCGAGGGTGATGACGACATCTTGGAGCCTTGGAAGAAGTGTTTACGGGTTTAGGGGTTAGGGTTTAGGGTTTAGGGTTTGGGGTTTGGGGTTTAGGGTGTTTGGGGGTTAAGGGTTTATAAGGTCTGCAGGGTTTTTGGGGTGTTGGGGTCTCCATGTCGGGGTTTCATCAACCTCCGGCGGAGACTTCTTGCGAGTCTCCCGGGTTGGAGCATCCCGAAGCTTGCTTGCACAGGTATCTGCGTGGCCGGAGGTGTACGACATCGACTCCAGCTCATGGATTGCGGTGGATGTAGCATCCCGGATGAGTTGTGGCATGCAGGGTTGATGCAGTGAGCAGCTGATCATAAGTTGCCGCTGCAGAAGCTTGTCATATAGGGGTCGGAATGATGACAAATAGTATTCCCTGAATGGTCCCTACAACTACCTTCATAACCCCCCCCTCCCAAACCCTGTTCTAATTCTCAAGGCCCCTGTGTTTTGTTGTTGATTTGAATGTGCTGAGCTTTCCGTTGTTGCCTTTCTGTTCACACCTTTCAGCCACAGCTCCAAGCACTTGGGCTGTAGGCTTTTCAGGTCTCTGGGAAGCCAGTGTCAGAAAGAAAAATAGGGGTCGGAGTAATTACTAGTAGTATTCCCTTGTGGTCCCTATATATTTTTCTATAATAACACCCCACCCCCCCTCCAAAGAAAAGTAGAAGAACATGTGCTGCAATTATGAAGGCCCCTATCTTCATTGGAAAAAAACTACCCTCAAGCCCTTAGCTCTACATGGAGATGCAGTGAGGCGTTTGGCGATCTTGTGCGTCATCCGGTGGTTGAGTGGCCTCACAGAGGCAAGATGTGGCTGACGTTTGGGTGTTTTAGGGGTTTTAGGGTTGTAGGGTTTAGGGTTTACAGGGTTTCAAGGGTTTAGGGTTTACAGGGTTTCTAGGGTTTAGGGTTTATGTTTTTATTTGTAGGGTTTACAGGGTTTCTAGGGTTTAGGGTTTATGGTTTTCTTTTAGGATTTAGGGTTTAGGGCTCAGGAACCCTCTGCCCCAAAGGCAACCGCACCTCGAGTTCAGGAGCCCCTGCTACCCCAAAGCAAACCAAACCTTAACCCCCAACCCTGCACTACGTAGTGCACCCGAAACCCTAAACCCGAAATCCTAAACCCTAAACCCTAAACCCGAAATCCTAAACCCTAAACCCGAAATCCTAAACCCTCAACCCTACACCCGAAATCCTAACCCCTAAGCTCTACGTAAACTCACCGAGCTCGGGATTCAGTGCTGGCTCCCGCCTCTAGCTTCCTCGCCCCCCCCCCCCCCCCCCCCCCCCCCCCCCCCCCCCCCCCCCAGGGCCATCCTTGGCTCCCCAGCCATCCCAAAAACTCGGAAACATATTTAAGCCATCCGAGCTTACAAGCCTGACCCTACCCTATGGGTTTCGGTTTAGGGGGTTAGGGTCGAGGGTATAGCGCTAAAGGCCTGAACCCCAAAGTTTGCGCACACAATGCTTTTGGTTTAGGTTCGGTTTAGAGGCCCGCGTCTGGAAGTTCCGAAGTTTGGGGTACTTTTTGGGTTTTTTTTAGGGAATCCTACTATTTGGGGGGTCTATTTGTAGGAGTACCATATCTTCGTAAACTCCCATAACCTAACCACCCAAACCCAACCCTAACCTAAACCGCCTTAAACCGCCTCTAAACCTAAAACCCCTAAAAACCTAAACCCTAAACCCATAAACCCTACACCCTAAACCCTAAACCCTAAACCCTAACCCTAAACCCAAACCCTAAAACCCTAAACCTAAAACCCTAACCCTAAATCCTCTATAGGCCACTAATTGCTCTTCTCTGCGGCAGGCAACCATGGCTCTGGATCTGCGCTGCCGGATCGATGCCACAGGAGGGCTGGCGATGAGGGTTTAGGGTTTAGAGTTTAGGGTTTAGGGTTTAGGGTTTAGGGTTTAGGGTTTAGCGTTTAGGGTTTAGGGGTTTAGGGGTTTAGGGGTTTAGGGGTTTAGGGGTTTAGGGGTTTAGGGGTTTAGGGGTTTAGGGGTTTAGGGGTTTAGGGGTTTAGGGGTTTAGGGTTTATATAGGGTTGAGGGTTTAGGGGTTAGGGCTTAGGGGGGCCCTCAATCCTTAACCCTAAACCCTCCACCCCAGGCCTTGCTAGCCGTACTAAACACTACTAAGCCCTACTGCGGTTGGGGTGAGGATCCGTAGGGTTTCGGGGAGGGCCAGGAAGGCTTTGAAGTACAAGAAGCCCAACCCTACACCCTCTCAACCCCCTAAGCCTCTGAAACCTCTAAAACAACCCTCGAAGCCCCCTTTTAAACCTTAAAAAGTCCGCCTAAACCCGGCTAAAGCCCTCTAAAACCGTCCAGCCAAGCCCCTAACTCTAAACCCTAAACCCCAAACGCTAAACCTTAAACCTTGGGATGTTCCCCTTATACTAGCAGTTTTCAATCGAGGTTAAAATAAGGGGTGCTTTTTATCCCTTTTAAGGACTTTTCGCGTAAGGGGGAACATCCCAACCTAAACCCCAACCCCAAACCCCAAACCGTAAACGCTAAACCCTAAACCCTTCTTCCCTTTGGAGGATGCAGATATCGGGACGTGACGGCTCGCTACTCCCCTCGCTGGTGGGAGATCGAGTTGGCTCGCGGCCCCCGCTCCTTACAGGCAGGTCCACACCAGAGTTTCAGGGTTTTGGGGTCTGGGGTTTAGGGTTTAGGGCTAGGGTTTTTGGGTTTTAGGGTTTTAGGGGTTCAGGGTTTTAGGGTCTAGAGTTTTAGGATTTTGGGGTTGTCGGGTCTTAGGGTGTAGGATGTAGGGTGTAGGGTTTCAAGCTCCTACACCCCCTCAAACCCTAGACCCTAAACTATATTATAGAACACATTATACAGGGTGGGGCCCCCTTACTATTAACTGTAGTTAAGGAACTTATAACCTAACTTAGGGTCCTTATAACCCAATTTAGGGCCCTTATAACTCTACTTATAACTAGGGGGCCCCACCCTGTAGAGTCCCTAAACCCTAAACCCTAGACCCTAAACCCTAAACCCTAAACCCAAAACCCTAAACCTTAAACCCTAGACCCTAAACTATCTACCCAAGTAGCCCAAACTCACTCCTAACTAAGCCCTTGAGGTCCCTTATAAGGGTTTATAGGGTTTAGGTTTATAAATATACCTGAGCCCTACAGGGTGGAGCCCCCTTACTATACTAACTGTAGTTAAGGGACTTATAACCCAACTTAGGGTCCTTATAACCCAATTTAGGGCCCTTATAACTCGACTTATAACTAGGGGGCCCCACCCTGTAGACCCTAAACTAAACCTCCAAACGTCGCAGGAGTGGTTTGCCGAACTGCTGCAATCCTCCTCGGATCCCGGGCCGCTCTGGCCAGCCAAAGCAGCTTGGATCAGGGTTTAGGGTTTAGGTTTAGGGTTTAGGGTTTAGGGTTTAGGGTTTAGGGAATTTGGGGTATCCGAAACCGATTTGGACGCTGAGGTGAGCTCGGAACAAGATGCTGTGGATCTTGCCGGAATCTGTGCACACGAAGCAGAGAATCAGGACCATAGGGTGTTGGAATAAACCCCTCAACCCTAAACCCTAAACCCCTAAACCCCTAAACCCTAAGCCCTGAACCCTAACTCAGGGTTTGTGGATCTATACCTTAGGAACCCTATTTCCCAAAGTAGGGGTACCCCGTTAATACCCCAAACAGAACAGAATCCCCTTACAGGGCGCTAAACCCAAAACCCCAAAACCCCAAAACCCTAAACCCTAAACCCTGAACCCTGAACCCTAAACCCTAAACCCTAACCCCTCTCCCCCAAAAAAAGATATAAACACAAAAAACTCACCAATATTTTCGGAACCCCATATATATATATATATATATATATAGCCTGTCATCCTGCACTCCTCCTCTCACGCCCTGGCCCAGCCTGAAGCCTATACAGGGTTTAGGGTTTACTGGGTTTTGTAGTACTATACTTTAATACTTTTTTGGGTTCTGGGTTCCTACTATAGATACTTATACCTAAAAAGTGTATGCTTTTTTTCCAGGGTCTACTCTAAAGGTGGGTTTAGGGTATAGGGTACACATAGCTCATTTCATCCCCCACCAACATACCTCGCCGATCAACAGAACCTTTGGTGTTTCCTTCTTTAGTAGGAAGATGAGGTTTTACTTGCTTTATTCCTAGGCTGTTGGAGGAGGCGAGCTGTTGTTGGGTAACTTGGGGAACATACCCGAATCCACCTGAAGAAGCCTCTTCAAGATCCACAAGAACTCCCAAGCCTGGAGATTCTGGCACTATCTTCGCCTTTGCGAGTTTAGGATAATTCGGGTTTTTTAGGGTTTAAGGGGCTTAGGGGTTTAGGGGTGTAAGGGTTTAGGGTTTAGGGTTTAGGGTTTAGGATGACAACCTCAAATCCTGAACCTGAAGGGTGTAAGATTCAAGCCTAAACTCTAAACCCTCAACCCTAAACCCGAAACCCAAACCCTAAATCCTAAACCCTAAACCCCAAGATTCAGGACGATGCCTTTCTGCAGCAGAGGCGACGGACGGGTGGTGTGCCGCGGTCGAAGGCTGCGCTGAAGCATCACGAGGTGCCTGGTTGAGGGTTTAGGGTTTAGGGTTTAGGGTTTAGGGCTAGGGTTTAGTGTTGAGGGTTGAGGGTTCAGGGTTCAGGGTTTAGGGTTTAGGGTTTAGGGTTTAGGGTAGGGGCCCAAACGGTCCTAGGTACCTGTATGGGGGACACTTACCCAAAGCAGAATAGTTCTGTAATTCCTATTGTAGAAGCCCTACCTTCTACTATGAAGGTACTTAGGACCCTTTGGGGAGGTTGGAGGTCTGAAGCGTGAAGCGCTCAGGTTCCTTGTTTGGCCTTAGGACTGAGAAGGGGTTTCGTACTTGCACCCCAAACCCCCTCCCCCGAACCCTTAAACCCGTAAACCCCTAAACCCCAAATCCTAAACCCTAAACCCCTTAACAAAAAGCCGTAAACCCAAAAAGCCTTACAGCCCTCAACGAAATCCCTAAACCGGAAAATCCCGAAAGTCCACCCCTCTACAAACCCTAAACTAACCCTAAACCCCCTTCGAGGTCTACTGCCTGGCGCCCACTGCAGCAAGGGAAGCGCTGCGACCGGGAGCACAAGCAGTGGCCACTGTGGACTCGACTCTTCGCTGGTTATAGGGTTTAGGGTTTAGGGTTAGAGTTTTAGGGTTTAGGGTCGCTCCCTAAAGTTTTGGATCTCGCATGTGGGGTTCAGGGATCTAGGCCTCCAAGTATACAAGTGGGAGGGTTTATGAAAATAAGGGGCCCGTAAATATGGACTCCCAAATAGTAGAATCCCCTTATAAGCAAGACCATAATAAATGACCCCTGTTTTCCCTAAACCCTAAACCCTAAACCCTAAACCCTAAACCCTAAACCCTAAACCCCCAACACATATCCCGAGTTTGTGAGAAGACAGGAATGCCCCGGCTCCACCAGTTGTCAGATGAATTCGGTTCTCTTCCGCCGAGCTGGTCTAGTTAGAATCGCAATGTTTAGGGTTTAGGGTTCAGGGTTCAGGGTTGAGGGTCGAGGGTTTAGGGTTTTCCTCCTTTGGAATTTAAAGTTTAGAGTTGTGGGTGCGCTTGCTTGCGTACGGGACAGAATTTGGATCAAACCCCTCCTGTCCTTTTGAGGACTCCGGTCTACTTGAGGGCAGATGTCGCGCACTTGCACACAAGCATCCTGGCAACCTCAAGCCCTAAACCAAAAACCCTAAACCCCCAACCCTAAAGCCCTAAACCCCCAAACCCTAAAACCCTAAAACCCTAAAACCCTAAAACCCTAAAACCCTAAAACCCTAAAACCCTAAAACCCTAAAACCCTAAAACCCTAAAACCCTAAACCCTAAAACCCTAAAACCCTAAAACCCTAAAACCCTAACACCCTAACACCCTAAACCCAAGACGCCTTGGAGAGTCTACGGTCGCCCTTTGGGAACCTGGAGGTCCGTGATACTTACTGTAGAACCCGACCAGCGAGGCCCCCCTTGCCTGAGGAATACGATGGGGGTCGGAATATCTACTCATGGCACTTCCTTATGTTCTCTATAAAATTCTACTAGAACACACCCCCCCCCTCCCCCCCCGCAAGAAAGAAAACACACACTATTCACAGCATATTAATGCCCCGATAGTATACCTTAGATCCTTCAGACGTGCCTCATTTCAGGGCTAGTAACAATAAGACAAATACTTTCGAATATCATAGTATGCATAAGACAACAAGATTAGCAACAAGACTATCAACAGTTATGATAAACACATTTCGGGGCTTCAGGTGTTGCAGAGTCACGGTCGGTGGAAGGTGTAGAAAATGCCCCTGGCCCCAGGCTTCTGCTCCGTGTCTTTTTGTTTTCGGGCCTTCGAGGCTTCTGCTTTCTCTCTTCTGCCCTGTGTTCCCAGCCCTAAACCCGACAGACCCGAAACCCTAAACCCTCAACCCTCAACCCTAAACCCTAACCCCTAGACCCTAGACCCTAAACCCTAAACCCTAAACCCTAAACCCTAAACCCTAAACCCTAAACCCTAAACCCTAAACCCTGCAGACCTTGGAACCAGAAGCCTGAACCCTGAAAGCCTGCAGCCTACACAAGGAACCAGCATCCCAAGCAACCCTGGACACCTCAGGCCCCGCTTTGAGGAGAGTTTAGGGTTTCTTGGGTTTCTTGGGTTGTTAGGGTTTTTTGGGGGCTTTAAGGGTTTTTTGGGCGTTTTTTTTTTTTTTGGGGGGGGGGGGGGGTTAGGGTTTTCAGGGCTTTCAGGGTTTTAGGGGTTGTTAGGGTTTTGGGGGTTTTAGGGCCCAGAAGAGCTCAACACCCAGGCACGGAGTGGGCGCGGCGGGGCAGGTCTGTGCGTTCGGGCGAGAAGCCCTTCCGGCACCTGAGTTCCCGACGCTCGGCGTCCGTTTGAGGGAGGTTGCCAAGCAACTGAAACCCGAAACCCGAACCCCTAACCCTAAACCCTAAACCCTAAGCCCTAAACCCTGCAGAAACGTTTTAATAAGCCTCATGGAGCCCTTGAAAACCCTTGGAATCTCGTTCGCAGGCTGGGGTCTGGACATTTCAGACGGTTTTGGGCCATAGCCCTAAACCCGAAACCCTACACCCTGAAGCCTAAACCCTTAACCGTAATCCCGGGCTTCTTCTGGTTTGTGCATCCGCGTTTTCGTGTGGCTTTGATCAGGCTGCCGCCGGACATGTTCTCCCGAACATATTTGCCCTCAACCCTAAACCCTAAACCTAAACCCTATACCCTTCCGATCCCCAGTCCTCTTCATTACCTTCTGTTCCGGGAACGCTTGGCGTTGATTTGGGATGGTTGTTCCCGAAACCCTACAACCCCAGACATATAAGCCCTAACGCCCAAACCCAAACCCCAAAGGGTTTGGCGGCTCCAGAGGTTCTGCAGCTCAGGCCAGTTTCTGCAGCAGGGAAAGCGACCCGGGATCCTCGCAAGAGTTCCGCTACGAAACCCTAAGCCCTAAACCTTGGGCAGTTCGCATGGGGATACTGAAGCGAAGCTTTCGGCTCAGACATTGCCGGGCCTTCTTCGTGCAAGTATCGCTCAACTTTTTCGCACGATAGGAGATTTGAGTGATTCTATAGTAGAAGAAGTAGTAGTAGTAGTAGTAGTCGTAGTCGTAGTCGTAGTAGTAGTCGTAGTAGTAGTAGTAGTAGTAGTAGTAGTAGTAGTAGTAGTAGTAGTAGTAGTAGTAGTAGTAGTAGTAGTAGTAGTAGTAGTAGTAGTTGTAGTAGTAGTAGTAGTAGTAGTAGTAGTAGTAGTAGTAGTTTTCCTGAGCCCGATCCCTGGGCCGCTCTATAGGCGAAGCCACGTAATTTCGCGTAATTTGTGCTGCGCGCAACATGTCGATTGCGGTGGAAGTTGGACTGCTGAGTGGCAAGACAGCCACTGTGAAAACAGGACCGCATGAAGCGGTGGCAGCATTGGAAGTTCGAGCGCAGGCCGCGCTTCACGTCGAAGAGGGTCGGCTGGTGGACTTGGCTGGAGGTATTCTCGATGCACATGCGCTGGTCAAGGATGCAAATGTGAAGAATGGTGATTCACTAACCTTACTGCACATACAGGACGTTCAACTTCAATCTTCTCTGTGCTGTTTTGCCGCCATTCGCCGGGACGGATCTGTCGTGACCTGGGGTGGGGTGTTTAGCGACATTCGTCCTGCACAGGATCAGCTGAAAAATGTTCGGGCGGTCCAAGCCACTGGCGAAGCTTTTGCTGCTATTCTTGAGGATGGATCTGTCGTGACCTGGGGTGTCGGTGTCGTTGGTGGTGACAGTCGTGCTGTACAGGATCAGCTGAAAAATGTGTGGCAGATCCAATCCTCATTGGCCGCCTTTGCTGCCATTCGCGACGACGGAACAGTTGTGACCTGGGGTGACGCCTACTTCGGCGGCGACAGCAGTGCTGTGCAGGATCGTCTGAAGAAAGTGCAGCAAATCCAAGCTTCTGGCTTTGCTTTTGCCGCCATTCTGGACGACGGATCCGTGGTGACCTGGGGAAGGCCCCATGCTGGTGGTTGCTGTAAGGACGTGAAGGATCAACTGAATCATGTGCAGCGTATCCAAGCCACTCAGCATGCGTTTGCGGCCATTCTTGCCGACGGGTCCGTTGTGACCTGGGGTGATGATGCGCATGGTGCTGACAGTCGAGCTGTGCAGCATCGTCTGAAGAACGTGCAGCAGATTCAAGCCACTCAGCACGCATTTGCTGCCATTCTTGGCGACGGATCGGTTGTGATCTGGGGCAGCTCAATGAGGTGCCATCTGGATGTGCAGCATCGGCTAGCAAATGTGCAGCAAATCCAAGCCTCCGAACACGCGTTTGCTGCCATTCTTGGTGATGGATCCGTTGTGACATGGGGTAATTGTAAGCATGGTGGTGATTGTAGTGCTGCGCAGTATCAGCTGAAGAATGTGAAGCATATCCAAGCCTCTGCCTCTGCTTTTGCTGCCATTCTTGAGGACGGAACTGTCGTGACTTGGGGTGATGCTGCGAGCGGTGGCGACAGTAGTGCTGCACAGGATCAGCTGAAGAACGTGCAGCGAATCCAAGCCTCTAAAGCTGCTTTTGCTGCCATTCTTGAGGACAGAACTGTCGTGACTTGGGGTGATGCTGCGAGCGGTGGTGACAGTAGTGCTGTGCAGGATCAGCTGAAGAACGTGCAGCGAATCCCAGCCTCTAAAGCTGCGTTTGCTGCCGTTCTTGAGGGTGGTTCTGTCGTGACTTGGGGTGATGCTTCCCGCGGTGGTGACAGTTGCGCCGTGCAGAAACAGCTCCAGAATGTTTAGCAGATCTGTCTCTTTTCTGAACAGCTCAAATCCGTTTCTCTCTGCAAGGAAGGTGTGATCAAAGCACCGGTGAGGGGGGCTCGCAGCAAATGCCAATGTGCAGAGTCACTTGGTTCAGGGTACTTCTCACCCCAACTATCACTGTACTTATGACTTATGAGTCCCCCTAAGTCCCCTAAGCCGGTGATAAGTAGATTCATAATTGAATGATAATAGTCCGTCAATCATATATCTAAACAGTTTCTATGTATATATCATTCACATATATTAGTATCTGGATTCATAATTGCGGTTGTAAGTACCCATGAACCTCCAAGCACTCGAAGCCATCCTGGATCCGATGCACCGGGTGAGATCTTGTCCTCTTTTGGGTTTAGGGTTTAGGGTTTAGGGTTTAGGGTCAAGGAGGGGCCCCCTAGATGTAAGTAGAGGCTTAAGGACCCTAACTTGGGTTATAAGGATCCTAAGTTAGGTTATAAGTCCCTTCACTATAGCTAGTACAGTAATGTGAACCTCAAGCAGAAAGCCATCTTAGGGGTTGACTGTCCATCTGGATGTTGAGAAAACCTAAACCCTAAACCCTAAGTCCTAAACCCTAAACCCTAAACCCCAAACCCTAAACCCTAAACCCTAAACCATCAGGACCTCTAGCTGCTGGCTGTTGGGAAATGATCGAAGGGTAGTTCTATGAGCCCTTAACTTTGGCCCCTTACCTCCTTTAATCAAGGGTTAAGGTTTTTCTTAGGATTTAGGGTTTAGGGTTTAGGGTTTAGGGTTTAGGGTTTAGGTCCCTTGTTATCCCCTTCAAACCAAGAAAGGGTACCCTTTCTTTCTCCCGGGTTGCTCCCGGGGCTAGGCTTTAGGCAGCTTGAGAGTCTAGGGATTCTAGGTCCTTCACTGGGGCCCTGAGTTCCTTTTTTTGTTTTGGGCTTAGGGGTTTAGGGTTTAGGGTTTAGGGTTTAGGGTTTAGGGTTTAGGGTTTAGGGTTTAGGGTTTAGGGTTTCGGGTTTCGGGTTTCGGGTCTGTAAGGAAACCCTAAACCTTACACCCTAAACCCTAGACCCCAAACCCTCAACCCCAAACCCCAAACCCGAAACCCTCAACCCTAAACCCTAAACCCTAAACCCCAATTCCCAATCACCCCGAAACCTAGAACCTAAATCCTGACTTTTTTAAAACCCTCTCCTCCCCCCCCCCTCACGAACACTGCACCTACCGACAGCAGACCCTACACCCTGTAGACAAAACTTCTCTAAACCCTGAAGCCCTTTCCACAGAAGCCTCAACAAGCCACTGCTCAGATCAGGAAAGCAGGCGCAGGAAGAGACGCAGGCGCTCGTGACGCCGGCACAGCTTCGCAAGTCCTTGCCCAAAGCTCTCTACGGCGAGTGGCAGACCGACCAGCGCCAGACTCAGGCGACCGGATGGTTTTCCGGGGGGTTTCAGGGTTTAGGGTTTAGGGTTTAGGGTTCAGGGTTCAGGGTTTAGGGTTGAGGGTCTTCCTGGGACCCTCTTTACCTACAGTGTCTTTGGGTTATACCTACTGATTCAGGGTAGTTGCTACTGATCTGTAGTTGCAGAGGGTCCCAGGCTAGGTTGAGCTTTAGGCTACTTGGAGGTTCAGGGTAATTAAAACCCCAATTATGACTAGACTGATAAGCCTAAAACCTTAATTGTGGTTCTAAGTACCCATGAGCCTGCAAGTAGGCTGTCTACAAGGACTCTCACCTGAGGGTTTAGGGCCCTAAACTCTAAACCCAAAACCCCAAACCCTAAACCCTAAACCCTAAGCCCTAAACCCTAAGCCAGGGCTTCGAGTTTCGGGTCTCGGCCTCCATGTGTAACAAAGGGGCCTGAAGAATTCGAATAGGGTTTTGGGGGGAGTGTTATAATATATTTATATCAGGACCCTAAAGGAATATTACTATTAATTTTTCCGACCCCTATATGAAGGCGGGTTTGGGGGGATTGTTAGAATACATTCATTTAGGGACCTTAAGGGAATATTGTTCGAACATAATTCCGACCCCTACGTTAAGAGTTTCTGACCAACTCGATCAAAAGAGGCTTTTGCAGTTGTGAATGGGTCCAAAAGGATGGGGTTTGGGGTTTAGGGTTTAGGGTCAAGGGTCAAGGGTTTAGAGGGGCATCATCTGAACAATTCGTCTCCAAAAACCCTGTGCCCCTAACCCTAAATATGAATATCTCGAAGCAGGCCCTAAACCCTAACCCTAAACCCTATCAACCCCTGACCCCCCCCCCCCCCCCCCCCACACCCTAAACGCCAAACCCCTAACCCCCCAAAACCCTACATCCTCTGCCAGCCAGGCGAAGGCCAAAGCCAAGGCCAAAGCAAAAGCTGGCGCCTCGACGCGCCTGCGGAAGAAGACTCCCAACACCTCGGGACTGCTGGAGCTCCCTGCGCCCCCGACGCGCAAGAGAAAGGCGCGGGCTTCAGGGTTGTTTGTTTTTCTGTTTTTCGGGGTTTTAGGGCTTCTTAGGGGTTTATCGGGTTTATGGGGGTTTATGGGGGTTTATGGGAGTTTATAGGGCTTAGAGGGTTCATAGGGTTTATGGGGTTTGCAGGTTTTTTTTTTTTTTTTCTGCCGGCGCCCCCTTCACGCCACGCGGGTATTGTGGATAGGCTCTTCGGGTTGTTGGGATGTTCTTGGCTTTTTAGGGGTTTTGTGAGGGCTTTCCTCGGTCCTTGAAGGGTGTGTAGGGTTTTTTAGGGTTTAGGATTTAGGGTTGCCCTGGTCCAGGCTGAGAAAGTGAAGCTCGCCAACTTCGAGGCAGGGGACGTTCAAAATTGAATTAGTGAGGTGAGTGTTAGGGTTTAGGGTTTAGGGTTTAGGGTTTAGGGTTTAGGGTTTAGGGTTTAGTGTTTAGGGCCAGTTTAGGGTTTAGGGTTTAGGGTTTAGGGTTTATAGGGTTTAGGGTTTAGGGTTTAGGGAGGTACCTATGGAACCTCATAAAAATTGAAGTGGGGAGTATAGGGACGCTTGGGTGACGTACCCCCCCCCCCCCCCCCAAAAAAAAAAAAAAAAAGCTCCCTGAAGATCCCTAGAATTGAAGCCCAGAACTCCCCTTTTTTGGGTGTTTCCGATATTCGGTGTGCCTTACTGGGGGTCCTTATTGTAAGGGAATCCTGTTATTTGGGGGTCTATGTTACCCCCCCTCACTTTGCGCCTAAACCCTAAGGTTGCCCAAAACCCTGAGTCTCACATTCACCCTAAACTCTAAACTGGCCCTAGACCTACGGGCAATCTCACCAAAATCCCGACGTCCCCACATCCCTAAGCCCTAACCCTAGATTCGCCGTAAACCTCAAATCGTCCATAGCCCCTTCACACAAAACCCATGAGCCCTAAGCCCGAAGCCCTAAACCCTAAACCCTAAGCCCTAAACCCTAAACCCTAAACCCTAAACCCTAAACCCTAATCCCTAGGTGTGGCTGGAGAAGCTGAAGAATTGGCTCGATGCCCGGGGCTGCCTGGCATGTCGTAGGTGTACTAGAAAACCTAACGAAACCCTGAACCCGAACCCTAGGGTTGATAGGGTCTAAGGATAAGAGGAAAGGGGCTGCGCATGTGTTTAGTAGGGTTTAGGGTTTAGGGTTTGGGGATTAGGGTTTAGGGTTTAGGGTTTAGGGTTTAGGGTGTTCCAAAGTGCCGCGGTCCCGACCCGCGCCAGTGGTTGCGGGTCGGGCCGCCTCGGTGCAGCGGATCCCACCCCAGCCACCCAAACTGCCGCCTTTTTCGGGTTTAGAGCGGTCTACCCCCCACGGCCCCCCTATCAAGGGGGCTTACACCTCGAGTCTCCCCGCTGGCCGGGGTGGGACGTGTTGACTGCTGCTTTCCTGGATCAACAGGGAGCGGGACAATCTGTTTCACCCATACTGTGTTTCAGACACCCTCAAGCCCAATTCCGGACCCAAGCTCATTCATATGGCAGAATGGCGAGGGCCAAGCGCGGAAGGCCCGGCCACCCGCTGGCGCAAGGGCCCTGGCGGGGGCAACTGCGGGGGCAACCCTGGCACGGGCAACCCTGGAAGGGGCAAGGCGAGTTTTTTTGTATTAAAAATACTTTCTTATTTCAAATTTCTCTCTCTCCATATATATATATATATATATGTCAACCTTGGCGGGGGCAACCCTGGCGGGGCCCTGGCGGGGGTGACTACTAATGGGAAACCCTGGCAATTAATTAATAGAGAACTTTGACAGGGCCCTTCGCACTTGAAGCCCAGCTCGGCAACTAAACAAAACTTCATAGAGAAGGACGACGAAGCCTCGCCAGCGCGCGAAGAGGACGAGGTGCGTAGGGCCGTCGCAGAGAAGGTGCACAATTCCTGAGAAAGCGACGTGAGGAGGCGCGGAACCCTGCCAGGGCAACCCGGCGAGGGCAATGTCACCCTGGCGGGGGCAACCCTGGCGGGGCAACCCTGCCAAGGGCAACCCTAACTCGGCGGCAACCCTGGCGGGGGCAACGCTGGTGGGGGCAACCCTGGTGGGGGCAACCCTGGCAATGGTAAAACTGGGCAACCCGGCGGGGTTGCGATAAAAACCATTAAATCTACTGGACGTCTTAATTTTAACATAGAATGACATTGAAAGACTTCTCATAAAGTAAAATAGGATGAAAGATAATGAATCCTGCATTTTTATTTGGGGTACAGCTTTTAGCATAGCATATTGGCATAAGAAATACCATTCAGGTACGATATGTAAGGGAGTAAGTAATCCACATGCTTCTACTGCATTCACTGGATGTGAGAAAGAAGAGAAGCCGAAATGAATTTGAAGAAGATATAGATCGAGAATTAATATCTTTCCATAGAAATCTTTACTAATAATGAAAGGGGAAAATGCCATTTTATTATTAGTGGAATTCCTTAAAGGAATATTAGAAGATAGAAAATGTAGATTAAACATATGAAAAATGGCGGGGACAACCCTGACCATCCTGGCGGGCAACCCTGGCGGGGGCAACCCTGGCGGGGCAACCTGACAGGGCAACCCTGGTGGGGGCAACCCTGGCGGGGGCAACCCTGGCAGAGGCAACCCTGGTGGGGGCAAACCTCGGAGACAACCCTGGTGGGGGCAAAACATATGTTTATTTCTATATGTCTGGACCCTGGCGGGGGCCGCTATAATGGAGAACTTTGGCAGGGCCCTTCATAGACAAGGACGACGAAGCACACAGGTGCACAATTCTTGAATAGGCGGCGAGGCCAATTTCTGGGGGCCCTGCTAATGAAGGCAACGCTGTCATCTGGGAGCAACTGGCGGAAGCAACCCTGGCGGGGGCAAATCTGGCGGGGGCAACCCTGGCGGGGGCAACGGCGGGGGCAACCCTGGCGGGGGCAACCCTGGCAGGGTGTAACCCTGACGGGGGCAACCTTGGCGGGGGCTACCCTGGCGGGGCAACCCTGGCGGGGGCAACCCTGGCGGGGGCAACTTTCAACCCTGGCGGGCAACCCTGGCGGGGCCAACTCTGGTGGGGGCAACCCTGGCGGGGGCAACCCTGGCGGGGGCAACCCTGGGGGGCAACCCTGGCGGGGGCAACCCTGGCGAAGGCAACCCTGGTGGGGGCAACCCTGGTGGGGGCAACCCTGTAGCAACCCTGGCGGGGGCAACCCTGGCGCAACCCCTGGCGGGGGCAACCCTGGCGGGGGCAACTGGCGGGGGCAACCCTGCAAAAATAACCCTGGCGGGGGCAACCCTGGTGGGGGCAACCCTAACGGGGGCAACCCTGGCGGGGGCAACCCTGGCGGGGGCAACCCTGGTGGGGGCTGGCGCGGGCAATTCTGGTGGGGGCAACCCTGGCGGGGGCCCTGGCCTGGCGGGGGCAACTCTGGCAGGGGAACCCTGGCGGGGGCAACCCTGGTGGGCAACCTTGGCAAAGGCAACCCTCACGGGAACAACCTGGTCCTGACGTAACCAACCCTGGTTTTGGCGGGGGCAACCCTGGCGGGGGCTGGCGGGGGCAACCCTGGCGGGGGCAACCCTGGCGCGGCAATTCTGGTGGGGGCAACCCTGGCGGGGGCAACCCTGGCGGGGGCAGGGCAACCCTGCCCGGGGCAACTCTGGCAGGGGCAAACTGGGTGGGGGCAACCCTGGCGGGGGCAACCCTGGTGGGGGCAACCCCAGCGGGGGGCAACCCTGGCGGGGGCAACCCTGGCGGGGGCAACCGGCGGGGGCAACCCTGGCGGGGGCAACCCTGGCAACTCTGGCGGGGGCAACCCTGCGGGGCAACCCTGGCGGCGGCAACCCTGGTGGGGGCAACCCTGGCTGGTGGGGGCAACTCTGGCAGGCAACCTTAACCTAGCGGGGGCGCAACAGCTTCTTAGGCCCGACCTCCCCCGCCGGGGTCGCGCGTCGGGGGTTTAGGGTTAATCCATTATTACATTGTGCCCTATGGCTAGCAGGGATGCATCAGGTGTGGCAAGCTCGATCTGCTTGGCAAAGCAAGCAGATCTCGAAGCGGTAGCGTTCAGTTGTACCGGCCGCCGCCTGGCGCGGGCGGCCTATGGTTTAGGGTTTAGGGGAAAGGCTGTCAGCAGAAGGGGAAACATCCCAAAGTAGCAGGCCCCAACAGACATTCCGCAGTGTCGCAGCCGCAGTTTTCATCTTAGCGTACCCACTCCAGCCCAAACCCTCAGAGGCTCAGAGGCTAAGGATCTCCCAAATAGGCCCTCGAAACAAGCCAAGCTCAACACCTCAACAAGCTACATCCTACACCTCTCAAGTCTTACACAATATCCAAAGCCCCTGATCTCAGGCTGTTTGCCCTGGGAGCGGAGCGCCGACAAAGAGGAGAATCCTCGTTGTGTTGCTGCTCTTGCTAGGTTTGGGGTTAGGGTTTACAATCTAGGGTTTACGGTTTGGGGTCTCAAACCCTCGCTCTTGCCGAAAGGCCCCACAAGAGCAGGTTTAGGCATAGACGCTAAATTACGCTTTAGAAGGTAAGTATTCTTTGAGTACTTTAAGCCGTAGGGAGCATCTTTTACCTCATCAACCCTTAAAACCCTTAGTTAGGCCGCCCTAAAGCCCTTCAGCCCTAAAGGCTCTGAAACCCTTAAGCCCTCACCAGCCTTTAAAGCCCGTAAAAACCCCCTAAGCCTGTAGACCCTTTCGGCCCCAAAAGCTGGCGGTTTAGGGTTTAGGGTTTAGGGTTTAGGGTTTAGGGTTTAGGGTTTAGGGTTTAGGGTTTAGGGTTTAGGGTTTAGGGTTTAGGGTTCCGGGTTTAGGGTTTAGGGTGAGCTGTCAGCTTCGTTTTTGAGTGTCCAGTTGATCCGGAGTTGACGGTGATCGGCCCAGCGCCTGCTGTTGCTATTTTTAGGGGGTTTTAGGGTGTAGGGCTTTAGGGGTTAGGGTTTAGGGGTTAGTTGGGCGTCTGGGTTTAGGGGCTAAATGCTTGTATTATAGGTTTTACACCAAGCTGAACTGCCTAAGTCCGCCCCAAAGTGTGAACGCGAACCTTCTAAACCTAAGCCATAAATTTGCTGAGGTCCAACTTCCTGCGCCCGTTGAAAACCTAGACCTTAAGCACTCAATTGCCCTTGATTGAGGACCCCCAACCCTAAACCCTTACAGAAATTGAAGCCCTAAGCTCCAAACCCTAAGCCCAAGTAGCCCTGAAGCCCCCCCCCCCCCCCCTTCTACGGGTGGAGTCAAATTGCATGTTTTGGGTACCCTAAAGCCCTAAACCCCACACCCCAAAGACCCTAAACCCTAAACCCCCCCTGAGCCCTCAACCGTAAACCCGAACGACCCTAAAGCCGACACCCTAACCCCTAGGGTTTATAGGGTTTAGGATTTAGGGTTTCGGGTTTAATTAGGGTTTCAGGTTTCGGGTTTAGGGTTTAGGGTTGAAGGTTTTGGGTGTTATTTCAGCCCCCCCCCCCCCCCCCCCAAGACAGGAGAAGAAGCTTGCGGCCTGGGTGGCCAAGGCCGCCACAGGGAGTTAGGGTTTAGGGTTTAGAGTTTATAGGGTTTATAGGGTTTAGGGTTTAGGGTTTACGGTTTACGGTTTACGGTTTACGGTTTACGGTTTACGGTTTAGGGAAGGGAGTTCCGCGGGTTTTTGCAAGCTTCGCTGTGTTCGCATGTAAAGGTCTCAGAGTTCCAGCTTCCAGTTACTTCTTGCTTAAGAAGACACCGAAAATCACAAGACATTCTTTCTTGTAAGTTTATAAGGGCCAATTGGGACTTTGTTCATCGTTGAAGGGTTCTGCAGGGTACTCGACGAGTGGCAGTGTCTTCTCACAAGGCACACTCTCTAGGACTCTAGAACCGGAGTACCCGAACAGCAGTTTGCTACATGGGGTTTAGGGTTGAGGGTTTATAGTGTTTAGGGTTTAGGGTGCTACATGTCCAGCAAACACACGGTTTTCCTCAACTATAGGGAAAGCCTCAAACTTTTGGGCAAGTCGCGCTTTAAGTTCTTTTGGGCTTACTTTTTTTGTAGGAAGAATACTGTTGAACCATTTGTTCTTCCCTGGGTAGTTGAGAAGTAAGGTTATGTAAGGCTAGGGGACATTAAGACCATGACTTTTCTCTTGTTGGTTCCAAAGGGGAGAAACCCCATAAACCCTACACCCCAAACCCCAAACTCGAATTTGGTTCCACAGGGAGGATAAAGCATCAGAGAGTCGAGAGTCGAAGCCCCCAGTACCTTACGAAGCCCTCAACGCCCTAAGCAGCCCTAAACGCCCCAAAGCCCCCCAAAAAAACCCTTCAGGTCCCTGAAGCCCTAGAATCTAGAACCCCACATCCTTAAAGCCCTAAGGCCCAAGGCCCGCCAACAAACCCTAAATGAACCCGAAGTGGGACAGGCCCAGAAGGCCTACGGCAAGCACACCATCCCCGGGAATCAAGTCACCGCCCTGGAGGTGCGATCTGAGAATGGATGGCTTTAGGCATGAGGGTGTGTGGGTTGCTTTAGGGTTTCGGGTTTAGGGTTTAGGGTTTAGGGTTGTGCAGGTTTCCTAAAGTCTTCTGCTTAGGGGTTTAGGGTTGAGGGTCTAGGGTTGAGGGATCGGGGTTGCAGGTTCAGGGTTTAGGGTTTTTTGGGCTCGAGGTTTGGGTCTAGGGTTTGAGGTTTAGCAGTTTAGGCTTTGGTGCTGATTTCCTCCGGCAATAAAACTATGGCAGCTGCCAAGGTTCTTGGGGCGACAATCTTCCCTTCACAGCCATGTGTTTGAGTTTGCGCCAAAACCCTAAAGCCCAAAACCCATAAAACCCAAAAACGCTAATATCCCTAAAATCGCAAAACCCCAACACCTAAACAAAAACCGAAAAGCTTAAAGCCTTAGCCCAACCGCCTCAAGAACCTACCTATCCCCAAAAAGTTGCTTTGCCGGGGCCCCCCAAAGAATCGCTTTGCCAGGGCCTCGATGGGTTTACGTGGGGAGACTTTGAGAGAGAAAAGTCGGAGCAGGTGTGGGGGTGGGTGGAGGGGTTGGGTACGAGCTTGCGTTTGTTGAAGCTTCACCCTAAACCCTGAACCCTGAACCCTGAGTCCTGAACCCTAAACCCTAAACCCTAAACCCTAAACCCTAAACCCTAAGCTTTGGTTTTGGGCTTAGAGTGTTAGGGTTTGCAAGGCTTTAGGGTTTGGGACTTTCGGCTTTCGCCGTTTGGACCTAGAGTTCTGAGCTTTTGCCTGCCAGGTTTTTTCAGTACTATACTTTAACGTACTTTTTGGTTTGGAAACCCTATTATGGCTACTTATGCCTAAAAAGTATATACTTGTTTTTTCCAAAGTCTACTCCCACGTAGGGTTTGGGTGCTATAACTTTGTTAGGTTTACACTTTCGGGCTTCGGGTTTAGGAGTGTCGGTGCTGTTTTGGGATTCTGAGGTTTCGAGGCTTGGGGCAAGGGTGGGGGGAGGGAGTTGTGCAAACCCTAAACCCTAAAGCGTAAACCCCAAACCCTAAACCCTAAACCCTGTAAACCCTACACAATACACCCTACCTCCTAGCTCGTCGTGTGGGCTGGCGATTTCGTCTGTGGATTGGGCTGCTGGTGCTTGAGGCTTTGGCTTTTGGCAATTCGGCGCGTGCTCACGCTTTTGGAAGAGGGTTTAGGGTTTATCTAACCTGCCATCCCACAAGATCCATAGCTAACGTAGTTTCTATGCTTTATCGATGAGTTTGACGAAAAAGCTTTCCGAGTGGACACTCTACATCCGGGAGTTAGAAGCGCGATGATCGCGAGTCATGCGCGAAAGCTAAGAAGCGTGCGCGACAATTGCTGACACCCTTGATTTTCGGCCATCCCACAAGATCCATAGCTAACGTAGTTTCTAAATTTTTCGATGAGTTTCACGCAAAAACTTTCCGAGCGGAAATTGAACAGCTGGGAGGTAGAAGCGCGATGATCGCGAGTCTTGCGCGAAGGCTAAGAAGCGTGCGCGGCCACCGATTAGAGTTTAGGGTTTAGGGTTTAGGGTTTGACGCGTGACATACTTCCCGCCGGTGCACGCTGTTCCCTGCACTGACCCTAAACCCTCCACACCATCCACCAGTCTCGGGGGTTCCTGCGATGATTTGTTTCGGGGTACTACTCAATGTTGGACAATCCCACATCTTCAACAGCACCAATTCTGTGGGCATCTAAGTGTACCAAGAATTCCGGCTAGAGCTAAAGCCTGCGAATAACTATCCCCAAACCCCAAATCCAAAACTTAACCTTAAACCCAAAGTTTAGGGTTAAGAGCTAGGTAGACCCTGACATAACCCCAAATTCCAAGCTCTAGTTAGAAACCCTAAACTTTTAACCCTAAACCAACTTAAACCCTAAACCCTAAACCCTAAGCCCTAAGCCCTAAGCCCTAAGCCCTAAACCCTAAACCCTAAACCCTAAACCCTAAACCCTAAACCCTAAACCCAAACCCCAAACCCCAAACCCCAAACCCCAAACCCCAAACCCCAAACCCCAAACCCCAAACCCCAAACCCTAAACCCTAAACCCTAAACCCTAAACCCTTGCCAGGAAGAGGAGGAGGACCACGGTGGGTCGGCTCCAGCGAGGGAGCCAGGCTCGGCTCCCCCACCGGACGGGCCCGACGAGGACTCGAAGAATGGGGTTCAGGGTTTAGGGTTTAGGGTTTGGGGTCTAATTTTGGGGGCCTTAAGAATTAGAAGAGGGTGTTTGGGGTTATTAACTCGGACAAAGAGTAGGCCCTGATTCCCTCTTCTTAGGGTTTAGTATACCCTTTTATTCCTAGATGCAGTTTAGGGTTTAGGGCCAATGAAAGTTTCCGTTGACTGCCTTTTAGGGTTGAGCGGGATGCGAAAACACGATGACAAAGATCCGGATTGAGCATTCTGCTATTTAAGAGGGTTTGTTTTGAAAACCGTACATGTCTCAACCAAGGTGAGCAGCTTCCTGCCAATACAACCGAGTCAGACTACTAATTAATGAAGAATGTGATCCTCACAACTGAGTCAGGCTACTATATTTAATAAGAATGTGATCATGTGAACAGATGGTTGATCCCATCCAGTTCCCTCCGCATAGGAGGCGCAGCAGCTCCAGCAATGGTGCCGCCACGTCACGTCGCGCTTGGCCAGAGAGCTGGCCAGGGCCCAGGCAGGGTGGCGACGGGATTAGGGTTTAGGGTTTAGGCTTTAGGGTTTAGGGTTTAGGGTTTCTGGTTTAGGGTTGGGATGCCCCGTACCCCGAAATCGTCGCAAACCGCAAATTACAATCCGCCTGCCTCTAACCCTAGACCCCGGCACTCCCCAATGGGCATTGCAATCGGGGGTACTAGAATCCCTATGAGGGGCAACATCCCAACTCTTGCGTTTTGAGGGCTTTGCCAGGGTTTAGGGCTAGGGTTTAGGGTTTAGGGTTTAGGGTTTAGGGTTTAGGGTTTAGGGTTTAGGGTTTAGGGTTTAGGGTTTAGGGTTTAGGGTTTGTAAGGGTTAGGGTTTAGGGTTTAGGGTTTAGGGTTTAGGGTTTAGGGTTTAGGGTTTAGGGTTTAGGGTTTAGGGTTTAGGGTTTAGCTGTTCCAGGATGGTGCAGCTCGGCGCACTTTCCTGCGCCAGTGGCAGCGCACATACCACCCGGATGCTCGGCCGTACAATGGTACCCTAAACCGGAAACCCTAAACCGTAAACCCTAAACCCTTGGGAACGTGGTAGCCCAGTGGTACGCTTTACCCTTTTTTGGGTTCTGGCCTCCCTTACAAAGTAGGCAACCACAAAAAGGGTACCCCGACAATAAGATGGTCGTACAGTGGTACATTGCTGGCCCTGGAAAAGGCGCCCTAAACTCGCATTGAAGTGTTTAACTGAAAGCAAAGCGCTAGACGCATACACCCTCGAAAAATGCCACAAATGGGTTTCCACGTACCCTAAAGCCTAAATCCTAGAACCCCTAAACCCTAAACCCTAAACCCTAAACCCTAAGCCCTAAGCCCTCAGCCCCGAAAGAACCCCTAAGCTCCAAGCTGACCCAACAGACTCAGCGCCCCTCCCCTGCTTTAGCGACACAGCTGCCCTGCTGAGGACAAGAATCCTGGGCGCAGCCACGAGGCGGGGTTGCAGGGCTAAGGGCCTTGCGGGTTTAGGCTTTAGCTCTTCGTGTTTTGGTTGAAAATATGAACCCCAAATCCTAAACCCCAAACCCTAAACCCTAAATCCTATGAGCCCCAAACCCTATGAGCCTAAACCCTATGAGCCCTAAGCCCTGGCCCCGAGCCTCTAAGATTCGTATGTTTTGGAAACCATGCTCCCGAGGGCCGTTTTGATCGCAAAGGTCGGTGGGCAACCTCAAGGTCCTGTAAACCAACCAGGGCATTTTTTGGTTCAACAAGGGTTTAGGGTTTAGGGTTTAGGGTTTAGGGTTTAGGGTTTAGGGTTTAGGGTTTAGGCTTTGGGCTTTAGGGTTTAGGGTTTAGGGTTTAGGGCTGAGGGTGCACAATGTGCCCGTGAGAGCCTGGGGCTTCTTGTTCAGGGAAGGTACGTAGGCCAAGGTAGTGCCACCGCAGGTGATGCCCATCTTCAGATTCGTGCAGGAGAGGTGGGAGCAGGACCCTGGACGTCGGGGTTTAGGGTTTGGGGGTTAAACCCCAAGCCCTTAACCCAGGGCTCTTCCACCCCAAATCTAAACCCCAAATCCTAAACCTAAACCCTGAAACCCTATACCACCAATCCTGAACCCTGAACCTTGAACCCTGGGCTTCGCGACCCACAATCCACCTACACGTTTAACCCGAAGGAAATCGAAGAAGCAAAGGCAGTAGGGTTTAGAGTTTGGGGTTTAGGGTTTAGGGTTGGATTAGGGTGTCGGGATTGGGGGGGACTAGGTGTTGAGGAAAAATCGATCTGGGTTTTCAACATCCCGAAACCCTAGCCCTAAACCCTAAACCCTAAACCCTAAGCCCTAAACCCTAAACCCTAAACCCTAGCCCTAAACCCTAAACCCTAAACCCCAATCCCCCTTCAGGAGTTCAAAGGCGAAGCAGCCCATGCAGAGCCTGCCGAATCGAAGCCACCGGAGGTGCCATCACTTCCTGCAGGGGGTTCGGGGTTCGGGTTTAGGGTTTAGGGCTAGGGTTTCGGGCTAGGGTTTAAGGTTTAGGGTTTAGGGCTTAGTGTTTCGGGTTTAGGGCTTTCCGGGGGTCTCTATTATTGTCGGAATTGTTTTCGCTCTACGGGATTTAGATGAACCCCGCCACCCCGCTCCTTCGCCATATACCATAAAGTGCTCCGTCAATCTGAGAAGCTTTCCATGAAAGCCCTAAACCTTGAACCCGCTAAATCTCTTGGCCGGGGCCCTAGAAAAAAGCTGCCCCAAAGCCCGGACCCAAACCCGGAACCCTGATCCCTAAAGGCACCAGCCTCCACAGCGCCAGCAGCGCCCGTCCGTCGCCGCGTCCGTGGCAAGACGGCGCAGTGAGCAGAGCGCAGAGAAAACGACCTCTGTCACGCGTTCTTGATCCCTAAATCCTCAGGCCCCAACAACCCAAAACCCACCTACGATGAACCGCCAACCCGCAGACCCCCGGTGACCAGATCATTCTCCGAAGTCTGGTCGGCAGTTGAAGGTTCAGGGGCAGTCGAATCCCCTCCCCTAATATTTATTAAACCCCCCCCCCCCCCCCCCCCCCGTATTATTAAATCCCCCCCCGTATATGCTAATATAACTACAATAGGCAGCAATGGGGGGTATTTAATATTAGGGGGTGGGGGGGGGGGGGGGGGGTGTCAATATTAGGGGGAGGGGATGAGGAGGCATCCCCTGGCTTGTAACCTCAGCGCCTTAATATGCCCCACAAGCCTCGTGTACTTGGTCTGGAACCCTAAATCCTAAACCCTAAACCCTAAACCCTAAACCCTTGGTGCAGGACATTGCAGGACGACGGTCATCATTTTTAGAACTCGAATGTTCTACATGCTTGGTTGCAACAGCTAACCTAGTTTGAGAGACACCAGTTATTGTTGAAGCTCTTGCTTCAAAAATGCAAGAGCATGTTTGCAACTTCGTGTGTTTGAACCCTAACGCCATGGTGGCAGCCCCCCAAGATCCATTTACAGTGTGCCCTGGGTGGCTTAGAGCTTAGGGTTAGGGTTTAGGGTTTAGGGTTTAGGGTTTAGGGTTTAGGGTTTAGGGTTTAGGGTTTAGGGTTTAGGGTTTAGGGTTTCGGGTTTCGGGTTTCGGGTTTCGGGTTCGAGTTCAGGGTCTGACAGTGTCTTTGCATTAAGCAAAGGTCTTGCTACACCGGCAGCAAGTCGTATGCCTTGCACATCGCAGCGCCCCAAGACCTGCTAGGGCTGGTCTTACGTTGAGTTCAGGGTTTAGGGGTTTAGGGGTTAGGGTGCCGGGGTTTTGGGGTACTTTGTGTACTTTGGGTTTAGGGTTTAGGGTACTTTGGGTGTAGGGGTTTCGGGTACTTCGGGTTTTGGGTTTGGGGCCTAGCCTTTATGGTTTTTTTGGGGTGGGTTCCTGAAACCTCGGCATGCAAATCAGCTGCATGGTTTTAGTGTTGCATTAGGGCTTAGAGGCTTAGGGTTTAGGGTGTAGGGTTTAGGGTTTAGGGTTTAGGGTTGGGGCTCGTGCTTGAGTTGCTTTCTGCGCCCACACACGACACTGCTTGCTCTTTATTCACCGATGCTCCATCCTGGTGCAGTCGCTAATCAATAAGACCCTATAAAAGCCGGGAAGGAACCCTAAAGCCGTAAGACCCTAAACCAGGCACATCACTCCTTTGAAATTATTTGTACTCTGCCTTTTCGCAGTTGCAGGGGATCAAACTTCGGAGTGTTTGTCCGGAGGCTTTCAAGGGCAAACCTGGGAATTTACATCGCGGCCGAATCGGAAGGTAAGCGCAAGCACCACACCCAAACTCCGGAAAAAAAAACCGAGACGGGGGCGGGGAAGGGGAGCTTAGGTTTCAAGGTTTAGGGTTTGGAAGGGGGAGGGGGGGGGACCCAGAATTGGGGTTTAGCCACGCATACGCCTCGCATACGTCGACTCGCATGCGTCCGAGCCATGCACCCCCCAAACCCGAGACCCTAAATCTGAGCCTTACAGGGTGGGCCCCCTAGTTACAAGTAGAGTTATAAGGGCCCTAAATTGGGTTATAAGGAACCTAAGTTAGGTTATAAGTCCCTTCACTACAGCTAGTATAGTCAGGGGGCCCCACCCTGTAAATCTGAGCCTTCTGGCTAAACCCAAGCAACGCAACTCCGAGGCATCCCTATAGCCCCCCCAAACCCTAAACCCTATATACCCTAAACCCTAAATACCCCAAACCCTAAATACCCTAAACCCTAAATACCCTAAACCCTAAACCCTAAACCCTAAACCTTAAACCCCAAATACCCTAAACCCTAAACGCCACGACTGCTGAGGACAACCCCCACAAGTGTGGGGGAGCCATGGAGATGCCCGACAACGGCCTCAGGTTAACGCCCTTCGTCTCCAGCTGGCTTTGGGGTTTAGGGTTTAGGGTTTAGGGTTTAGGGTTTAGGGTTTAGGGTTTAGGGTTTAGGGTTTAGGGACAACGGCCGCAGGTTAACGCCCTTGGGCTCCAGTGGCCTCTTAGCCTTCTCTAAAGCCCCTAGGGCTTGGGTTTAGGGTTTGGGGTTTGGGGTTTAGGGTTTGGGGTTTTGGGTTTTTTGGGTTTTGGGGTTTTGGGGTTTTGGGCTTTTGGCGTTTTGGGGCTTGGGGTTTGGGGTTTGGGGTTTGGGGTGTAGTAAGCTTTGAGCTTTAGGAACCTTAGTCCCTTAACTCCTTAAACCCGCAACCCCTTTAATTTTTAAATCTTCAACCCCTTAAGCCCGGTACCCTTAACCCTCAAACCCAACTCCTAAAACCCTGAACCCTGAACCCTAAACCCTAAACCCCAGGTTCGTGTTCACTTGGTGTTCAAGGTCTTCCGTTAAGCAGAAGCCCCGTTCGACACCCGAAGTTGTGTTGAGCTGCTTGCAGCATTCAAGGTCAAGAGTGAAGTTTCAGGGTGTAGGGTTTAGGGTTCAGGGTTTAGGGTGTAGGGTTTAGGGTTCCGGGTTCAGGGTTTGGGGTGTAGGGGGTGCCTAGGCCCCCTTCTCGAGCGGTTAGTTATCTGGATTACGTGGGGCTGTTTACTGATTGCCTGAACATGACGGGTCACGTCTTCACAGTGATCCAAGACCAGGTAGGTGACGGTGATTTGACCCTAAACCCCTAGGGCTCCATGTACCTATATAGTATACACTTGGGCCTTAGAGGGATTGCCGTAAAGTAGCCTTAGGACCCAAGTATATACTAGACAGGTCCATGGACCCTTACCCTAAGGATCCATGTACCTAAATAGGGAATGCTTGGGCCTTAAAGTACTTCCTATACAAGGACTTTGGAGTGCAAGTATATAATAATTCGGTACATGGACCCTTAGGGTTAGGAAACCTTCTGCAGGTTCGTCTAGCTTGGTTGGGTGCATGTCGGCACTACCAGCTCAGGGTTCTCAAAGGTCTTGTGGCGACGTCAAGCCAACCCAGACACAACCTAAACCTAAACCCTGAACCCTAAACCCTACAATGTAGATTGGGTAGAAAGTCTAGGGGTTAAGTTTAGGTTCTGGAGTTTGCTGTCAAGTTGTGGGGGGCTGAGTGTCTAGGCATGGCTGTTGCGTGTGCCATATTTGCGCCCATCTTATCCTGCCGGATGTTTGCAGTGTTAACCCTAAACTCTGAACCCTAAACCTGTTCTGTGTGCAGGCCTCCCAACCCCTTAACCCCCTAAAGGCCTAAACCCCAAAGCCGCCAAAGCCCTAAACCCCGAAGCGCAAACTCCAAACCCAAACCCAACACCCGAAAGCCCCCAACTTGAACCCCCAAACCCCTAAACCCCCAACCCGAAACCTCTCAATGGCCCTAACCTCTACATCCGAAACCCTAAACCCCCAAACGCCATGTAGCC
Organism: Symbiodinium natans; assembly: GCA_905221605.1. Classification (NCBI taxonomy): domain Eukaryota; class Dinophyceae; order Suessiales; family Symbiodiniaceae; genus Symbiodinium; species Symbiodinium natans. The sequence goes on from CAJNDS010001480.1 coordinate 322,651, forward strand.
CCCACAAGGTTGGTGTACTGGATCAACCCTAAACGAACCCTAAACCCTAAGCCCGAAAAACTAAGCCCTAAACCCTAGCCTTAAACCCTAAACCCTAAACCTTATTCCCCACAAGGCTGGTGTACTGGATCAACCCTCACTGGGACCCTGACAGCGGTTACAACGGAGGAGGCCTCGACGTCCCGACCTGAGTCTTGAGGCTTTGAAAAGTTAAATCTTAGGGTCGTGGGATTAGTTTAGGGTTTCGGGTTTAGGACTTAGGGTTTAGGTGCAGCGTTAGTTTGCATTTAGTCTTTTTGCGATTGGAGTCTGGTTTCGGGTCTAGGGGGTAACCGTTAGGGTATATTGGGGATCTACGACGCTCTGTTCAGCGCGCCCGGCCCGGTCTCTTCCGCAGCTCTTTAAAAGCTCTTAGCTGGCTTAGTTACTTGGCCAGGGAAGTTAAGATAAGCTGAACACTCGAAACCGTAAACCCTAAACCCATCCTGCCCGGCAAACCTCAGTGCTGAGAACTTTGAGGCAACTTTTGGCATGTTGACAACCCCAAACCCCAAGCACCGAACCTTCTGGCTGGTTCTTAGTAGGGAATGAGGGAATGAGGTACCCTATGCAATCTCTTAATGGGTAGAAAGGGGCCCTCATTCCCTCATGCCCTACAAACCTTGTTTTGGCCACTTGCCCAAACCAGAATGGCGCGCTCTCCCTTAAGTATGGTGTGTAGGGCTTAGGGTTCAGGGTGATCTAGTATACTTCAGTGTGGATCATAGCCGCGCAAGAGGAGGCATTGGCGGGAGGGGAAGTATGCTTCGGAAACTTAAAGCCACATACTGTGGCACTGTGGTGTGTCATACATTTAAAGTTCAGGAGCCCATTTCGACGGTGCCACTTTGTAAAGATCATTTTTTGCAGAGGGGTTATGTGCATGTACAGGGTTTAATATGTGACCCCCGCCAACTGCTCGTCTTTCTTTGGGGGTTTAGGGTTTAGGGGTTTAGGGTTTAGGGTTTCTGGGGGTTAATAAATAGAGCTCGAGAGTTTAATCAGGGCTATAGGGTAGAGATGAGTGCCACTCGGCTTCCCCCCTTAACTCGCAAGTCTCAGGTGTTTTTGACGGATCCTCGCATAGCACCACCATCTGCATCGATGGCCAGGACACCTCAAGTTTGTTTAGGGTTTAGGGTCCGACTCCCCCCTTTGCTTTCAGCATTTTGGGGGGCTGATCGGGCTCATCATAAGGCGCTTATATCGGGCTGTAGGAGCTGAGGGTTTAAGGTCTAGAGCTTCCAGCAGATTTACCAAATTTGGAGTTTTCAGGCTGTGGGGGCTCCAAACCCTCAACACTAAACCCTTAACCCTATACCCTAGAACCGGAAACCCTAAACCCTAAATCCTCCCGTTAAGCCGCACCCCACGCGCAGGAAAGCGCCGAAGCTGCGGATCGCACCCCATGCTTGGGGCCGAGGGTCTAGGGTTTAGGGTTTAGGGTTTAGGGTTTAGGGTGGGGGGAGGGGGGTGGGATGAATGAGCCCACCACACCCTCAAGGAGGGAGGCACTTGTGGGATTAGGGTTTAGGGTAATTACCCTAATAACCCTAAACCCTAAACCCTAAACCTAGAGGGCTTAGGGTTAAGCACTTCGGGTTTCGGGTTCTGCGACTTCTTGGGTCTTAAGGGAGACCTCAGCCAGGAACATTTTTCAGAGGGCTTGCAGGACCCAGCAACACAGAAATTAGGTGGCTTTAGGGCTCAGCATCACCTGCTTTTCTGGAGATTTCGATAGAAAAGAGTGTCTGGGGTTTAGGGTTCAGGGTTGAAGGTTTTAGGGTTGAGGGCTTAGGGTTTAACCGTGTACTCGTATTTCTTGGCCCTTAAAGGGGTTTCTTTGTAGCAGCTTACGGGCTATATGGGCACATGGACCCATCGAGTAGGGTAACAGCCTCTTCAGAGATTCAGCTGCAGAAGAGAATTTGGGGGTTTACGAAAATAGGGGACCCCGAATATAAACCCGCAAATAGTAGGATCCCCGTATACACAGGACCCCAATAAGCATTTTGGTTCATTTCAGTTGATGGTACGATCGCGCTCTCGAAGTAGTATGCGCATGTAGACACACACCAACACACGCACCTCTTTTCATTTATGGTGTTCTTCCTAACGAGCTGGGTGGATGATTGTGGTAACTGTAGATGAAGAACCAGCTAGACCCAGAGTAGGCCCTTATTCCCTTGTTTTAGGGTAGGGTTCCCTTATAAGCCCCTTAAAGCAGCAAAGGGCGCCCTTTTTTATCCTAGGTTACTCCTAGGTCTAGCCCTAAGCCCGAAACCCCAAAACCCCTAAACCCCAAACCCCAAACCCTAAACCTGTTTCCGAGGCCGATACTTTGGCCATCTTTTTGTCCGAGCGCATGGCCCACCAGGCTTGCGCACATTTGTTTGGGGCTTTATAGGGGTCTTCGGGTTGCAGGGTCCCTCCTAGGTTTTGAAATTCGGGTTTGGGGATTAGGGTAGAATATTATGGTCCCTTACCTCCTTCATTTGGTTATATAGGGGGGTTCTTGTTAGTTCTGAGTAGGGGAATGAGGTACCCTATGTCCCCCTATACCCTTCAAGGGACTATGTAGGGAACCTAATTACGAAGAACCAGGGGCTTGAAGGGGTCTTCGAGTTTCAGTTTTATTTTTTTTTTTTTGGGGGGGGGGGGGGGGGGGGGGGGGGGGGGGGTGGGGGGTATGGGTGGATAAGGGCTTTAGAGCTTACATGGCTCGTAAGTTTGTAGGGTCTGCGGATTTGTTTTGGTGTTTGGTGTGTGTGTGTGTGTGTGTTTTGCGAGCTTTTGGGCTTGGAGTTTAGGGTTTATACGGAATTCAGGGCTTAGCGGGTTTTAAGGGGTTGCCTTTTTGGCGTTACACGCGGTGGGGCCAGCCCTAAGCCCTAAGCCCTAAACCCAAAGGGAGTTACCATGCGATGACCAACACTACCTTGGGCTCTAAAGCTCTAAACCCTAAATAGCCCCAAAACCGAAATAGCTCAAACCCTAAACCCTACACCTTAAACAGCCCTCAACCCTAAATTCTGATGAAGACCATTTGCGTACCCTTGTTGCAGGTTCACAGGGGGAATCCGATCTTCGCTGTCAGAGTTGAATCTATAGTTTCGGGTTTGGGGTTTAGGGCGTTTGGGGTTGAGGGTGTACAGGGCCAAAATATGGCCTCAGAAATCTAAGCCCTCAGCTAACGCACAGGGAGTGGGTGATTTGGGAAGTAGGTCCCCCTACAGAGATCGCTGAAGCCTGAAAACCCCAAACTCTAAACCCAAAACCCTAAACCCTAAACCCTAAATCCTAAACCCTAAACCCTAAACCCTGCCTTTCTCATAGCCTTCCCGACTGACAGGTCATTGAGACCCAAGGGAAGGAGCGGGCTCCTCCTTCATGCCGGTCTTGGGGCTTGTTCGGGTTTAGGGTTTAGGGTTCAGGGTTCAGGGTTTAGGGTTTAGGGTTTAGGGTTTCAGGTTTAGGGGGACGTTCGCCCTTATATCAATAGTCCTTGCTAGGAATTGTAGCACTAAACCCAAATCCTAGACCCTAAACCCTATCAAGGACTGTTAGTATAGGGGGGAACATCCCAAGTTTAGGGTTTGGGCTTGTCACGGTTTAAGGTTAGGTTTAGGGTTTGGGTTTGGGGGGGCTTATAGGGTTTAGAGTTTACGGCTTTTCGAGTTAGGGTTTAGGGTTTATAGGGTCTATAGGGTTTATAGGGTCGATAGGGTCTATAGGGTCTTGGTTTTCGAGCTGATGGGGGTCTCGGGTGTGGGGTTCAGAATTTTGAGGATATCTTGCGTCGTGCGCGAACTGATGCAGGGCTCAGGATCAGCAACTTTGAGCCCGCGATTCCCTAAACCCTAAAACCCTAAAGCCCTAAACCCCACACCAAGAACCCTAGTCCTAGGCCCTAATCCCGAAACTCTAAGCTGGGGCTCCGTGATGTTTGACCTTCGCGTCTTCCGAGTTTCTTTTCAGCCCCTGGAAACCTCGCCAGCAGATCAGCTGCAGTGATAAGTAAAGACTTTGGTTACACCACTTCCCCTAAACCCTAAACCCTAAACCCTAAACCCTAAACCCTAAACCCTAAACCCTAAACCCCCTATATCCATGACTCTGATGGCCATCAGGCTCTGTGCGTGTCCTATCGTTGCTTTTTTGGCCCAGGACGTTGCATTAAAGACCCCCCCCCAGACTACATGTTCTGCAGGTTCTTACCAAACCTCTTATTGTCTTAGGTTCTCCAAAGCCTTTACGCCCAAAAAATACCCTATAAACCGTCTAAACCCTCTAAACCAGGCGCTCGACAGGTAGAATCTCTCAGTCCTCCTGAGACCTCTGGCGTTCTTGTCGAGGACCGCTGGTACTGCCTGACGATGTGGTGTTTCGACCAGCTCGCGCTCAGCAATTTTGTTCCCCAGGTCCTGGGCTTAGGTTTTGCACTCAAAATGTCTCACCGTCAGCAGAAGTGCCATGATACACCAGAAGCTCCTAAAGTCTAGCACAGACCCTATGAACCCTAGTACCCAAGCCCTAGGCCCGGCCCAAGACCCAAGCAACAGGGCAGCGCGATGTAGCATCGTTATAACTTATAACCCAGCCTGGACACCCCCACCCTCCTGGTGAGACCTGGCAGGTGTCTCAGAAGCAGCGGGACGCGCAAGCGGGGTCAGACGACGAATACTAGATTTAAGGACTGATTCTGCACCCTGAGTTTAGGGTTTAGGGTTTTAGGGTTTAGGGTTGGGTCACAGACAGACGGGCTGAAGAAAGTCTGCACCGTGTGCTGCACCGTGTGCTTTCGGCTTCGTTGTTCCAGCTTGGTTCCACAGATGGTGGTGACCACTTGAGTTTGTTTTTCAGGCCCTGGTGAGTGAAGGCATGTAAGATTGAGATTGGAAAGGCCTCTTTGTCAGCTTAGCTTCGGCTGGATTGCGTTGTGATACATACCTTTGCTGCCCAGCCGAATGCAAGACACATTTGCAGAGTGATCTTTGCACCACCCCACACCTGCATAGGCATACCGACAGTGCGAACACTACATGCAAGTGAGCGCACTATATGCGTTATACACCTCGTAGACATCGTACACATATAACTATGCACTATGTACCTTACATCATGCACCGTTCATTTTCAAGCACAACAAAAGCATCACATAATGCAACATACACTAAAAGAATGTACCTTGCATGAGCCCCAAACCCTAAACACCTAAGCCCTAATCCCTGAACCCACACATAGTGACATGCCCTCTGCCCGAGAGCCTGAGCCGCGCGAGGACCTGCGTCAGTGAGAGAGTTCCCGAGCCCGTTATGCCTCTGAGCTCTTCTATTGAAGCTTTGAAGAAATAAACAGGCAGGTTTAGGGTTTATAGGGTTTACAGGGTCTTATAGGGGTTTACAAGGGTTTATAGTGGTTCATAAGGTTTATAGGGTTTATAGGGAATATTGAAGCTTTGAAGAAAGCAGACAGGCTTTAGGGTTAAGCGGGTTTGCAGGGCTTGCACAGGCTTTAGGGTTAAGCGGGTTTGCAGGGCTTGCGGTGTGTACAGGGTTTGCAGGGCTTGTGGGGCTTTACAGGTTTGTAGGGAATGTAGGGAACATATAGGCAATATACGGAATGTTGGGAGTAGGGTTTAGGCTGCGGGTTTCCAAGTCTGGGATGTCCAAACACCCTCACCCCCGACCAACCCAGCCTGAAATCCTAAACCCAAGGCCTTCAAGCTGATGCATCCGAAGCCCAAACCCTTACCCAACGATTCCGCCCGAACCTACTCCATGATATGCTCGGTAGGCCCTTGGGACATTTTTTGTTTTCCCTTTGTTGGGTTTCGGAGGACCATATTCAGGATTGTTTTTAGGGGGGCTTTAAGGGCCAGCCTAGCATGGACCCAGCCCCCCCCCCCCCCCCCCAACTCGATGGTAGTTTGTTTCCGAGGGAAGACGGTCTTGATGGTCCGTATCAAGAAGTTTATGAAGCTTACAAATCTAAAAAACCCATGGTACCCCTTGATACGGCAACATCCAATTCAATTTCCTTACAAAGACCGCCCCTTAATGTTCGGACCTCAACCTTGGACCTTAAACCCCAAACCCCAAACCCTAAACCCTAAACCCCAAACCCCAAACCCTAAACCCTAAACCCTACACCCTAAACCCTCAGAGCGGACGGCAGAAGAAGATTTCCCTGACTTGCGCGCTGCTATGGGCTCGAAGCTTCAGAGAAACGGCCTTGTCCATTCCAGACCCCATATCAAACCTAAAGCCTAAACCCCTAAAACTTTAGGGTTTTAGGGTTTAGGGTTTAGGGTTTAGGGATTAGGGACCCCAAACCCAGAGATCTTTTGCGAGTAAGAGCCCAATACACGTCGGTGCCGAAAAGGCTTGCCCCTCCCAATGCGAACTACTCTCATCATTAAGGGTTTAGGGCGCTATAGACGGCACCGAGCTAGCTCAGATTGCGGTTTTCCAACCGGAGCTGGCGAAGCATGGGAAAGGCGGGTTGTTTCGGGTTGAGGGGCCTGCCCTTTTTTAGGGTTTAGGGCTTAGGGTGTAGGGTGTAGGGTTTAGGGCATGGCAGAAGAAGCCTAGGACCCAGAGTACGCCCTAATTCCCTTTTTTTTAGGGTTTAGGCTCCCTTATCAGCCCCTTTAAACCAAAAAGTGTAACTACCGTTTTCATTCCTAGGTTACTCTCTGGCCTAGAGCCTAGAAGCTCATAAGAACCCCTATCCAAATTCAAGGGGGGGGGGGGGGGGGGGGCTATGGGGTGCTAACTATGGGCAAGTGCTGAGGGCTGCTTTGTGCGCGACTTCGCACGACGGTGAGCCATGACAGCGAGCCATCCTGAAACCCTTAGACCCCGCAACTCAGGCAGGGTGTAGCCACAACTCCCGCCCTGTACTAGGTCTCGGAATGCACTGTGTGCGTTTTCTTGTAGTGCGCACTGCTGTATTAGCTACTACTGTTGTTATTAAGATTACTAGTAGTATTCTTATGTTGTTTTCATCATTATGATTATTAGTGTTTTTTACGTTTCTATGTGTACCTTTTACCAATGCACATTTCTTACTATCAGCTTGGTGGGAAACCTGGAGCCGAGGAGTTCGATTCTTGTCTTTGGGGTGTCTGGTGCGCAGGCAGTTTCTGTGATGGAGCAGACATGCTGCCCCGTCATCTTCAGGGACGAAGGGACGGAGGCAGCTTGGCGTTCAATCATCAACTCAGTTTAGGGCTTAGGGCTTAGGGCTTAGGGCTTGGGGTTTAGGGTTTAGGGTTTAGGGTTGAGGGCTTAGGGTTTAGGGTTTAGG
>CAJNDS010001480.1:335000-404957 GCA_905221605.1 Symbiodinium natans
GGGTTTAGGGTTCAGGGTTTAGGGTTTAGGGTTAAGGGTTTAGGGTTTAGCGTCTAGAGGGTTTAGGATTCAGGGCCTATTGTGGTACCCCCCCCCCCCCCCCCCCCCGTAATGTAGAGTCACCGGGCCGTTGGGCATGGCAGTTAGTAAGTCTCTGAAGCCCTAAGCCCTACGAAGCCCGAAGCCGAAATTTGTAGCAACGAGCAGAAGCTCCTAAACCCTAAACCCGAAACCCTAAACCCTAAACCCAAAAAGCCAAAACCCAAACAATCAAATACCCTGAACGAAAACTAAAACGCTGAGGCCCTGAACTCGACTTGAGCGTTGGCTTTGGGTTTCTGACCCGAACCCCGGAGCTGGTGCCCTAAACCCTAAGCCCTAAGCCCTAAACCCTAAACCCTAAACCCTAAACCCTAAATCCTCCCCCCCCCCTCCCCCCCACCGCAGCCTGCCCCAGACCTTGAGGAAGCCCTAGCCCTCAGCACTCTAAATTTGGGATCCGAAGTATGCTGAATTTGGGTCCCTTGTTATATAACCCTTATAGATATATATAGTATACATAATGAGGTGCCCAAAGAATAGGGATCCGAAGTATCCTGATTTTGGGTCCCTTGATATCTAACCCTTATATATATATATGTATATATATATATAGAGTATACAGAATAAGGTGCCCATACTTCGGATCCTTATGAACAAAGGTAAGGGACCAGACTAAGGGCCGAATGGTTCCAACCTTAGGCTTAAACCCCCAAACCTGAAACCCTAAATCCTAAACCTAAACCCTAAACCCTAAACCCTAAGCCCTAACTCCCACAAAGCCCTAAACCCCAAAACCCGAAACCCTCGACCACCAAGAACCCTCAACCCCAAACCCCGAACCCTATCAAATCCCAACCCCTTCAGCCCCTGAGCCTCAACCCGAAACCCCAAAACCAAAGCCCTAAGATCTATACCCGAACCCACAACCCTAACCCCTAAACCCTAAACCCCAAACCCCAAACCCTAAACAGCCCAAAGCAAGAAGCCTCTAAGGGCGCCAGAGCCGGAGCAACGTCCAAAGCGAGAGTGCCTCCCTAAGGGTTAGGGTGCAGGGTTTAGGGTTTAGGGCTTAGGGTTTGGGGTTTAGGGCTTAGGGTTTAGGGTTTAGGGTAAGGTGACGGCGAAGTTTCCTTTTTTGTTTTAGGGTGTAGGGTCTAGGGTTTAGGATCTAGGGTTGAGGGTCGACGGCTCCGGGCTTCTTGGGCTTAAGGCGTCAGGAGTTAGGACTTAAGGGTGTTTCGGGCTTAGGGCTTCTGATCCAAAGGGTTTATGGTTACAGGGCTCAGGGTGTGAGTTTGCGGTCTAGAGCCTCCTTTGGAATTATGTTTTGTTGCAGTACAAAACTTGCGCGCATGATGGTTCAAAAGGGGAGTGAGTACGGCGGGTTTTGGGGTCTAGGGTTTAGGGTTTAGGGTATAGGGCTGTCGTCCATCGGTTGCCGGGACTTGTTCATGTACACCTTTGAAAAATCCTCTCGGATTACCAGGGTTTGCGAATGGGGTACTTTTCCGGGGTCCCTAGAGCAAGGGTTATATAATCTTGGGGTCTGGTAGGATCCTCTTCGGAGTACAACTGGGACCGCAGGCCCTTATTCCCCCTTTTTCCAGGGTTTCGGAATACTAAGCCGCTGTAACCCCCAAAAAGGGCACCCTTGTTACTCCTGGGTGACTCTTGGCACCCTATACCCTAAACCCTAAGCCTATACCCGAAACCCTATACCCTAAACCCTAAACCCATGTAAAGTCTTAAAGAGTGCAACCTTTGGGGCACGAGTTCACGAGTTTGGACCCCCTTGGTGCCGAATTCAAAGTCTGCATATTCCGCGACCTCATACATCCCTTCTATGGTTCGTTCTCAAAATGGTCCCTTTTTGGGTACCCTAAATCAGAAAGAAGGTACCCCTAATTTCGGAAACCTCCATATAAGTTATAAGCACCCAAAGTTCCTCCAAGTAAGCCCTAAACAAAGCCTAGTCTCAGAATGTCCAAACCACCGAACCTCCTAAACCCCAAAGCCCAACGGTTTAGGGTTTAGGGTTTAGGGTTTAGGGTTTAGGGTTTAGGGTTTAGGGGCGCCACACCCCAAACGTGCCAGAAGTTCAGGCCGCTCCGGCTTCCCATAGCAGGCAGGCGTCGGCACCCATGAGGCTCCGCGAAGCCAGAGGGTCCATTTGTGGTACTATTCTGGACTAGGGTTTAGGGTTTAGGGTTTAGGGTTTAGGGTTTAGGGTTTAGGGTTTAGGGTTTAGGGTTTAGGGTTTAGGGTTTAGGTTTTAGGGTTTAGGGTTTAGGGTTTAGGGTTTAGGGTTATCACCATACTAAATAGGGTTTTTGGGCAACCTACTTCCATAGTAGTACTACCAATGGACCCTTGGGGCCGAAGCTCGGTTTTGAAGGAGCGGCTTAAGGAGTTTTTGGGGTGGGGGTCCAGAGGGGTTTAGGGTTTTGCGGTTTAGGGTTTAGAGTTTAGGGTTTAGGGTTTTGAGGGTTTGGGGTTTAGGGTTGAGGGTTTGGGGTTTAGGGTTTGGGATTTAGGGCTTAGGGGCTTAGAAGGTTCAGGCTCATGAGCCGGAAATCTAAACTCCGTAGCCCTCAACCAAACCTCGTTTAAGAACTCAGGGTTGCTGTTTAACCTCCAAACCCTACACCCAAAGCCTAGAACGGTAAACCGCAGAGAATCTTACACCGAAGCCCTAAAGTATTTGCGGGGTTAGGGCTTAGGGCCTTCGGCCTCTTCTTCCAGGCCACTGAATCCGCACCTTTCTCTGAGCTGTCGCTGGCACGTCGTATATTGATAATGCTGCCTTGCTCCGCCCAGAGAGTTCAAGAAACATCGTCGTCATTACATGAGCTAGGGTCTAGATGGACGTAATATTGACGTAAACATTGAGAGCGTTCCTTTCGGGATACTGGTACTACAACACCTACTCCCATCATTCACCATGAGAAGCAGCTCAATCTCGGGCGAGCAAGATTGAATCAGCAACAGTACCCTTTGAAGAGTGTAAGCTGGCAAAGGAGACCCTACATATAACATTATAAGCACTAAACCCTAAACCCTAAACCCTAATCCCTAAACCCGTGTTTTCCTGAACCATTTCCGGTGGTAGGAAGAAATCGCCAGCTTGCACAAGAGAAATTCCCATGACCCGGGCCCGCTGTTCCTCATGATTCCGCAAGCCTCAAATTGCCAGGCCCGAAGCCCGAAGCCCGAAGCCCGAAGCCCGAAGCCCGAAGCCCGAAGCCCTAAACCCTAAACCCTAAACCCTAAACCCTAAACCCTGAACCCAACCTTGTCCAAGGTAAGCAGTTAACAACTGCCACATAACAACGTTGAATACCAATCTGTCTCTTACCGAACGAAGGTGCACGGAATTTCTGGAGGAATGGCACCTCGTGTTTCCTCACTGTGAGCATGGGGAAGGGCGCAACGTCCCTTGCAAGCACACACCGCAGCGGCCATGCCCCAAGGGGGCCACGTTCGGGTTGAGAAATTTAAGCCGGGAGATGTGTTTCAAGTTGGAAGGGTTTAGGATTTAGGGTTTGGGGTTTAGGGTTTAGGGTCCTGTAATAAGTGCCCGCCACCATGTATTCTAGGGGTCGAATAAATCATTGCGGCCGCGTTCCGCGACTGCATCCCGAGTGCGCCCGAGTACGCCCGAGTACGCCCGAGTACGCCCGAGTGCGCCCGAGTGCGCCCGAGTACCTCCGAGTACGCCCGAGTGCGCCCGAGTGCGCCCGAGTACCTCCGAGTACGCCCGAGTACGCCCGAGTGCGCCCGAGTGCGCCCGAGTACGCCCGAGTACGCCCGAGTACGCCAGAGTACGCCCGAGTACGCCCGAGTACGCCCGAGTACGCCCGAGTCATACCCGGTCATACCCGGGCATACCCGGGCATACCCGGGCATACCCGGTCATACCCGGTCATACCCGGTCATACCCGGTCATACCCGGGCATACCCGGGCATACCCGGTCATACCCGGTCATACCCGGTCATACCCGGTCATACCCGGTCATACCCGGTCATACCGTCCCGTGGTTTTCCGCAGTCGCGGTTTCCCGTCACAGTGGAATAAATCACTAGTTTGTATTCCCTTATGCTTCCTGTATAGATATGCCACCATAACCCACCCCCCCCCCCCCCCCCCCCCCCCAACAAAAAAAAACAAATAAACAAATAACAAACATACAAACATATATCCATATATATATATACATATATATATAGCATAATAATACAAATAAGTATGACAAAGATAAAAAGCCTATTCTAGCTTCTAGCCATTAAGGCCCCCCCATGTTGTGTGAGCCTCGTTGTGTGGACTGGCCGCAGACGCGGTGTTTCAATCCATTTTCGATACCAAGAGGGGTCAACAAGTGACAGAGTGACAGAGCATCAGCCCATAGACCCCTAAATCCTAAACCCTAAACCCTAAACCCTAAACCCTAAACCCTAAACCCTAAACCCTAAACCCTAAACCCTAAACCCTAAACCCTTTACTGGTCACGTCTTCTATCTTCTAGCCGTTCGATTTTTGGGTTGTGTTTTAATTAATAGGGCTTAGGGTTTAGGGTTTTGGGGTCTAGGGTTTTTGGGTTTGGGGCTCCTATTGGCAGTCGTGTTCAGGGTAAGATGCTTTACGAGCCCCACCCCCGAACCCGAAACCTAAACCCTAAAGCCCGCATGCCAATGCCACGACTGTCGTGGCATTAAGTGGTGCATGTTGATCCTCTGCGATGGAATGATGGCGAGCTTTACGGCAATTCCCTAATCTCGGTCCAGCCGTTGCATGCCAGTCATTTGCAATGGCTGTTTGCGGTTTAGGGTTTAGGGTTAGGGTTTGCAGGGCTTACCGGCTACGGGACTGGCGGTGTCCCGAAATTCGCGCTGAAGTTCTGTAGGAGTCTCCGGATAGGCCCTACACCCTAAACCCCACACCCTGCCCCTACACCCTAAACCCTAAACCCTAAACCCTAAACCCTATAAACCCTAAACCCTGCACCCTAATTGCACCCTACACCCTACACCCAACCCTGCCATGTAGACTCAGGGCTTAGGGTTGAGGACTTCGTTGGGGAGGGTATCTTGAAAGAGAGAGGGGGGGCGTGGGGGGGTAGGGCCCTATCCCTGAACCCTAACATTCTTAACACCTAAACCTCTAGATTTAAAGCCCAGACCCTAAGCCCGAACACTCTGAAGCCTAAAGCCTAAACGCAAAACATCAGGCCGGCTTCTTGTCCTACGTCGCACTTAGCGCCCTTCATCTCAAACCTTTAGAGAACTCTAAAGGGTTTCAGGTTTGGCGTTTACGGTCTGGGGTTCAACAATTTCGGGTTTCGGGTTTAGCATGTACGGTTTTGGCGGCAGAACCCTAATCCCCAAAACCCTAAACGCTAGAGTCGAAGTCCGTTTAGTGCGCAACTTAGAGCCTAGGGCTGTGGGGCTTAGGTTGGGCTTAGGGGCCTAAACCCTAAACCCCAGACCCCAAACTCTATATCCCAAACCCTAAACCCTAAACCAAAAACCAGAAAACCCAAAAACCCAAATCCAGAACCTTTGACCTCCCAGAGAGAGAAAGCAAAGATGAGCGAGTGACTGGCGGCAAGCTCGACTATCTCCTCCTGGCACACCTCTCTGCAGGCCAGTGCAAGACATCCATGTCTTAGGGTTTAGGGTTTAGTGGTTAGGGTTTAGGGTTTAGGGTTTATTTAGGGCTAGGTTTAGGGTTCAGGGTTTAGGGTTCGGGTTCAGGGTAACCTAGGTTTCAGTAGGCAGAACCCGAAGTTGGGGACTGTATATGTCCTCAAAGACCAGAAACCCGAAGCCCACCCCCGTCAACTCACAAGCACAATGCTGCCAGAGAGGTGGCCGAATTCGGTTCCAAGACCCTGCACTCGAACATGCTGCAGAAGGAAGCAGGTAGGGAGGCCCCCGGCTGATCTTTGGGGTTCGGGGGGTTTGCCGAAACCCCAAACCCCTAAACCCCTAAACCCTAAACCAAAACCCTGAATGTCTTAGAATTTCAAGCTTACGGCTTACCCCGGTAGAGCGAGTACAGGAAGCCCGAGTAATGTTTCCTGAGGCCTTTCCCTGAAGTGGAGGGTCAAGTGTGCACCCGGAGTGCAGTCTGAGGGCCTACAATATCCAGCAAAATCGCTCATCAACACCCAGTTCCCAGATTCTTCTCGTGTTTTCAGTGTATTCAGGGCTATTGACATTTTCGGGTTCGGCGTATCGGGCTTTAAACCCTAAACCCTAAACCACCCTAAACCACCCTAAACCCTAAACCCTAGACCCTAAACCCTAAACCCTAAACCCTAAATCGAGAACCCTGAACCTGGTGAGTCTTGGTAAAGTCTGATCGTCCGAACTCCTCTGGTCGTCGGGGGCCACCCAGGTTCATGTGCCGCCACTATACAAGGAGGGGCCCGCCCGCTAATCAGTAGAGTGACCAGGGGTTTAGGGTTTAGGGTTTAGGGTTTAGGGTTTAGGGTTTAGGGAGAGTGAAAAGTAAGGACCTCCTCATTGCATAATCTGTGCTGCTGCCAAAGGATCTACATCCCTGAGCTGCGTACAGGTTTAGGACCACAAGGAACCTCAACCCCTAAACCCTAAACCCTAAACCCTAAGCCCTAAACCCTAAACCCTAAACCCTAAACCCTAAACCCTAAACCCTAAACCCTAAACCCTAAACCCTAAACCCTAAACCCTAAACCGAAAGTAAGGGTGGGCCCTTTTACTTGTAGAGGAGCCACCAAGAAGGTGAGCGACTGTGGCGACATGCGTAGTGCTCCGTTCTTCGTCTTGGGAGTTTTCAAATTGCGGTTCTCGTATTTTTACCACCCAAAAGACCTACACCCTAAAATAGTCCCCCCTATCGTAACAGGGGGAGGGGGGGTACTATAATCCCTATTAAGGACTGTTAGGGGGGAACGTCCCTACCTTAACCCAAGAAGCGGCCCATAATGGACGGAAGCTCCCAGTGTTGAGCGTGGGTATGTGTTTTTTTCTCCCCACATTTGGGGAAGTCGGAGGGTGCAGAGAGTTATGGGCAGGGTTCAAGGGGGGAATGTAAGGTTTAGGGTTTAGGCAGGATTTTTTCACCTACTCCCCATTACTTCCCAAGTCTCCCGAAGCTTCCCATTTCCCTCAAAAGTATACCAATTGAAAGGTAGGTAGGCAACATTAGGCAAGTATTTGTGGCACTTCCTAACAGAGAAGCCTTGTTAAGGACTGTTACTGTTAGTCTAAGCGGGAGCATCCCAAGATTTCGGGTCTAGGGTTTCGGGAAGTCTCTCCCTTCAAGTCTCCAGGTTGCGGGACTATCGGACCGGTCTCGTGGAGTAGCTGTGTTAGGGTTCAGGTATTGTGCCCTGTAGTCAACCAAGACCCCAAAAGTACGGGGGGGGGGGGGGGGGGGGGGTTCAGGGTTTGGGGTTTGGGGTTTAGGGTGCATAGGGTTTCGGAGTACTAGTTCAATGCCTTAGCCGCTTAGCCGACAGTTTTTGCCTCCCAGCTTCCGAAAATGAGCCTCCCACCAAATATGGTAGTGGCCCCTTTACAAGGACACCCTGTGATTAAGACGTTTTCTGGGGCTATAGATACGAAACCCCAAACCCTAAACCTGTCGGTTTGGGGTTTCGGGTTTAGGGTTCAGGGCTTAGGGTTTAGGGTTTAGGGTTCTGGGTTTAGGGTTTAGGGTTCCTGAACATCTGCTCGCACTCCCCACAAAGGAAGCTCAGTCTGTAGGCTGTCGCAGCACTGGCATTCAGCATCGTGCCTGCGACGACGAACTTGGCAGATGCACATGCGGAGAAACGCCCATGCCATGTTTAGGGTTTAGGGTTTCAGTTATATAAGGTGTAGGGTTTAGGCTTCAGGGTTCAGGTTTCAGGGTTTAGGGTTTAGGGTTTCCGGTTTGTGGTTGACGGTTGAGGGTTTAGGGTTGACGATGGGAGTGTTCGCTCTGGGTGCAAGCAGACCTGTTCATCCAGGCAGGCAAAGGCACTCCGTACCTCAAGACACATCGCCACATCTCTGGGTATTCAGGACATTCCGATATTTCATAGTTTCTGATCTCCTATATGAATTCTAACACTCGTCACAGAACCCTATAAACCCTAAACCCTAAAGCCTAAAGCCCTAAACCCTAAACCCAGGCTCCGAGCATCCAAAACACAACCCTCAACCCCTAAATCCGAGCCCAAATAAGTTCGTGAAGCCCTAGCAACTTGCCGAGAAGCCCTAGAAGCCCTGGCAACCCTAGCAGCCCTGGAAGTCTCTAAGCCCTAGCAAGCCCTAGAGGAAGCCCTAGCAACCCTAGAAGCCCTGCAAGCCCTTCAATGCCCGAAACCCACTCTCTGTGCGCTGCTCCGGCCCAAAAGCCTCCGCTCCACAAGAAGAAGCCATGGCCCAGGACGCGGGTGCCGCTTATGGGACTTTCCGAAAGTAGGGGGACCCCTTTTCAGGGTCCCTCCAAAGCTATTCAATTCTATTTGGGGTATAAAAGGGGTACTCCCAAAATACCCACATTAGGTTTAGGGCTTAGGGTTTTGCAGGGGTCTCCACACCTGCTAGTCCTTCGCTTTTTCTAAAAAGCCCTGACCTCTAAAACGCTGTAACCCCTCAAAATCCAAAACAAAATGACCTTGGGGGTTTAGGGTTTAGGGTTTAGGCTTTAGGGTTTAGGGTCCTAAACCCTAAACCCTAAACCCTAAACCCTTTAAACTTTAAAGCCCTAAGTCCCCCAGAACTCTGCTTTGGGCTCGCTGGGGGTTCCTGGAGGGCCAGAAGTACCCAGAAGAGCTGCGGTGTAGGGTTTAGGGTTTAGGCTTTAGGGCCCCTAAACCCTAAACCCTAAACCCTAAACCCTAAACGTAGGATTTAGGGTTTAAGAGCTTAGGGCTTGAGCGTTCAGGGTTTTGGGGTACAGGGTTAGGGTTTGGGGCTTAGTTGCTGAGCAATTTTTGTTGGATGCTGAGTCTCTTTGTGGAAACCAGGATGACCCCTATACAGGGCCTTTTTGAGGGGTTCTAGGGTATAGTTGCCCATCCTGGAAACCCTCCAGTCAGTGCAGATATGGAGGAGAAGGCTAAGGAGGCCAATTCTACGAAAGCCGTGAGGTCAGAGGGACAACTTGTTCATAGGCACTCCTGTCCTTTCAGCTGGCGATGAAGCTTGCAGAGCTCTGCTGCTTGACAGCAAGCCACCTGCGTAGTGCTTCAACGCAAGAAAGTCCGCAACGAAGGCTGAGGGAGGAATAGAGCCGGCTGGGGCAGATGGTAGTTGTCGCGGTGAGCCCGACATGCCTACAGATTCTCAGAAAATGTTGGCTTCTCTCTGCTTCCCTGAACCCTTCGTAACCCTTGAAAGGACACTACCACAATGGGCACCAGCCCCCTATCAAAGGACTGGGGGATACTTAGGTATATGGGGACTAAACAAGGCATATACAGGGGGTATATAGGGGAGTAAGCTTCAGGGTCCCTTCTAGGGGTCCCACCTTGTATCCCTTAACCCTATAAGCCCTAATTTCCCCCAAAAACCCTGCAGCCCCAAATCCCAAAAACCCAAAACCATCATAACCCTAAATCCTCGAAACCCCAAAACCCTAAATCCCCAACACCAAACCCTAAGACCACCAAATCCGAAGCCCAAAGCCCCACATCACCCCAAAACCCCTAAACCCCTAAACCCCAAACCAAAAATCTCCCAAAATCCCCTAAGACCAGCACAACCCTAAACAACCCGAAGACTGAACCCTTAAAGCCCCTAAAGCCCCCAAACCCTAAATCCCTTAAAGACCCGAAGCCCCCATAAACCCTAAACCCTAAACCCTAAACCCTAACCCTAAACCCTAAACCCTAAACCCTAGACCCTAAACCCTAAACCCTAAACCCTAAACCCTAAACCCTAAACCCTAAACCCTGAACCCTAAACCCTAAACCCTAAACCCTAAACCCTAAACCTTACCCCCCCCCCCCCCCCCCCGCCCCCCCACGCCGCAGGATGCCGCGGAGGAGCCGGCCTTTATGGAGCGCCCCCTGGCTTTGTGGCTTTAGTTGCTGAGGTAGGGTACTAGGGTAGGGTTTAGGGTTTAGGGTTTGGGGTTTGGGGTTTAGGGTTTAGGGTTTAGGGTTTAGGGTTTAGGGTCTAGGGTCTAGGGTTTATAGGGTTTATAGGGTTTAGGGCAGCTTCCCGAGTACCCTAAGGGCCCATGTACCTTATCACTATCTACTAGGGTTTAGGGTTTAGGGTTTAGGGTTTAGGGTTTAGGGTTTAGGGTTTAAGGCCACGCACCTGAATAGAAAATACTTGGGCCTTAAGAAACTTCCTACAGGGCCCAAGCATGCAAGAATGAGGTACATGGACTCTTCGGGGTAGAGTTGTTGTGTCAGAACTTCAGGAGCAGAGCATTCTACATGTCATTTTTGTTGAGTGGTTCTTATTTAATGTAAAGGGAATTAAGTGATACCAGGGTCTGTGGAAGGCTTGCACTGCTCCTAACCCTAAGCCCTAAAAACAATCTGCGATGTCCATAAGCCCTCAGAACCCTAGACCCTTCGGACCCTAAACCCTAAACCCTGCGACAAACCCTCAACGAAACCCTCACACCCCAGCCCAGGCGTCTGGGCTGCTATATTTGGCTCAGAGGTGTCAGAGGACGCCAACCCAGACACACCCAGGACTGGGGGCCTGTTAGCGTTTGGGGCTTCAGGGGACTTAGGGCGTTAATATAGGGGTCGGAATACTTACTAGTAGTATTCCCTTATTATGGCCCCTATGTAGTTATACGATAATAACCCCAAAACCGTGTTCCAAGCATTCAGGCCCCTGTATTAGCTGTTTGTGGTTTCGGGCTTTAGGCACTTCTCTGACAATTAAACATGGAAACCCGTTTTTCTACATGCAGACTGTGGAAACTGATTTACAGTTCCTTGACGAGTAGTCCAGAGGATGGGGTTGTGTAGTGGCTTGCGGCTCAAGGGTTTAGGGTCCAGGGTTGAGGGTTTTTGGTTTTGGGTTTGGGCCCCCTAGTCAGAAGAAGAGATATACAGGCCCTGAATGTAGGCAAGTACTACATTGCTGGTTCTAAACCATACGCCCCTGAACTACAATTAGTACATTGCCAGGGCCAAAACTTAGGGTTAGGGTAGGCAAGGTGGAGGCATACACATTGTGACTGAATCAGAGCGTCGGGGTCAACTTTCGTGATTGCCCATGTTCTCTTAAGCCCATGAAACAAAACCCTGCAAAGAAGCCCTATAAATCCTAAATGACCCCCTAAATCCTAAGCCCTGAACCCTAAACCCTACAACCCTAAGCCCTGAATCCTGGACCTTAAACCCTGAACCCTGAACCCTGAACCCCAAACCCTAAACCCTAAGCCCTAAGCCCCAAACCCTAAACCCTAAACCCTAAACCCTAAACCCTAAACCCTAAACCCCGAGGCGGTCGACGCTCTACTGGCGGGATGCGAAGATCCTCCCGCGATCTGCCGAGCAAGTTCAGGCGGCCGTGGATCGGTGGCACTGCAGCTGGGCCCAAGATGTTATTGGAGGGGTTTAGGGTTTAGGGTTTAGGGTTCGGGGTTCAGGGTTCAGGGTTTAGCCCTAAAGCGAGAGGGGTGGGTTTAGGGTTTGGGGTTTGGGGTTTAGGGTTTAGGGTTTAGGGTTTAGGGTTTAGGGTTTAGGGTTTAGGGTTAGGGCGCTTTTGGAGGTGCTTTCGTGGCTTCTACGGTTTTGGCACCAAGGGATCGCCCCTTTTGAAGGGTGGCTTAGCGACTCTCGGGGTTGAAGAGCTTAGGGTTTCGGGTTTAGGGTTTAGGGTTTAGGGTTCAGGGTAGTTTAGTGCGGTCATGTTCGAGGTCTTGGTGGCTCAAATCGCTTTCGTGGCTTAGGCTTGTTTAGGGGCTTCGGGCTTAGGGTTTCCCTTTTTTTTGTTGGGGGGGGGGGGGGGTTAGGGGGCTTTTGGGAGGCTTGATGGGGTTCATTCCTGGGTCGTCTGCTTGCGCCTTTAATCGGGTTTGGGGTTTAGGGTTGTAGGTTTAGGGCTGGTTTGGGGTTTTGGGATAGCGGGGGCTAGAAGTCCCAGAACTGCAGTTGGTACATTTAAGGACCCTTAAGCCCTGAAACTCTAAACCGTAAGCGCAAAAACTCTGAAATCCTAAGCGCTTGCTTGTTGTGCCAGTCAGTGTTTTGGCCTCAACTAGGGCGGTTAGCCACGTTAACTATAGAAGGACAGCGGTCTACTAAATTTACGGTGAACCTCATCTCCTGAAGGCCTAAACCTTAAACCCTAAACCCTGAACCTTAAACTCTTCAACCCTACAAACCCTGTAAACCATATAAACCCTATAAACCCTACAAACCCTGAGCCCTGTAAAATACTCAGTATGTCTTTCTTTTCTTTCTTTATTCATGTTTTTGCTTATTTGTTTATATATATATATATATATTATATACATATATCTCCCAATTTCGCCGCCCTGCAGGTTTCCTCCATCCCAGGGTCCGGAGGGTATTCTCCCTGGAGCAGCTCGACACGATACTGGCGCAGATTGCGCGCAGCGTCAACCGAGATGAGGACAGGGTTTAGGGTTTGGGGTTTAGGGTTTAGCGTTTGGGGTTTAGGGTTTAGGGTTTAGGGTTTAGGGTTTGGGGTTTGGGGTTTAGGGTTTGGGGTTTAGGGTTTGGGGTTTGGGGTTTAGGGTGCAGGGGGGGACGTTGCCTTCCGGGGCCTTACGGGGTGAAGGTACCCAGACAATTAGGAGGATCCAAGAAGTAGATCCCCTTAAGACTTTCTACATATGACCCAATGGTAGTATGGGGCTCTACTTTTTGGATCCTCCGAAGAAGTGTGGGCATTTGGGGTAAATAATCCCCAGCCGAGGCAGTACGTGTTCCTTGAAACCCGCTTAGACGTGAGGCCGGCTGTGGAAAAGGGGTAAGTGTAAGTACTGTACCCCAAAACCCCAGGCCAGGGGGTCCTAACTTCTTAAGGATGGGCCCTGAAGCCCCACATCCCCCTCTGAAGCCCCGAAGTCTGGGATGCCGTGGGAACCCTGAAACTCCCTGGCACGGTTTTCGGACCACTTCCTGTTTGGAGGCTCATGGCACTTGTTCACCAATTATAACTGTACTTACAACCCACTTACAAGACCCTTAAAGTGCCCTTGTATGGTTACAATTTGGTCATCAGCACTGTTATAACTGGCAAATAAGTATCATGAACCTTCAAGTGAAACCAGTGGCCTGCTGAAGCCGCCCTCGACCGGACCCCTCGGACCCTGCGCTGGATATTTTGAGAAGCAGGCGATTGACGTGAGTTTCGGCCCAAATCCTATTCTAAAAGGAGTAGGTTAGGGTGGTTTTGCCGCCTGAGACTGAGACGTCGCGGGGTGGGAGAGAAAAGTGTAAGATGGCCTTCAATCGGGACATAGCTGCCTTTCGCGTGTTACGTATAGCTTTCGAAGCAATGCGGCATCCCAACATCCACAGCTTCTGCGCCACATCACACCGAACCCTAAAACCTTTATAAACCCTAAACCTGGAGCACCTTTTTGAAAGGGATTCAAGGTGGGACCCTGAGAACTTAAACGCAGCTCTGAGCAGTTCTTTAGGTTCAGGTAGTTGGTGACGGCAAGGCAGAGTTTGAACACCCCACACTTCTGATCCCTGCACCCTGTAACCCCTGAACTGTTTTGTTTAGGGTTTAGGGTTTAGGGTTTGGGGTTTAGGGTTTAGGGTAAACCATAGGGTGATATTATTGTTGTTTCCAGGCCAAGGCAAATGTCGCCAGCACCAGCTCCTCAGTTCGACATCCCTCGTGCGCCCGTTGGGGTTGTTAGGATTTAGGGTTTAGGGTTTGGGTTTAGGGTTTAGGGTTTTGGGTTTAAGGTTTAGTTTAGGGTTTAGGGTTAAGGGTGAACCTGAGCCCCAGGTTTACGATTTAGGGGCATCGCCTGAGCCCTCCAAAAAACGCCACACCCCAAAGCTAAACAAAAGCAAAGCAAGCAAAACAACACCAAACATTTCCCAAGCACAAGGGTTAGGGTTCAGGGTTTAGGGCTTAGGGCAGCCGATACAGTGCGGCAGCCCCCCACTGATGAAGACAAGGAGTTATGCGGTCCCCAAATCGGTCTACATGCACTCGTGTGGCAACCAACCCCAAGATCCCTAAGCCCTACACCCCAAACCCTCTACCCTAACCCATATATGCCCTATACCCTATGCCCTATACCCTAAACCCACCTTGTAGGATCCCATTGCGCCGGACGCAGAAGACTGTGTCCTGTGGCATGGTGCCTTAGCTGTGATCGTGAGATAGTGTGTGTCTGTTAGGGTGTAGGATCTTGGGGCTTAAGGCTTGGGGGGTTAGGGTTTAGGGTCTAGGGGTTTAGGGTATAGGGGTTCAGTTGCTTAGGGGTACCAAGATGGGCAGTTAGTAGTTAGCCCTTATAATCACCACAATCGTCCTTATAAATGGCACTTTCAAGGGCTTATAGGGTATAGTTTGCCCATCCTGGTTCATGGTTTGGGGTTGGAGGGTTTGGATTTTGAGGTTCAGGCGTTTGGGGGTTTAGGCTTTTGGGGCTTTCAGGCTGTTGGGCTCAAAGGCACTGATGTCGAGACTGGTCCATATCCTTCACGTGGGTTGCTCAACCTCACCAAGAAACGTTAGGATGCACCATTAGGGTACATGTACCTCATTATACTTGGGCCCCAACGTCCCTCTGTAGGAAGTACCTTAAGGCCCAAGTATTCCCCATTTAAGTACATGGAACCTTGGGGGCATTTGCCAGGTTCATACAGCACCTTCTTTATGGCTCAGGGTTTAGGGGTTTAGGGTTTAGGGTTTAGGAGTTTTGTAGGGTTTAGGGCTCAGGATTTAGAATGCTGGGTTTACATTTTGCGGCTTGAAACGCTGAGGCACGGGAAGCCCACTGGCACCCCCCTTTTGCCATTGGCGGGTTCTGGGTTCCTGCCCTGAAAAGTTGACCCCAATACCAAAAAATTGCACCGCCCTCCCCCCCTCCCCATGATTGCTGTAAGGATCAAGGTTAAACCCTAAACCCTAAACCCTAAAGGATATTCGTGGGCTCCACCCCCTGAAGCAGGGGGAGCTTAAAGCGCACAAGCATCCCTAAGCTTTTGCTATGTTTAGGGTTTTCATCCGTACCTCCCCCCCCTCCCCTAAATAAAGAGTTTAGGGTTTAGGGTTTAGGGTTTAGGGTTTAGGGTAGTCTATAAGGCAGTTGATTGGTGCTTGTGGAGGATTAGCAAGCCACACTTGCCCGTTTTATCGACTCAACCCTGACGATGTCTCAAGGTGACATTAGCCTCGATGAGAAGAGCTGCCTGCAGGCAGCAATCTGCGTGCTGAACAAGGACCTACTCCACGAGATTGAGAACTTTGCAGTCTTGGGGCGTCGAGATTCTGTCTGGGTTAGGGTTCAGGGGTTTGGGGTTTAGGGTTTAGGGTCTAGGGTTTAGGGTTTAGGGGGTTTAGGGGGTTTAGGGGGTTTAGGGGGTTTAGGGGGTTTAGGGATTTGGGGTTTTCTGGTGGGCTCCCCGGAGCCCCTGCCTAGTCTGTGGAGCTGTGCAAGCCCGCTGCAAGCACGTAGGGTTTAGGGTTTAGGGTTTAGGGTTTAGGGTTTAGGGTTTAGGGTTTAGGGTTTAGGGGTAGGACCGCACAAAGAGCGTGGGCTTCGCGAATCGCAACTCGGCTGCATTCAAGAGACTCTAAGATTGGGCACTCCAGGGAGTCTCTAGGAGCAGACAGGGCGAGGAGAAGAGTCGAGTTCAAAATCTAACAACCCCACACCGAAGGTGGGTTAAAAAACTTTACAGGGGCGATTGCGGTGATTATGAGGCCTATAGCCCGTCCTGGTACCCCTGCATCAACGAGGCCTCAGGGCCCTGAGATGCAGCAGTCTTCCCTCGATGCACCCTCAACCTCATGCTTTTCAGAATGCTCCCGCAACCCGAAACCCCAAACCCTGAACCCTAAACCCCAAACCCCAAACGCGAAACCCCAAACCCTAAACCCTAAACCCCAAGCCCTAAACCCTAAACCCCAAGCCCTAAACCCGAAACCCTCAACCCTAAACAAGGTTTGCTCACCTTCCTGTTTGCGGATGACGCATCCTACGATGCGCTGCGGGCGCTCCCTCCTACCCGGGACTGCTTAGGGTTTGGGGTTCATGGTTTAGGGTTGAAGGGTTTAGGGTTGAGGGTTCAGGGCTTGGGGTTTAGGGTTTAGGGCTTAGGGCTTGGGTTTATAGGGTTGGGTTTAGGGTTCAGGCTACCCTAGGTAGGCCTCCGGGATATTCCATATTTTCCCTTGTGGGTTTCTAGGGTTTAGGGTTTAGGGCTTGTGGTTTAGGGTTTAGGGTTTGGGTGTTGAGGGTTTAGGGTTCAGGGTTCAGGGTACTCTAAGTAGGCTCCCGGTATATGTGTTTTCTCCCTTTCTGGGTTTAAGAGGGTCATGTTCCAGGAGTATTTTGCACCGTGCTTCAAGGGCCCTCCTAGAGATAAGCTTCGCTCTTGATGCGCGTTGAGTGCCTTCTTACTTGAGGACGCACTGCCCATGGCCTGCGGCAATCAGCTCTGCGCACCTTCGGCCCAATGCTGGCAAGCTATATAAGTCTGAAAGCTTATAGGGTTTAGGGTTTCGGGCTTAGGACCCTGAATATAAACGCGGGGGGGGGACGGGGGGGGGGCTTAATATTAGGGAACTGATAACCTTAAGTCGTAGTACTTGCAGGGCCTTTTTTCGTGCCTGTAGTTCCGGGAATCCAGGTGAGCTTGGCGCACGTGGCCCTCTGAGCTTTTCGCAGATTAG
Source organism: Symbiodinium natans (assembly GCA_905221605.1). Classification (NCBI taxonomy): domain Eukaryota; class Dinophyceae; order Suessiales; family Symbiodiniaceae; genus Symbiodinium; species Symbiodinium natans. Next base: position 351,888 of record CAJNDS010001480.1, read on the forward strand.
GGTGCTCGGCTTAATAAGCCCTGAACTGGGCTTTAAGCATAGTTTCATGGTCCCTTTTCTGGGCCCTTAAAGGGGACCCCTTGTATTCCCTATACAACTCAAGGGCCCCTCCGTCGGAACCCTTTTAAGGGAACCCTTTTAAGGGGGCAAGTAACCATCTTAAGAGACCATGAAACTACCTGAGGCGGGCCTCCAACTGCTTCACCATAGGCTGCTTCGTCTCGTGGGTCGGGTTTCGGGTGTGGTGCTCATGACATGCTACCGGCTACTAGGACAGGTTGACCGGCAAGACGTTCCACGCAGACAGAGGCAATCGACCTCGGTGACCAAAAGGGTCATCAGCAAGGACGGATGTTGCAGCTTGCTGCTGCAGCTTGCTGGTTGATCTCTTCCCAGCAAAGCAGCTCGAGGCACATCAGCCGAGCGACGATGGTCGTCTTCCCGGCTTAAAGGCTTAAAGCACAGCCTGCGCTATGCCTTCGGCAAGCACCGTCCCCTCATGGGCAGTGAAGAGCCCACCTTAGAGTTTTCAGGACTTCACAGCCGCAATTCGGCTTGGCGACGTCACGCATGTGCCCCCGCCCAGGAGCAGCCCTGAATAAGCGCCATAGTTCTTCACTTTCACGAGTCTCTGTTGTGGTTGAAACGATCCGTAAAACCCTGAGCCTCCATCCTATATAAACCAACCCTAAAACCATAAAGCCCTATAACCCGAAAACCGTAAAGCCCTAAATCCCCAAAACCCCAAAACCCCTAAAACCCGAAAACCGGAAACCCTAAACCCGACACCCCCAAAACCCTAAACCCAAAACCCCAGAAACCCTAAACCCTATGTCGTAGACCTCGACAAGGCGGAGCATCATGCTTCGTCGTACCGACCGAGAGTTGTTCCAACAGAGGTCCCCCCCGTCACCAAAGTGCTGGTCTATGGGCATCCTGTTCGTTCGTTTAGGGTTTAGGGTTTAGGGTTTGGGGTTTAGGGTTTAGGGTTTAGGGTTTAGGGTTTAGGTTTTAGGGCTTAGGGTTTAGGGTTTAGGGTTTAGGGTTTCGGGAGGTTATGGAGATTGTCGGAACAACGCTCCACTGCACCAACTCGCAGAATCGCCCCGAGTTTCTTGTACAGGAGCTTGTCACACTGACACTAGCTATAAGATTTTTAGTTCTTCGCCACAGTTTCATGCTAAGAGGGAGTTCTGAACACCGTGCCATGGTCCACCGCAGCCCGCAGCCAAACACGTACATTCTCCTTTAGGATGCTCCCTCTTATGCTAGCGGTCCTTAACAAGGATTCCAGGATCTCCTACCATTATCCCGATTAAGGACTGTTAGTATAAGCAGGCACGTCCCAAATTCTCTCAGCAAGGGCTCTAGAATAGCAAGAAACAGCTCGAAGTAGGCGTTAGCTCGAAGTAGGCGTTAGCTGGAAGACCCTAAACCCTAAACCCTACATCCTAAATCCTAAACCTCCTAAACCTTTTGGGATACCTTATATTGAGGCTCCACACTGAGCGTAGGAAGCCACAAGAACGGACCTTTAATTTTTGGGAGCCTTCCACGTGCGTAGGTCTAAGTCACGGGCGGTTTAGGGTTTAGGGTTTAGGGTTTAGGGTTTAGGGTTTAGGGTTTAGGGTTTAGGGTTTAGGGTTTAGGGTTTAGGTTGAAGATCCAGGCCTCGGACGTTTGGGGTCGAGACCTCAGCGGGAACCACTTGCTTCGGAGCGCACAAAACCCCTAAGCCCTAAACCCTAAACCCAACCCTAAACCCCTCACTCCGAAACCTTAAGCCCCAAAACCTTACAGTTCATGAAGTCCCTTCCGATGCGGTACCGGCGTCGTGAACATGATGCTTCGGGGCTGGGCCTGGGGTTTCGTGCCTTCCTGAAACCCTAAATCCTAAACCCTAAACCCTAAACCCTAAACCCAAATAAGGTCTGCAAATGAGGTCTGCAACTCTTATCCTGAAAGAGAGTCTATAGCCCCGAAATTACTGTGCAGGGTTTGGGTTCAGAGTTTAGGCCTTATGACTTGGGGCTTGGGCTAATTATTTTGCGTTGTTTTTTTTTCAGAGAAAACCAAAAAAGCCAGCACAGGGGTTCCTTTCTGTTGACGTTTACAGGGTGGGGCCCCCTTACTATACTAACTGTAGTTAAGGGACTTATAACCTAACTTAGGGTCCTTATAACCCAATTTAGGGCCCTTATAACTCTACTTATAACTAGGGGGCCCCACCCTGTAGGGTTTGTAGCTTGACTATCGGGGGGGAGCCGAGGGCGCTCGGGATTCACGTGGGATTGTAGGAGAAATGGGCGCTGAATCTCCCCGAGCCTTAGAAGCCTAAACCCTAAGCCGCACAAGAGCTTGGCACCAGTAGCAAGGCTAGCCTGCATCCCGAAGTGGCTGGCCTGACAGATTGATGAAGATCTCCCCCCCCCCCCCCCTCCAAAAAAAGAAACGTCTAGACAGGCAATTGCGATTTTCGAGGTTCAGGGTTGCCAAGTTTGGCATACAACCTGCTATACTTGAAGGCCCAGCTTAAGCAACATGCACCTTGGCGACCGATGCTGCAACAGAACATTCGGCGGTCTTCACGCGGGACAGAAAAGCTAGCGCCTTGCCACTGTGCCTTACACAACCCAAAACCCCGAACCCTGACGCACAGGACTGGTTGCGGTGAAGCAACAAGTTGTGCACTTTGTTGTTAACCCCACCATACAGAAACAAATCCTTGACATTCTTGGATTCCTGGGCAGCAACTAGCTTGTAGAACTTACACTAAGTAACCAGAGTATGGATACCAGGAAGGGCCCTTACTACACTGACACTGTATCTAAGTTGCCGTTCTTGGTATAATTTCCCTTACAACTCTACTGAAAACCACCCAAACCCTTTAAACCGTGAATCCTAAACCCTCCTCCCTGTGTATAGATTGTTTACCATAGTTTCCTGTTTTCTCATTTCAGCTTTCTTAGCAGCAACCTGAACCTGAAACCCGAAACCCTAAAACCCTTTAACGTTAAGCTGGGAACCAGATTAGGCTTCGTCGTCACACTCCACATCATACCGATCATACCCGAAACTTACTGTTCGGTAGTAGGAAATTAACTCGCAAAAGCCCCATTCGCCCCCATTCCTTCCTGCAGTCCTGACCAACAGTAAGTTGTAAACAACAGCCCCCAGACCCTAAACCCTAATCCCTATGCCCTAAACCCTAAGCCCTAAACCCTAATCCCTAAGCCCTAAACTCCTAAACCTTAAGCCCAAATCCTGCTTTGCACCGGGATGCTGAAATCCATGCGTCGCCCCTCGGACTTGGCCAAGCTTCGACCTGACCCTCACGCGACAGCATAGCAGAAGAGGGTGTGCCTAGTCTTTAGGGTTAGGGTTTAGGGTTTGGGGTTTAGGGTGTAGGGTTTAGGGTTTAGGGTTTAGGGTTTAGGGTTTAGGGTCGAGAGTGCCTAGAGTTCGAGAAAAGACGATGGAGCCACATTCTGCTAAAAAAAAAAAACCTTTGCCCTAAGCTCGGGATGTTCCCCTTATACTCGCAGTCCTTCATCGGGATTCTCGTACCTCCCTAAAGCCTCAACCGCCGACTTCCTCTCACTTTCAGAGCACTTCTGACTCAAAACCCTCAACCCTTAACCAAAAGCGTCACCAGAAGACCCCGATTCCCCCAGAACCTCTAAACCCTGAACCCTGAACCCTAAACCCTAAACCCTAAACCCTAAACCCTAACAAAAGAGATCCCCCCCCCCCCCCCCCCCCCCCCCCCCCCCAAGCCACTCCACACGTCCGACGTATGATGGGCCAGCACGGGTGCGACGCGCTGCTCGCCCGCAAGTGGCATGACCAGCAACTGTGGGGGGGTTCATGGGTTGAGGCTGCAGGGGTTTGGTTGTTGGCGTTTAGGGGTTTAGGGTTTAGGGTTCAGGGGTTAAGGCTTTGTGGAGTGTGGAGACTGTAGGGGTTTAGGGTTTAAGGTTAGGATTTTAAGGTTTAGGTTTCAAGCCTTGAAAATTTCAGGGTTTCAAGGTTCAGGATGTACCGTTTAGGGTCCTTAAACAAACCCTAGAAGCCCTAAACCCACAGTCCTTCAAATTTTGTTTATAAAAAAAAACTGATGTCTTCGGGGGTTATCAGGGTTCAGGGTGGAGGGTTTAGGGTTGAGGGCACCCCGAACTGGGGGTCCCTTTCAGGGGATTCTATTCTAGTTGGGGTAGAAAAGGGGTACCCCTGTTGTGGAAAATGCCTATGTTAACCTCAGACAAGGTGCCAATGCCCCGACTTAAGCTGTTCGGGGTTGACACAAAACCTGCAAACGCTAAACTAAACCTTAGACCCTATAATCCCTAAACCCTAAACCCTAAAGCCCAAACCCTAAACCCTGCAAAAGCCCCAAAAAGCTCCAAACCTGAGGCGCTTGCAGAGGCCATGAGCCGGCAATGGCGGACCGAGATTCCTCCGCTGTTGGCCGCACGGCCAGCCATGGCTTCAGGGTTTTTGGGTCTGGCGTTTGTCGTGGGAAGTGTTTTTTTTGGTGTGTGTTTTTTTTGGTGTGTGTGTGTGTGTGTGTGTGTGTGTGTGTGTGTGTGTGTGTGTGTGTGTGTGTGTGTTTTTGTGTTTTTGTGTTTTTGTGTTTTTGTGTTTTGTTTTTGTTTTAGTGTTTGTTTTTTGTTTCGTTTGCTACATTTTTTGGGGGGAGATCCTTTGTGGCTTCAGGCGTTTCGGATTTCGGAGTCTTCAGGTGGGTTCTATACCCCCTACTATAATCCCTATTAAGGACGACTGCTAGTATAAGGGTGAACATCTCAAGCTTCAGGTTCGGTTTTCAGGGTTGTAAACTTAACACGTATCGCCCTAAACCCGAGAACCCTAAGCCCGAAACCCTAAGACCCTAAACCCCTGAAACCCTAAAACCCTAAAACCCTAACACCGTAAAACCCTAAAACCCTCAACCGGTGCAGCTCACTTCCAGGGGGTTTAGTCAAGGGAGTCAAACTCGGACCCCTGAGGATGCCTCAGGGATGTTCCCTGAACGTACTCCTACTATGGCCCTTATGTTCCCTTACAGGATCTTGAAAAAGGGTCCACAAACCCAAGGGTACAACCTTAGGGGTCCGAGGTAGAATGCCATGATTTAGGGTGATTGATTTCCGGATCTGGTCTGAGATTGTTCAGGATTTGGGTACTCAGAAATCAGAAATCTCAGGAAGTAGAGATTCGGGGGAGAAAGAAGGTGCCCCTGTCTTTTGTGAAGCTGTTCTTTATCCTATAAACCCTAAACCCTAAACCCTCAATCCTTATAAGGATATGTAGACACAGTTGGAGCATAGGTGCCGAGGTACTTTCCATTCCTGCTGTAGACGGGCTATACATGTACTATACATTGCTGGGGTTCCCACCTTTGTGACTTTGTGCGTTTACTGGAAATGCCAGTGTCTCATATATATATATATATATATACATATATACATGTGTAGGGGTTTAGGGCTTAGGGCTTAGGGTTTAAGGTTTAGGGTTTAGGGTATAGGGTTTAGGGTTTAGGGTTTAGGGTTAGGGTTTGGCGTTTACGGCAGGGGTTCCGTCCCTAAACCTTCAACTTGCAGCCTTAAGGGTCCACCTACATTTGCGTAGGTGAACCAAAAACCCTAAACCCTCAACCCTCAACCCTCAACCCTCAACCCTCAACCCTAAACCCTAAACCCTAAACCCTAAACCCTAAACCCTAAACCCTAAACCCTAAACCGAACTTCCCCATAAGCTTCCAAGGCAAGCCTGGCCGCGGGCCCTTGCCACCTCTCCCGGAGGAAGCCGGGTTTAGGGCTTAGGGTCTAGGGTCTAGAGTTGAGACGAGTTTAGGGTTCAGGTTCTCAGAAGGTTTAGGGTTTAGGGTTGAGGGCTTAGCGTTTTGGGGTTTATAGGGTTTAGGGTTTAAGGTTTAGGGTTGAGACACGTTGGCGCGCAGGGAACCATGAGAACCCAAAGCCCTGCTGTCGGTTGCCTGGGAATATTTGCGCGGCAGCTTGGAGTAATCACCCCTTTGAAAAGCCTTCGTGGGGTTTATAGGGCTTAGGGTTAAGGTTTACAGGGTGGGGCCCCCTAGTTATAAGTAGAGCTATAAGGGCCCTAAATTGGGTTATAAGGACCCTAAGTTAGGTTATAAGTCCCTTAACTACAGTTAGTATAGTAAGGGGGCCCCACCCTGTAGGGTCAGCCCGACCTCTTATAGTCGGCGCTGTTTCGGGTTGGCCTCTTAGTGTGAAGGCATCAGCTTTAGGATCCCTAAAGCATAAACCCTAAGCCCTGAACCCTAAACCCTAAGCCCTGAGCCCTACGCCCTATAAGCCCTAAGCCCTCAAAAGCCTTGGGATCCCCAAACCCTGAACCCTGAACCCTGAACCCTGAACCCTAAACCCTAAACCCTAAATGGCGCCCGGGCCCCCTGCCTCTTGGTTTTCGAAGCGGCCTCACTTGGGTGACAGGCAGCGCTCTTGAACTCTCCGGCCCAGTGGCCCAGCGGCCTTAGCTGACCATCTGGCCTTGAGTTTTTAAGGGTTTAGGGTTTAGAGTTTAGGGTTTAGGGTTTAGGGTTTAGGGTCTTCCAGTCTTGAGGTTAAAGGGGCTCCTGAAATCTCAAGCCCCGTGGGCTTTGGATGTCTAAGGCCAAAGGCACAGCTCTCGACATCCTTAGGGTTTAGGGTTGAGACGAGTTTAGGGTTTAGTGTTTAGGGTTTAGGGCTGAAGGGTTTGAAAAAGCTTAGCCTGTTGGCTTGGAGGGGGAGAAAACGCAATCCCTTCCTAACGTGGGTGGGGTCTTTAAGGCTTCAACCCCTCAGGATGTTCTTCCCTAAACTTTTTGAACCCCAAAGCCTGAACCCTGAACCCTCAACCCTCAACCCTAAACCCTAACCCTAAACCCTAACCCTAAACCCTACACACCCTACGCACCCTACGCACCCTAAACCCCAAATATCCCCACCACGCAGGACCGGCGCCCGCGTGCCCGTGCGCCCCGGAGGCCCAGCTCCGCGCAGGCTGAGAAGTCCAGGGGCCAGGACCACGAAACGGGGTTGAGGGTTTAGGGTTTAGGGTTTAGGGTTGAGGGTTGAAGGTTCATTGTGTATTTGTTTTTGTGGGGGGCGCGGCCGGGGGGGGGGGGGGTTGGGATGTGGGGTGTGGGGTTCAGGGTCCTGGTCAAGGTTTGCGGGAGGCATATTAGCAATCAGCTCCCAAAGAAGCAGCGACTCCAATGGCCCTACCAGCCCTGGCGGCTTCAACAGCCCATTCAAGGGCCCCAAAAAGCCCACAGCAGCCCGAAGCACTCTAAGCCATAAGGACCACCTGCAGCTCTCTGCTCATAACGTCTGGACCCCTAGACCCCAAACACTCTGCCCCAAACCCTAAACCTCATTCCCCACTAAGAGCCGGTAGGAGTTCAGCTTAAATGGGTTTTGTTTCGGGGCTTCTGGGGACCGTGGGCCCATAGAGGACAGGCTGTCTGAGTTTTAGGGTTTAGGGTTTAGGGGTCAGATTTAGGGTTTAGTAAAGGGTTCAGGTTTTGGGTTAGGCTTTAGGGACTGTAGGGTTTAGGTTTAGGGTTCCCGCCGCAAGACACAACGAGTTTAGCAGGCTGCCCTTCTTCGGGGGCCTTCTCACAAGTCGTGATTCGGGCTGAGGGTTCGGATTTAGGGCTTAGAGTTTAGGGCTTAGGGTTTAGGGTTTAGCGTTTAGCGTTTAGGGTTTAGGTTTAGGGCTTAGGGTTTAGGGTTTAGGGTTTGGGGTTTAGGGTTTAGGGTTTAGGGTTTAGGGTTACGAGCTGTTCTGCATGTATTTGAGGACCAGAAGCCTCGGGAGATTATCCGGGCTCTTTCCCTGCCACCGCTCCAGAGCGTATCCTGGCCGATGCAAAGCTAGGGCTGTGGCATGAGGGTTATATTGCGTCATATTCAATAACCCTAAACCCTAGACCCTAAACCCTAAACCCTAAACCCTAAACTGCAATGCTAAAGGATTTTAGCATAAGTTAGCTCGGGCACTTGAGCTTTATCTCCTCAGCCTGCCAGCGGCTCAGAAATGCAAGATTTCTACTTGGCTCGTCACCTGGCTTCCCTACGAGTGCCCATGGAGATGGTGGTCAGAGAGGAGGGCCGTTCTCACAAGGCCCGCTCGCGGTCTCCTCGTAGACGTTCAAGAAGTCGTTCACGCAGGCGTGACCGTGGTGACCAGAACGCTGCTAGGGTTTCGCCGGAGCAGAGGACGCCAGCAACTCCGACGTCTTCCCGTGGCAAGAAGTAGGACAAAGGCGGCTCCTTCGATTGGGCACCGGTTGAAGAGCGACGCCAAGACCAGGTTCAAAGGTGCCTTCCGGCGACACTTGGTCGCCACAGTTTTGATGGGGCTCTCGGCGAAGCAGAGAACCCAGCCACTTTACAGTCTGGCAGCAGCAAAGAAGTTCAGCAAAGCTTGCTCACGGCATTTTCTTCGGACGCACGGCTTCCGCCCGCCAGTTCTCTCACTCCGCGTATCCTCGGCATCATGTCCCACAAAGGGTTTTGTCAAGGTGATTTTCTGGATGAGAGGATCCTGGCGGACAAGTCTCGCTACATGTCCTCCTGGGAAGATTTCGTTTCCGAGGTTATTCAATTCAGCAGCCCCCTGCGCCAACCTTTCCGAGACTTGTCCAGCACTGTGACTGCAGGGATTTGGCAAAGGGCTACGCTGTCCGCCGCAGAAATTGCGGCATACCGGACGGAGCAGATGGCGCGTATTCGTCGCGTTGTGGCGGCGGATGGTCCTTCAACACAGCCTCGTTGGGGAGTGTTACAGCGTTTGGCAGAAGTGGCAGGCCATCCAGATAAGGCTTTGGCCGAAGATGCGCAGCAGCCAGATGGATTCCGCTTGTTGGGACGACTGCCAGTAGTGCCACAATGGCCACAACGCCCGGAACCTCTTGCTTGGGATGATGCAGCTCATGTTCGAGATCTCCAGCGTCTCTTGGACAAGCATGCTGTTAAGCAGAAGGATGGTCGCTTCAAGGTGCCTGGCAGCCACTCCGCGGAGCTTCACAGGCTACTCGAGGAGGAGACCACCAAAGGCTTTTGGACGTCCTACTCGTGGTCAGAGGCGCGTCAAGAGTTGGGAGACTTTGCTTGTTGGTTGTACTTCGGGGTTCAAGAACCATCTAAGCTTAGGGGTTGCTTGGATCCGGAAGAAGCCAATGGTCCATCGATGGTCCTGCTGCCGAACCAAGTTCTCATGGCTGGTTTGGATGGCTACCTCTCGCTTTGCCAAACAGTGGCTGCCGCCTTCAAAAAGAAAGGGCAGTTTCCAGCTCTGCGGGGCTTTGCCGAAGATTACGAGCACGGATTCCGGCAGCTTCCTCTGTCCTCTTTGAATAGAAAGCTCTTTTGCGCAACGGCCCAGGACAAGGAGGGGAACATCAGAATTTATGTGCCCCGAACGCTTTTGTTTGGACCGCGAGGGTCCCCGCATGTTTTCTGCCGAGTCACGGATGCCGTGTCAGCCATAGCTGCGGTTCTCTTGCTGATCCCCAACGTTCCTCACGTGGACGATTTGGTGGGCGTGGACACTCAGGATGCAATAGTGTCGGCGCGAGAGGCCTTTGTCGAGCTGCACGAGCTTCTGAATTTCAGGCTCAAGGCCACCAAGGCTAGACCGCCTCGCGATGCAGCGGGAAGTGCTTCAACGTTTGTGGCGCTGGGAGCTCTCCTCAGCTTTGACACCACGGAACACCAGCGGAAGCTAGGCTTGGTTTGCACCGTGGACATGCCGCAGCAGAAAGTAAAGAAGTACTCGGACGTCATCACGTCTACATTGGCGCAGCGTCACTTATCGGCTGCCGTGGCTGGGAAATGTGTGGGCCAGTGGGACCATTGTTCGGCTCTGGCCCTCGGCAAGTCAGGTCGTGCCTTTACGTGGCCTCTTAGGGAACTTTCTCGCGGCGGACAAGTCTCGTGGCGAGTGCTGCAAGCTGCTCTAGTGGGCTTCAGCATTTTCATGTGCGCCTCCGGCCCCATGCCGGTGCATGTTCCAGGCACGCTGGCTCGAAGTCTCGAAGGGCGGCCCTCATCTTTGTGGATGCTGCAGGGAGAGCCAACAGCTACAGACTCGGAGGAGTGGCTTGGGGAGCTGGTTGGTTCTGCTTTTTCTCTCAAGAGATACGACCAGAGGACTCTAACCTGTTGCCTTGGCTGTCGGGTCACTGCATAAATGAGGCCGAGGCCTTAGCAGCTGTGGTGGCATTGCTCACCTGGTCGGACCGGCTGGAAAACGTGGATGTCTTCATCTTCATAGACAACGTGGCTGCGGAAGGTGTCTTGGTCAAGGCGTACAGTTCGTCGCCGCACCTTACAGTCCTAGCAGGGCTGTTCTGGCAGGCAGTCAGGCGGGTCAAATGCTCAGCATGGGTGGGGCGCGTTCCTTCGGAACTCAACATAGCTGATGGTCCCAGCCGAAAGCATCATGCAATCTTGGAGCAGCTCCACGCTTCACAAGTCGCAGCAGTTCTGCCTCCGGCTTTCACTGCTAATTTCTTCTTGGAATTCTTACAGAGTTCCTGGGTCCAAGCAGATGCCTCTGTCAGCCACGCGGCTCCGGGACCGCGTCCCGTGCAACCTTGCGCAACTGGTGCAGCAACCGCTGCGGGCCATGACCGCCTACAGGCAAGCGTAGCAGATGGTTCTCCTCCGCTGGCGTCATCCGACCACGCGGTCCGTCAGGTTCCTTCAAGGGACTGGGCTTCTCAAGCAAGTCGCAAGCGTCGCCACCAGGGCCAACGCTGACAGGGGAGCTGCTGCTGTCCGAGGAAAGGCGTCTGTGTCCGTGTCTCTGTGTGTGTGTGTGTAGGTGTGTGTTTCTTTTGTTTGGTTGGGGGGGGGGGTTGGCTTCGCTTCTGGTATTGCGGGGTCTCCTCTCTTTGAGTTTCTGCTACGTTCGGAGCAATCTGCTTGCGCGGCTTAGGTGCCTTGGGAGGTTGTCTTGCGGCTTGAGGAGTTTGACAGTTCTGGTTTGGAGTTGGGGGACTTCAGGGGTTCTTGCTCATCCCTTAATCCGAAACCCAAGTTGCTGGCGGAAAGTTGCTGGCTGCCGCTCTGCTTTGACCAACCCAGGCAAACTCTGAAGATTTGTAAGCGTGCTAGCCTCAGGCTGACTTGAGGCTGCCCGATACAACAATCAGGCCTCGTGTTGGTAGGTCCCAGCGCTGCCAAATATACATCCATGTGTATGGGGGCATCTTACATGACATGAGATATACATATATATATATATATATGTGTGTGGTTTGTCTAAGAGATTTTGGCATTTTGTAGCGCTTCCTTTGACGGCATGCATGTATGTTGTGCCTAGAGGGGAACTTCCATGGAAACGACGGAAGCTTCAGCAAGCTTCGGTGGCAGATCCGGAACAGAGGCGGCAGTTACACAATACAAAGGTGCACTCAGAGTCCTCCAGTTCGAAAGCTGCGTCCGCCAGTGATGTAACGTCGAGTGCGGCAAATACTTTCAGACTGGCGTGCGCAGAACCTTCAGAGTTGCACCAGGCTGTCGGTATGCTTCCTCCCCGAGGGCGCAGTCAGGCGGGACCGACCCCGACACAAGAGATCGTTCTACTGGAAGACTTGGCTCGCAGAAAATTTCCGGTGGGTCAGATCTTGGATTCGATTGCGTCAGCAAGGGCTCAAGCGGCAGTGGCTAAAACAACTTCGACCACCTACGCCTCCCATATTCGCATGATACATTGGGCGTGTCGTACTCTTCGCCAGCCACCATTGCCGGCTTCACTGCAGTTGATCAGCCGGGTGGCCGCTCTGATCAACAATCCGAACACTCAGAGAGGCTGGCTGGCAGCTTGGAGAGACTGGCATGTACGGGAACGTGTTCCATGGGCAGGGGACGCGGATTTGTTCCTCAAAAAGCTACGTAAGGGAACTGTACGCTTAGCTCCAGAGGCGCCTCCGAAGCCACGCTTGCAGTTGCACTGGTGGCGCAAGCTTCTCAAGCTAGCAGCGGGGAACCGGGACGTGGAGTTCGGTGCCATTTGCAATTTGGCATACACCTTTGCTGCAAGGGTTCCGTCAGAGATCTTTAAGCAGTTGTCTTGGTCCAGACTAAGTGTAGGAGATCGATGTTTAGTGTACTCCAACATTTACCGCAAGGGTAAGCCCCACCCTTGTACCTTGCGACGCTGGTGTGTTTGTAGCCGGTCGCCCTTGCTGTGCTGGCATCCATGGCTTGCAGCCCTACATGAACTACGAGGTCCTGCTTGGCCACAAGAGAAGCTGCTTGTTACCATGTCAGTGGCTACTTTCACCTCACGGCTGCGCAGTAGCTTGGTCACTTGCGGAATGTCGGCAGAAGAAGCACATAAGGTTTCCTCTCATAGCTTCAGAAGAGGCGCAGGCACAGATGTTTTACATGCATCTCCAGTGGCTTGCGCGCTCCTGGCAGGGTCGTCGTGGCATGCTTCGGCAGCATATGGGCTCCCTGGAATGCTGAGGATGGGAGATTGGAGTACGCCGGCGTCAGCGTCGCGCTACGCCACGCAAGATGAGCAGCAAGCAGCCACATTGGCCTTCCAGCTTTTGGAACTTTCAGAAGATGAATCATAGATCTCCTCTCGTTCTGTTTTCCCCCTTCTTCCATATATACCAAGGGTCCCAAGGGCGATCATATCTTCGCCTTGGTATATCTTACCCTTGGGGAAAACAGAGTCCGCGGCAGCTTCACATCTGCATTCAAGTAGGGCTAATGCAATGCTAAAGGATTTTAGCATAAGTTAGCTCGGGCACTTGAGCTTTATCTCCTCAGCCTGCCAGCGGCTCAGAAATGCAAGATTTCACCCAGCCCGCCCGCCCGGGGCGATCATATCTTCGCCTTGGTATATCTTACCCTTGGGGAAAACAGAGTCCGCGGCAGCTTCACATCTGCATTCAAGTAGGGCTAACCTAAACCCTAAACCCTAAACCCTAAACCCTAAACCCTAAACCCTAAACCCTAAACCCTAAACCCACCCCTCTCCATTTAGGGCACTGCTCAAAATGACGGCCTTTTTTCGGGTATCCTAAATAAGAAGGGCCGCCTTAAAATAAGACTCCAAAAGGGGCCGTAGTTTAGAGAAATGACCATGTTATACGATATTGTAGCGTGTTTTGAAATGGTATATTATTTTTCAGATCCCCACAGGTAAACCACAGGTATGCTGGTCCCCTCAACAAGAATTCGAAGGGGTTCATTATAATCGAGACCCCAACGAGGGCCAGGGCCCGTTGTTTCCATCACCCCCCCCCCCCCCCCCACCCCCTACCGCACATCTGCACATATGCTCCAGCGTATCGGCCGGTGGGCAGAGGCTCACCATTTGCCCTGGCTAGATCACTCCATCCGATGTGTATAGAAATATCTAGACGGCAACAACCGAATCATCGTGAGAGTGCTAGCAGCCTCGGGAGCAGGTCTAGTCCCATTTTGAGTGACTCGAGCGGCAGGCCGCCAACTAGTGCAACCAGAGCACAAGACTCTTCAGCCTACACGCCGTGCTACCGACGTTTTCCTAAAAGCCTTAAAGCCCTCCAAAGACACACCCTGAAACTCCCTTACATATAAAAACGAACTAACCATAATGATGAGTCCCCCTGACTCAACTGCCTTCAAACTCACACTGCAAAAAATCTCCTTCAAGGCCGCCCCAATACCCTAAACCCTAAGCCTAAACCTACCTTAGGGTTTAGGGTTTAGGGTTTAGGGTTTAGGGTTTAGGGTTTAGGGTTTAGGGTTTAGGGTTTAGGGTTTAGGGTTTAGGGTTTAGGGTTTAGGGTTTAGGGTTTAGGGTTCTCTTTACGACTCTGACATTCCCAAGGAGAAGACCTCGAAGGCCGCCGACCGCGACCGAGTGCCTCGCAAGCCCCCGCCGGCCGCTGAGCCGAGCTCGGCGCGTCCTCCGCCGCTTGGGTTCGTCTGGAAGGGGGGTTTGGGGTTTAGGGTTTAGGGTTTAGGGTTTGGGGCTTGGGGTTTAGGGTTTTGGGTTTAGGGTGTTTTGGGGTTTAATTAGGGGTTTTGGGGTTAGGGTTTTGGGTTTGGGGTGTTTTGGGGTTTTCGGGTCTAGGGGTTGGGGTTCAGGATGTTGGGGTTTAGGCTTGTCTTTGTTTCTTTGCGAGCTGCCCCTCCCCTCCCCCCCCCCCCAGAGACACGACGAAGTGCATGATCACGGCAGGTTTGCTGTTTGTGTGGTCTCTTGAGGGGAGCATGGCTGCTACTCCCGTGGTTCTTTGCTGGGCTGCGCTCTTAGCCGTTCTCAGGGTTTAGGGGTTTAGGGTTTAGGTTTTAGGGTTTAGGGTTTTAGCCGGTTTATAGCTCTCAATCATAAAGCCCCATGTCCCGGACCCACAAGCACACCCCGCCTCCCGCAGCTTCCAACCCCCTTCCTAAGCCCTACACGAACTCGAGCCTAGTGTAGTCAAACTTGTTGTTATAGTCACGCAAGTTACGGGGTTTAGGGGGTTTTCCGGCTTAGAACCGTCACTTTGGGTCGATAGTACAGGGGGCCCTCATCCTAAACCCTAAACCCTAAACCCTATATAAAACCTAAACCCTAAACCCTAAACCCTACTACATCAGAGTCCAGGAAAGCCCTAGAAGAGCTCGGCTCAAGCCTGTGAAAGGCTGGGATGATAACACAACATGCTTGAAAGGGGGATTCTCGTCCCACATCACTTACAAGGTTTAGGAATTACAAGGGTTTCGGTCTTAGGGTTTTGGGTTTAGGGATCCCCTAAGTCTGGTAAGACAAAGATTCGCATCCCCTAGGTCTGCGTCTCCTCCTCTCTCCCAATAGGGCCATGGCCAGCCTGGCGAGCAAGATACCCCCGCCGGTGCTCCTACTCGGATGGGGCACGCCGGTGGAAGCTTCCCAGCCGCCCAGCCCCGGCCAGCCCATGAGGATTCCTGTGCGGACCTCCATCACGGAACACCTCACGCCGGCCGCTGAGGAGCCACCCTTGATCATGACGACGGTGCCAAGGCCAACGCACCCGGGTGTCCCAAACACCCTAAACCCTAAACCCTAAACCCTAAACCCTAAACCCTAAACCCTAAACCCTAAACCCTATAGGGTTTATAACCCTAAACCTGGTCAGGTCAGGCTCAGCGGCTCCCGTTGCAGTTGGCGCACCATACACAGGGCCGCCTCCTGGCCTGTTCCTGTTTCTTGGTTAGGGTTTAGGGTTTAGGGTTTAGGGTTTAGGGTTTAGGGTTTAGGGTTTAGGGTTTAGGGTTTAGGGTTTAGGGTTTAGGGTTTGTGGTACCCTTTTCCCTCTTTTCTTGGTTCAGGGTTCCCTTGTAACAGTAAGCAACCCAAAAAGGTAATTGATCCCTCTTTTCTTGGTTCAGGGTTCCCTTGTGGAGTAAGCAACCCCAAAAAAAGGGAACTGATTAGGGTTTAGGGTTTAGGGTTTAGGGTTTAGGGTTTAGGGTTTAGGGTTTAGGGTTTAGGGTTTGATTACAGAAGATGGTTGCTGGACTACCAAGGTTTCCAGACAATGTCGGACAGGAGTCGCCATACGTGAGGCCACCTCCCGGGCTGGTCCTGGCTGCAGACAACGTAGCTCGGTAGGCCCTTGGGGACATGTCGCATTTTCCCTTATTGTGTTTAACCCCTAAACCCTAAACCCTAAACCCTAAACCCTAAACCCTAAACCCTTTAAGAGGACTATCCTAGGTCAGCAAGCTGGAGGCGCAAACCAACTCGGCGCAGGAGTCGGCGGAGGATCTCGCCAGGGGGCTTGCGGAAGCGCAGGTTGCGGCCAGGCAGTTTGAGGACGGTAAGACCACGGCCACCGGGTAGCTGAATGAGTACACTTTGCATTTTTTTTGGGGATAATCCCCCTCTAGAACTGAAAGCGTACATTCTTTTAAGGGCTTATGAAGTCAGCAACTAAGGTCATGCTCCGCAACATCCCCAACCGATACTGGAGTGAGGAGCTGCTGGGGGAGATTATGATGGCGGGGTTCCGAGGAAAGTTCGACTTCTTCTACCTTCCCAAGGACCTCAAGACCAAGCGAAATTGTGGTAGCCCAGTGGTACCCCTTTTCCCTTTTTTTGTTGGTTCTGGGTTCCCTTATACAGAAACCACCC
The DNA here is from genome assembly GCA_905221605.1 of Symbiodinium natans. Classification (NCBI taxonomy): domain Eukaryota; class Dinophyceae; order Suessiales; family Symbiodiniaceae; genus Symbiodinium; species Symbiodinium natans. The sequence goes on from CAJNDS010001480.1 coordinate 368,034, forward strand.
CCCAAAAAAAGGATGCCCTTATGATAATATGGTTACTGGGCACTGAGGAAATTGTGGCTATGCCTTCATCAACTTCCACTCAAGTCAGGTGGCACAGGAGTTTGCAATGGCCTTCCACAATCGCAAGCTGAGCTTGCACAGTTCGAAGAAGATCGCGGAGGTGGTTCCTGCCATAACGCAGGGCTATGATGCGAATCTGTCCGTGTATCTGCCTCGCATGAAGTGTTTGAAGAATGCACAATTCAGGCCCATGTTCTTCCCTCAAAGTGGCTTCGAACGTGGGGTTGGTGGGGTTGGGGAGTGCATAAAGGTTCAAGGTTGAGGGTTTAGGGTTTGGGGTTAGTTTAGGATTTAGGGTTTAGGGTTTAGGGTTTAGGGTTTAGGGTTTACGTTAAGGATCGTGGTTCCGCAAGAAAGTAGGCTGTGTAGCGTGTGTGACAAAACGCGAACGCCGTGCCTGCAGCGGAGGTAGAAGGTGCTGCAGACCCCAAACCCTAAACCCTAAACCCTGAACCCTAAACCCTAAACCCTAAACCCTAAACCCTAAACCCTAAACCCTAAACCTTCCGGCAGTACTTACGAGATCTCAAGAGCGTTGGTCGAGTCTAATCTTGGGCCTTTTCGCCGCTTTCTAAACGATACGATGTAACATGCTAGTAAGCCCGAAACTCCTAAACCCTAAACCCTAAACCCTAAACCCTAAACCCTAAACCCTAAACCCTAAACCTTGATCCTTAACAGCAAAAACCCATATCAATGTAAAAGTGCCCATAATCTATAGACCACTGGTGGCCCGGTGTAAAGCTATGACGACTAATAGGGGTTCATGGGGGTTCAGAGTTTAGGGTTTAGGGTTTGGGGTTTAGTTTAGGGTTTGGGGTTTAAGGTTCAGGGTTTGGGGTATACTGTACTTGGGCTTCCACGTACTGCCTATGTAGCGGCTTCGGGGCAACCAAAGACTAGGTAGGCATATTACATGGATCCGTACTAAGTCCTAGCCCTAAACCCTAAACCCTAAACCCCAAACCCCAAACCCCAAACCCCAAACCCCAAACCCCAAACCCCAAACCCTAAGCCCTAAGCCCTAAACCCTAAACCCTAAACCCTAAACCCTAAACCCTAAACCCTAAACCCTAAACCCTAAACCCTAAACCCTAAACCCAGCCCTTCGGGGGTTGTCTGCAGCGGCGGGCCCGAGGTTCGCTACCTTTTTTTGTCTTGTCTCTGAGAGGTTGAACCTTACCCTATGGGTCCATGTATCTAATTTTGGGTTTAGGGTTTAGGGTTTCGGGTCTAGGGTTTAGGGTTTAGGGTTTAGGATTGGGATGGTCCCCCTTTTTCTAACAGTCCTTCCTAGGGATTACAACGGGGGGAGTACTCTAATCCCCATTAAGGACTATTCGTATAAGCGGGAGTATCCCAACTCATAAGCTAATAGCTCATTTAAGAGTTCCTGGAGACTGGGCAGCCTGGACCATCATCATCTACTGTTTGCTTAAGAATCCCCCCGCCCCAAAAAAACAAAATATAGAAAATGATCACTTTTTGGCACTCATAAGGAAGACCATTCCATATTGTTTGCGGGGTTCTCAAGCAACTAGTAGCTATGGCAGCATGTGTTTTGGCTGTTTACACCGCTGGGTTGAAAGTAACCTGGCGGTGAAAGGCCTCTGTTCCTTCCGGCTGGAATTTGTTGCTTTTGCCTCTGTCTTGACCCTAAACCCTAAACCCTTAGCCCCAAACCCTAAGCCCTAAACCCTAAACCCTAAACCCTAAGTGATTTCGGTGGCATGGGCCCTCGACCCTCACCCCAAGATCCAGCAGCAACCTCGCTCAGGGCGAGCCATTTGCTCTTCTTTGGGCAATCGTTGGATCCCCAAGGTTTAGGGTTTAGGGTTTAGGGTTTAGGGTTTAGGGTGTAGGGTTTAGGGTGTAGGGTTTAGGGTTTAGGGTTGGTTAGTAGGGAATGAGGGAATGAGGTACCCCATATCCCCCTATATATACCCTGTAAGGGATTCTATAGGGTATTCGCATTCCCTGAACTAAACCAAGAGTACCTCCACAAGGCAACCCCAGGGCCGGTTGTAGGGTTTCTAGAGTTTATAGGGTTTATAGGTTTTTTTGGGTTTATAGGGTGTATAGGGTGTATAGGGTGTATAGGTTCATATAGGGTTTATAGGTTTTAGGGTTTACAAATTCAGGGTTTACGGTTTCGGGTGCCTCTTTTCCTGGGAGTTCTGAGCCCTGCCGAGCTCGCGGCAGGCTTCTCGTTCCAAGTCTGACCGTTCCCAGCCAGAATTCGTGCTTGACAGCAACCGACGATGTGAGTCCAATGCCCAGTATCCCCAAAAAGGAGGGCGGGGGGTTGAATGTCGTTCATAAGGGCCCTAAGCCCGAAATCCTAAGCTCTAAGCCCCGAACCCTAAACCCTAAACCCTAAGCCTAAGAACACGGAAGACGTTCCTTGCGAAGACCCTGAATCACTTCACCTTCAAGTAGAATTCACCCATGTTTAGGGTTTAGGGTTGAGGGCTTTGGGCTTAGGGTTTAGGATTCTGGAGTCTGTTTATTGGTTACGAACAAACGTGTCTATGGGGTTCTGCGTCGTGTTATTGCAGAGCTCTGCCGGTCTTTCAAGTCTCGAAGGGTAGTCTCATGGGCTCTTAACATGGTCCCTTACATTGTATGGGCCCTTTGGTTGTAGAGGGTATGTTTTGGGTATATAAGGGGTCCCTTTTTGAGGGCCCAGAATCAGGGAACCCTAAACCTCAAACCCCAAACCCCAAACCCTAAACCATAAACCCTAAACCCTAAACCCTAAGAGAGGTTCAGGGTTTAGGAGTCCTATATTGAGGGACCATGTAACCCTAAACCCTAAACCCTAATCCCTAAACCCTAACCCCAAGAGTGTCTATATGGTTTGGGATGCCTCTTGTCTTTGCAAAGGACTTGGCGAGCGCACGTTAGTTGCTGCCCTGTGTTTTGAGAAGGGCAAGGATCCAAGGCTTATAACCCTAAACCCTAAACCCTAAACCCTAAACCCTAGACCCTAAACCCTAAACCCTGGGGTTGTCGATGTATCGACAGAAGACGTAAACGGGCCATCCCAGGAAGAAGACTGCGACATCGTCGCCTCGGGTCCCGCTCCCTCCCTGCGCAGGGTTTAGGGTTTAGGGTTTAGGGTGTAGAGTTCAGGGTTCAGGGTTTAGGGTTTAGGGTTTAGGGCGGTTTAGGTTTTAGGGTTTTGTGTTTTGTGCTGCAAGTTAGGGTTAACCGTTTACCCTAACCCTTAAACCTTTCCCCTAGGATCAGAATGGCCCAAAAGCCAAAGACCTCACCTCGTATGGTCTCCGAGCTCCAACACCCAACGTAAGAACCGTTCAAGGGTTTGGGGTTTAGGGGTTCGGGTTTAGGGTTTAGGGTGAGGGTTCAGGGTTTAGGCAGACGTGTTTAGGGCTTAGGGATTAGGGATTAGGGCTTAGGGCTTAGGGCTTAGGGCTTAGGGTTTAGAGTATCAGGGTTCTGGACACACATCGGCATCCGATCTGCATACCTTGCGTGGCTTCAACCATCTGTTTAAGGCAGTGTCTTATCGACAGTAACCGGAACCATCGCCACACTCAAACCCTAAATCCTCAACCCTGAACCCTAAGCCCTGAACCCTAAACCCTAAACTCAAAATCCTCAACCCGAAACCCTGAGCCCTGAATCCTCAACCCCGCACGAAGCCAAACACGAAGCATCTGCTTGTCTACCTCTCAAGGAGACTACGTTTCCAACAAACGTGGGAGCAAGAAGTAGCGAATATGGGCTCTCATTAAACTCTAAGCAATGAACCCTGAACACCTACCTTCCAGACTGAAATTCCTGGCCCTCCAGTACTGGAAGCCCTAAGCCCTAAACCCCAAACCCCAAACCCCAAACCCCAAACCCTAAACCCTAAACCCTAAACCCTAAACCCCAAACCCTGCCTTCCAGCACTGGAGTCCCTGGCCCTCCCAAGCTCCAAACCATGGCGCTGGTCACCGAGAAGATGGCGCGCATGCGCAAGCTGGCGGAGGCACGGGGGGGCGGAGTCCTAGTTGTTTTTGGGAGAGGTGGGGGGGTTTGGGTCATACGGGCGCTTAGGGGGCGGGAGCTGGTTTCTTGGTTCGGGTTTCTCGTCCGGGTTCAGGATTCAGTGAATGTTGCAAAGGCACAATCCAGCATTCATAACTTTTAAGTTTTCGAAGAACCCAAGTGTGCCCTTATAAGTCTCGATATCTGGACGCAAGGTTTGGAGATCTGATTGGCCCAAACCTACCTTTTTCGAGGTGTTGCTGGGGGGGTGGGGGTACAGCTTGCGAGCAAAGTTTCGTTCAGGAGCTGCTGCGGTAGAGTTTTAAGTTTTAGGGCTTAGGGGAGGTTGAGGGGGGGTTGTGGTTTAGGGCTTATGGTTTGGAGTGTAGGGTTTAGGGTTTAGGGTGTAGGGTGTAGGGGTTTAGGGTTTAGGGCAAAGTTTATAGTTTAGGGTTTAAGGTTCCCAGCGTGAGGCCATGCAGCAGGAGGAGGATGAGGAGAACGCGCCAGATCCAGAGGCGAAGCTAGGGTGCCAGGTTTAGGGTTTAGGGGTTTAGGGTTTAGGGTTTAGGGGTTTAGTGATTTAGGGATTTAGGGGTTTAGGGTTTAGGGTCTAGAAGGAGGGACCCTTATAAGGGACCTTGGGTTATTTTGGGGGCTACTTAGGTATATAGGGTCTATATCTAAGCTAGATATATATATATATGTATAATATATATATATATATATATATTATACACACATATATATATATAGGGGAATCAGTTGAGGGTCCTTTCTAGGGGCCCCTCCTTTTTGGGTTTAGGGTTTCGGGGGCACTCCTACTTTAGGGACCGGTACATGACCTCGCGGGCAAAGAGAAGAAAGAAATGAGCCCGGGGACATAAGGAACAGAGTTGCAGGGGCACCTATAAAAGAATGGTATTTTGCGCCCCAATTTGTTTCCTTCACGCTTATTTTAATTTCATGCGTTCATTAATGTCAGTCATTCGCTTATGCATTAATGTAAGCGTTCCTTTCGCTCCATTGATATATTTCTTCACCCATCTTTCAGGGCTTATACATATATCCTTAAAATGCGTGCGCTCACTTGCATCTTTAATGAGGGCAATGAACGAGCGAATAAATGAGCATGTGAATGAACACTTCTTCGTCATTATAATAATAATGAAACCCGAAAACCCGAGAAACCCACCCCAAATCCCAAACCCCAAACCCCAAAACCCACACCCTAAAACCTAAACCAGAGCAACAGAAAATCCAGAGGATGAGCGGGTGGCTGAGCTCCTGGCTGCCTTCACCGCAGCTTCCGAGTCGTCCCTTGGCGAGGACTTTCATGGCGAGTTGGTTGAGGGGGTTGAGGGTTTAGGGCCGTTCGGGGTCTTTCGTTTCGGGTTTGGGTTTTTCGCTTTGAGGTCTGAGCATGTTCTTTGAGGGCTTGTGTGTGCAAAGGCTTTGTTTTGGATTGGCTTAGGTCTTTGTGCTTTCTTGAGATTAGTTTTGGGATGTTCCCCCTTAGACAAACAGTCTGTAATAGCGGGTATTATGATCCCTGCTAAGGACTGTTAGTATCAGGGGGAACATCCCAAAGTTTAGGGTTTCCTAACCCTAAACCCTAAACCCTAAACCTTAAGCCTTAGAGTTTCGGGGCTCCATAGGGGTCCTTTCAGTAATAGGTACCACATCAAGTAGTAGGAGTTCCATGAGTCCCTTTTTCAGAAATCCCTACGAAATTAACGGCTTTAGGGTTTAGGGTTTAGGGTGGCTACTGTAGGGGAGGTGATGACCTGAGGGCAGAACGGTTTCAAGTCTCTACTTGGAGGATCACGCGGTCCAGAAAGGGTACAGAGTTCAGTGCCCTACAAAGGGCCCTAGTTGGGGTTATCCTACTTCAGAATCACAAAAAAAAAGTTGCTACTCAGTATTAAAATCCCTATAGAACTACTTCGAAACCCTAAACCCTACACCCTATATAAGCCCTAAACTACCACACAACCCTACTCCATAGCTTAAGTCACCCGGTCTCCTAAGAAGGTGCGCCGCGAAGTCAGATTTGAGAATCTCTAAGCTCGAGTCGTGCGTGGTCTCTAGGAGCCTTACATGAAGGGTTTTGGGTTTAGGGTTTTAGGGTTTGTGGTTTAGGGCTGGTATGTTCCCCTGTTTCAGGGGACAGGTCTTTTTGTAAACCCCACGACAGAAGCATCAAGAAGATTCCCTATCCCTTTGCTTCTCGGAAACCGAGCAGCCCGAATCCCCATAAAGCCTGTCTGGAATCTCTGCGCTCTATGTGAAACCTACAACCGTAGATGACAACCTTTATTTTTCAAACCGAAACCCCCAGACCCTAAGAAAGCCTTTCATATCCAATCTAAACCCTAAACCCTAAACCCCTACAGCTTCATTTGTTTTCAGGGCGAACCTCTTTCTCTCTCTCGTGTGGTCTCGCGGACGTTTACAGTAACTTGCGCCAGGTCCAGCGCTGGCAAGTTCGAGGAGGCGAGAACACCTCTGTGAGTTAAGGGTTTAGGGTTATTAGGGTTTAGGGTTCAGGGTTTAAAGTTTAGGGTTTAGGGTTTATGGTTCAGGGTTCAGGGTTCAGGGTTTAGGGTTTAGGGTTTAGGGTTTACGGTGCAGGCTTACTTGGGGGCCTAGACCTCAATACACCCTAACCCCTGAAAACCCACAAAAAACACAATTCAATCAACAACCCCAAGCCCTAAACCCTGAACCCACCCATAATGATCACGTGACCACATTGTTATTGTGATTGTTAGTATTCTTAGTAGTATTAGTATATTGTATTTTCATTATTATTGTTCTTACTATTGTTGTTCTTATTCTGATTCTTATTCTTATTATTTTTCTTGTGTTTATTGTTATGATTATTTTTGTATTACTATTGTGTGCTATAGAGCGCGTAACACGATTCCAAGGGCACGTCTTTGCTGGTGTACGCAAGAATCGAAAAGTCATGTGTGCCCTTGCTTCACTCGCTTCCTTCTAGTTTAGGGTTTAGAGTTTAAGGTTTAGGGTTTAGGGTTTAGGGCTAGTATACTATGACAGCTCACTTAATGCATGATGGTGCTCACGGGGCAGTTACAATAGGAAACAAATCAAAGACCCAGATGTACACGGTCTACTAGTACAGGTAACCGCCCAAGAACACCAGGAGTTAGCTGATGGGTGAACAAGGCAAGGCTGTGATACAGAGGCAAAAAGAGGTCATTCGGAAGGGTCTTTGGGAGGAGAGAGCGGTTAACGTTCACTTGTCCTTTCGTACACCTTCAAACTCATGACACCTTATCTGCCCAAGAGTCCGTCCATGAAGAGCACCCACGAAAGGCCAGGATTTTCGATGTTTAGGGTGCGCGAGGGGTAGGAAGAGACTCAGGGCCCCAAGCCTCGCAAACCATACACCGCTTGAAATTCTAGAGCTGTAGGGTTTTGGGTTGTTCAAGCTGAGGCTTTTCTGGAACACCCTAAGCCCTAAACCCTTAAACCCTAAACCCCTAAACCCCCCTAACCCAAAGACCCCTGAACTGGGGTCCTAAGTGCGATATCTTAGCCTCATACGTCCCTTAGCTACAGTTACGAAGACCCAGAGTAGGCCCTTATTCCCGTTTAGGTTCCCTTAGAAGCCCCTTTAAACCACACAGGGTACCCACTTTGGTTTCTAGGTGACTCTTGTGTCTAGTAGGCCTAAGCCCTAAATTCTAAATGTCCAACCCTTAGGCCCTAAGCCCTAAGCCCTCAGCCCTAAGCCCTAAGCCCTAAGCCCTAAGCCCACAACCCCATCCCTTCTTGAAATACTGCGACCTTGCTGTGCCCCTGGCAAGCGAGGATCCAGCTTCCACCACTTCCCCCGGTGCCACCACAGAAGAGTTTAGGGTTTAGGGTTTAGGGTTTAATTAGGGTTTAGGGTTTAGGGTTTAGGGTTTAGGGTTTAGGGTTTAGGGTTTAGGGTGTGTCACATGCTCCGCGCACACCACCACGCAAGGCGTGTGTTGTGGTGTGCGCCAAGGTTCACGTCCTCTCCCAACCCACCCACCCAGTTTATGACCTTGGTCGGGTTTAGGGTTTTTATATAGTTTGTTGTCGCGGCTCTCCGGGAGGGAGGAGCCCCAAAAGGCTCAGAATCTGTCCGGGAGGAGCCCCAAAAGGCTCAGAAACTGTCCGGGAGGAGCCCCAAAAAGGCTCAGAAACTGTCCGGGAGGAGCCCAAAAAGGCTCAGGAGGAGCCCAAAAGGCTCAGAAACTGTCCGGGAGGAGCTCAGAAACTGTCCGGGACAAGCCCCAAAAAACTCAGAAACTGTCCGGGAGGAGCCTCAGAAACTGTCCGGGAGGAGCCCCAAAAGGCTCAGAAATTGTCCGGGAGGAGCCCAAAAAGGCTCAGAAAGTGTCCGGGAGGAGCCCAAAAAGGCAAAAGGCTCAGAAACTGTCCGGGAGGAACCCAAAAAAGGCTCGGAAAGTGTCCGGGAGGAGCCCAACAAGGCAAAAGGCTCAGAAACTGTCCGGGAGGAGCCCAAAAAAGGCTCAGAAACTGTCCGGGAGGAGCCCAAAAAGGCTCAGGAGGAGGCTCAGAAACTGTCCGGGAGGAGCCCAAAAAGGCTCAGAAACTGTCCGGGAGGAGCCCCAAAAGGCTCAGAAACTGTCCGGGAGGAGCCCAAAAAGGGCTCAGAAACTGTCCGGGACAAGCCCCAGAAAACTCAGAAACTGTCCGGGAGGAGTCCGGGAGGAGCCCCAAAAGGCTCAGAAACTGTCCGGGAGGAGCCCCAAAAAGGCTCAGAAACTGTCCGGGAGGAGCCCAAAAAGGCTCAGAAATTGTCCGGGAGGAGCCCAAAAAGGCTCAGGAGGAGCCCCACAAGGCTCAGAAACTGTGGAGGAGCCCCAAAAGACTCAGCAACTGAGGAGAAAGGCTCAGAAACTGTCCGGGAGGAGCCTAAAAAGGCCCAGAAACGGTCTCCTAAATCCTAAATCCTAAATCCTAAATCCTAAATCCTAATCCTAAATCCTAAATCCTAAATCCTAAATCCTAAAGGATGCTCGCGACGCAAGCCCAAGGTTTAGGGTCATATACTTCTCTTATGTTCCAGCACGCCTGTCGCGTGCGCCGGCACCTTGCCGGTGCAAAACGGAGCTCCTTCGCTGCGCCTGACGCGACAGCTCCGGAGCTGGCAGGGGGCTGTAACCCCCTGCACGCTCGCTGCTGCTCATCGCAGCGCCCGCAGCTCGCTTCAGTTTAGGGTTTAGGGCATAGCGCAAAGCCGGTGCTGGACTGCCCAGCCTGGGCCAAGGGACCTGGGCTTGAATCAGTGGCTTTTTCGAGAGAGGTGCCAAGAACAGCCCAGACATGGCCCTTGTTTCGGGATTTGGAGGGCGAGGGGAGGGTGGGGTTCAGGGTTTGGGGTTATTAAAGTTTGGGGGTTTAGGGTTTGGGTGTCAGGATTTAGGGTTTAGCCGGGGAAGCGGGGGGGGAAGCCTCAACCCTAAGCTCCTAAACCATTGAGAAAAGCCGCAGGCAGTGGTTGGCTGGAGCCGCGTGCTGGATCTTGACAAGGAATGCTTTCAGGCCTCCAGGGGGAGCTTTAGAAGCCCTAAATCATAAACCCTTACACCCTACCCGGTTTAAACCCCTTTAAACGGTGTAGAACCCTTTTAAGCCGTTTAAACCCTAATGAACCCTAAAAAACCCTACCCGTTTAAACCCTTTAAACGGTTTAAAACCCTGTTAAGCCCTTTAAAGCCGTTTAAACCCTTTAAATCCTAAAAAACCCTCAAACCCTAAAACGCCCTAAAAACCCTTTTAAGCCCTTTAAAGCCCGTTTAAGCCCTAATAAACCCTCAACAAAACCTTTAAACCCCGCAAACCCCCAAGAAGCACCTCAGGCACCTCTACCACCTCTAAGGCATCAAGACCCCCCCCCCCCCCCCTTAGGGTTTAGGGTTTAGGGTTTAGGGTTTAGGGTTTAGGGTTTAGGGTTTAGGGGTCCCCCCCCCCCACCCCCAGAAAGCTCCTTCGTAGCTCAGTAGGTGAACTTCTGATGTTTGGGTTTAGGCTTCAGCGTGTAGGGTGTAGGATTCAGGGTAGGGTCCATGGCTGAGGGTTTCGGGCTTGCGAGAAGGCGTTTCAAATTGACGCCGGAGTCTCTTTCGGTGAGCCGTGCGCTCGTTTTGGGCGCTCTTTATAGCACGTCCTCATTACAAGAGACCATTGTTTAGAGAGCCATGTCATCCCGACAAACCCTCGCACCGAAACGCTGGCCCCTCCCCCTTGATTACCCTAAACCCTAAACCCCAAACCCTATGCGTACTGTCTTTCATCAGGTCTTAAAGGCCATATAGCGGTCGATGAGGGTAGTTTTGTGTATTCAGCTGAGAAACAATCGAAGCACCTGCGTTGCATTGCATTTTGGTCCACGGTGCAGGGGGAAATGTCACGGAAAAGCAAAAATAGGAAAAACAATTCCGGGCTTAGGGTTTAGGGTTTAGGGTATAGGACACCCGCAGCGTGCATCAACTTCCGCGTAGTCTTCTCTTGACTGCTTCTTCTGCTGACCGCTTGCGTTTTTTTGTTGATATCTACGGGCTCTCCACACCCCCTCCCCAAACAATCGGCGATTGGGAATTTGCCGGTTTTTCCTTGGAAAGCCCACTAACTTCCCACATGTACAAGTCAGTACTAGAATTTGCTGTGGAGATCGGCAATTGCCGAAAAGATAAGGTCCCATGTATGTTCATGTCAAAGGGTCTCTTTCTTAACCTAGCCAAACTTGTGTTAAGTTTAATGGTACTTGCATCATTTCTGGAAGGCTCATGTTTCATCTAAGTCGAGCTTACAGCGGTTTGTTTAGCGTGCTACCGCTTCCTGGAAGGCTATCATGACCCTAACCTCATAAGGGCCCTAAACCCCTACACACCCTGACCCCTAACAGCCTACACCCCAGCACTCCAACACCCCAAACCCTAAACCCGCAACCTCTAACCCCTAACCCCCTAAACTAAACCCTGAACCCTGAACCCTGAACCCTAAACCCTAAACCCTAAACCCTAAACCCTAAACCCTAGCCCTAAACCCTAAACCCCCTAAACCCCCCTAAACCCCCCTGAAGACTGCGCTGGGCCAGGCTTGGCTGCAACGTGGCGCGGCTCACGGGGCTGTGGGCCGCTTGGGTGAGGCCTTGGTTGTGTAGGGTTTAGCGTTTTAGGGGTTTAGAGTTTAGGGCTAGGGTTTAGGGTTTCGGGTTTAGGGTTTAGGGTTTAGGTTTTAGGGTTTAGGGTTTGGGGTTCGGGTTTCATGGTTTAGGGTTTAGGGTTTAGGGATGCAGAGTTTCGGGATTCAGGGTTTAGGGATTTAGGGTTTAGGGTTTTAGTTAGGGTTTCAGGGTTGAAAGGTTTTCAAGTTTTAGGGCTATAGGGTTTAAGGTATTTGAGTCGATATTTGGAGTCCTTTATTTTCCTAAACCCCCAAGTAAGAATCCCAAAGAAGGGTACCCTTGTTAGAATATGGTTACCGGGCTACCAAGGGTGTAAAACGACTTAGCAGGTGATCGCCTCCTGGAAATCACGCTCCTATACGCCTTGTGAATATCTCCCTGGCGAATGGAGTGGAAGAAGATGCATGTTAGAATGACCCTAAGGATCCATGTACCTATATAGTGTATACTTGGGCCTTAAAGGGGCTCCTGTATAGTAGCTTTAGGGCCCAAGTATCTACTATATAGGTACATGGATCCTTTGGGTGAGTCTGTGCATGTTGATTTCATGGGTTCGCCTTTCGCACAAGAAACCGCTATAAGAACAGGGAACAAAGGAAGAACACGCTAACTTCCTTGTAATCATTTCCAAGTTTATGGTTCGTTGGTGTACGAAATACAGGGCGGGGGCGTGCAGGCTGGTCCGGGGTAGGTTCCTACTTGGCCCTAACCCGAAACCATTAGACCCTAATCCCAAAAAAAAACCTAAACTCCCAAACCCCAAACCCTAAACCCTTGAAGCAACAAACCCCTCAAACTCCAAGCCCCAAAGCCCTGAAACCCCAAAACCCAAAGCCCGGCAGCTAGGACCCGGAGTAGGCCCTTATTCCGTTTAGGCTTTGCGTACCCTTTTCAGCCCCTTTCAATCAAATGGGGGGTTACTCTTGGGTCTAGTAGGCCTAACAAACCCCAAACCCCAAACCCTAAACCCCAAACCCTAAGCCTTAAGCCCCAAACCCTAAGCCCCAAACCCTAAACCCTAAGCCCTAAACCCTAAACCCCAAACCCTAAACCCTAAACCCTAAACCCTAAACCCTAAACCCTAAACCCTAAACCCTAAACCGCGGCCTTGCGGCGAGGCCGACCGCGACTTTGCCGAGGCGCTCTGTCGGTCCGGGAGCGATCAGGCCGGGCCAGGGCTTGGGGTTTAGGGTTTAGGGTTTAGGGTTTAGGGTTTAGGGTTTAGGGTTTAGGGTTTAGGGTTTAGGGTTTAGGGTTTAGGGTTTAGGGTTTAGGATGTTACGTGTATAGGGGCTTCCCTAAGGACCTACCTTAATGCACACCACCGGCCTGCGCACTGCCTGTAGCCCCTTGCTTGTGGGGCTACAGGCAAGCATGTTGGTATTCATTGTCGGCCCAACACCTCCCAACATGGATCGCAGACTAGGGTTTAGGGTTTAGGGTTTAGGGTTTAGGGTTTAGGGTTTAGGGTTTAGGGTTTAGGGTTTAGGGTTAAGCGACTCTTAACACACCTCAAGAACTGAAACCTTGAAGCCCTGAACCGCAAATCCAACTACCCAAAAATTCTAGACCTGACAGCCCAAAACCCCGAACCCTAGGTCTAACAACCCTAAACCTTACAACCCAAAGCCCCAAATCTAACAACCCTGAACCCTGCAACCCAAAACCCTAAACCCCTAAACCGAACAATCGTAAACCCTAAACCCTATGAATTCTCAACCTAACAGTCCGAAAACCTCAAATCTAACCCAAATCCAACAACCCAAAACCTTACAACCTAAAGGCCCTACACCCAGAAGCCTAAAGCCCTAAACTGAAAAGCCCTAAACCTTAAATCCTATGAACTCTCAACCTTACAACCCTAAACCCTAAACCCTAAACCACCATCAGGAGCGCTCCAGCGTTCTCTTCTCGCGCGGGTCCGCGCACAGCGACGCCGGGAATGAGGCCCCCGCCTGCCATGAAGAGGGTTAGGGTTGAGGGTTTAGGGTTTAGGGTCAAACCCAGAACCCGAAACCCCTTATTATGGGGGGTCGGAAAATGTACTGTCACAGTCTTCCGTCATAGTCCCCATAGAGTTGTACTATACTGTCCCCCAATAATGAAGAACCCTAGACCCCAAGCCCTAAACCCAAAACCCTAAACCCGAAGGCCCCGATGTTATAGGGTCTCAAGGGTTGCGGGCATGGGTTCGAGGGACTTCTAGGGGCCCTTAATCTTATTGCCCTTTTAACACCTATAGTATATGCCTTATATAGTCTCTATGTTTTTCTTCCTAAGTAGCCCCCAAATAACCCCTAAAAAGCCCCTAAGGTCCCTTATAAGGTTCCCTCCTTTACTCCTTGATGGGGGTAGGGGCTTGGGCTTAGGAGTTCGGAGGGAATTGGCGAGTTAGTTCGATCGCATTCTCCCCTGGTCTAGGGTTGGGCTCCCCAGTAGACTTCAGGAAGTAGGGTTTGCGGTTTAGGGTTGGGGGTTTAGGGTTTCTCAAAACCCCAAACCCTAATCGAGTTAATGATTTCCATTGTGGGCTCTTTGGGTGAAGGGTTTCCCGGACCCTGACCCTAATAGCTGAACCCTACATCCTAAACGAAACCTCAACCCTAAACCCTAATCTTACCCTAAACGCACCTAAACCCTGCACCAACCCTAAACCCTAAATTGCCAAGCCGTGAACTTACCCTAAACCCTAAAACCTAAGCCCATCACAGCCCCAAAGCCCTAAACAAACATATACCCTAAACCCTAAATTGCTAACCCAGAACGAACCCTAAGCCTTGAACTCTAAACACTGAACCTACCCTAGGCCCTAAACCCTAAACCCCAAACCCCTTTCACCTAAAAATTGCCCTTTCGGCGCAGGCCCGGGCGCTGGCGGATTTCAGCGAGGTCCCAGGGGCCTCTTGGGATTCGACGGGGACATGTTTGTTGTTTCTTAGAAACAAGGGGTTTAGGGTTTAGGCTTTCGGGTTTAAGGTTTAGTGTGTGTGTGTAGGGTTTTGGGCTTTCGGATTTAGGGTTTTAGGGTTTTAGGGTTTTAGGGTTTTATGGTTTTAGGGTTTGAGGGTTTCTAGGTTTCTGGGTTTAAGAGTTTCATGGTTTTAGGGTTTTAGGGTTTAGGGTTTTAGGGTTTTGGGGTTTTGGGGTTTTGGTGTTTTGGTGTTTTGGGTTTTTGGGGTTTTGTTTTTTTGGGGTTTTAGTGTTTAGGTTGTTTATGGTTTTGGGGTTTTGGGGTTTTGGTGGTTTGAGGTTTTAGGGTTTTAGGGTTTAGGGCTGCGGTTTAGGGGAGTCGAGGGGGTTATTTGGGCGTTAGGTTTAGGATTTCTGGTCTTTGGGGTTGTGACTTTGGGTTTGGGGTTTAGGTACGCATATTGATTTTCCTGTAACAAGGATCCCTGACCGACAAGTACCTTGCACAGCCTGAGCCCAAAACCCTAAATCTCAAATCTCCTGCCCCGTAGGGCCCCTAGCGGTTCTGCTAGGGTCGAGGGTTTAGGGCTTTGCCTTTAGTTGGGGTGTACATGATGTAGGGCTTCACTGTCTGCCAGCAAAGGCCCCCTTTGCTACCTTGAGGTTTGGGTTTCAGGATAGGGGTTCACGGTTGAGGGTTTAGGGTTTAAGGGAGACAGCTCCAGATACGGAACTTGTAGCCTAAGTTTTCATACTTGTCGCCCCTTATGATTCTCGTAGTCGCACTACATCTCAGGGCCAAGAAAGTTCCGAGCTATGGGGCATCCAACCCTAAACCCTAAACCCTAAAAAGCCCATGCGCAGTAGCGGAGTTCTCGGTGATGCCGTTGTCCCTACACGCTGGCTAACGGAGCACTTAATGCCCCGCCGGTATAGATAAAGTACTTTTAGTATGCCGGAGGAGGGCCGCAGGCTTTTGCATTTCCGTGTTTAGGGTTTAGGGTTAGGGTTCAGGGTTTAGGGTTTAGGGTTTAGGATTTAGGGTTTAGGGGCTCACATGTTGTGTCGGGCATCTACCATGGAGGAGGGTGGTGGCATGTTAGAAGTTCTGAAAGCTGGTGGGTCGAACTACCGGCCCGGCCCAGTACCCTACGTTTTTGGGTTGAGGGTTTAGGGTTTTTAAGGTTCAGGGTTAGGGTTCAGGGTTTTGGGTTTAGGCCCTTCGCTTTGAAACCCGCTAAACGCACGAAGGGCCCCGATCATCCTCAAACCCCTTCTTCTAAACCCCAATAATCCTAGGTAGGATAAGGGGGACCCTGAAAAGGGAACCCTTCTCAATCCTCTTCTGGCTTTCTTGAACAAGGACCTTATTCAGAGGGTCAATATCCCCAAGGGTGACCCTAATCCTATCCCCTAATTAAGCGCAACGATAGGCCCCCATTGTTCTTCCAATCTATTCATCAAAGTGTTGTTTTAATGTTCATGTACTTTCAATATTTTCTTTGTTCTTCGAATATTCTTTATTCAGGAAGGAGCCGGCTTTCTGTGCAGCGCGAGTGTGTTTTTAACACGTGCTTCGGGTTTGGGGTTGAATTAGGCTTGATTGTTAAAATCACTTAGAGCAAGGACGGACCCCTGTACTACAGCGAACTGTAGTAGATAAGAGTAGCTTATGCCCCAATTTGGGTCCCGCATAGCTCTACTCGTAACCAAAACGTAACCAGGAGGGGCCCTAAAGCCTAGTCGTGCACAAGCACGTCTAGCCCACCCCACACGATGCCCGCCAAGCACACCGAGCCACGGTCCAGCTTGGGTCTCATCGCGATGCCCTCTTGGACTTTGCGAGTGGATGGGCCACACTGCGCCAAAGCGTTTCCCCTGTCGGTCCTCTGCGCTTTCCAGATGAGTCATTGTGCGCGCAGTGGCGAGGCAGATTTCGGTGGATGTGCCCCGAGCAAGGAGCACGTTGAACCGCCTGAGAATCGTGGAAAAGTGCATGGGGGCTATGATGGTGAACTGTGCCGACACTGGCACCTTGGTTCCCTTTGAGCCATTGGATGTCTGCTGCACCCTGTGGCAGACGAAGTCGCACTGCCGCTTTTGTCTAGGCTAAACCCTAAACCCTAAACCCTGAACCCTGAACGCTAAACCCTAAACCCTAAACCCTAAACCTAGGCACAGACAAGAAGCAATGCCGAATCGGAGCGCAAGGCCGCCAAGACGCCCCAAATCGGCTGGACAAGCTGAAGCCTTTTCGCAGAGCAGACGAACTCAAGCACCCTTCCCGTTTTCGAAATCTTGAATGCCCTAAACCCTGAACCCTGATCCCTCAACCCTCAACCCTAAGCCCTAAACCCTGCCTCTTCTTTCAAGGTTGTTACTAAAGCCAAAGCCCTATATGCCCTAAACCCCGAACGGAAGCTCGGGGAGCAGGTTCTGCAACTGGAGCCGGACCGCCTAGAAGCCTGGCTAAGCTGCTCGGCAGACGCAGTTTAGGATTTAGGGTTTAGGGTTCAGGGTTCAGGGTTCAGGGTTTAGGGTTTAGGGTTTAGGGTTAGGGTTTAGGGTTTAGGGTTTAGGGTTTAGGGTTTAGGGTTTAGGGTTTAGGGTTTAGGGTTTAGGGTTTAGGGTATCCTCCTCCTTTTTGTCCGGGGCCGGGGAGGGGGGGTTGGATTCGGTTATAAGGCTGAGGGTTATGGGCTCCCAAAATCCTGAACCTTAGGCCTCAAAAACCTTACACCCGAAGCCCACCTTAAACCCTAAACCTTTAAACCTTTAAACCCTTAAACCCTCAAACCCTTAAACCCCTAAACCCCTAAACCCTTATACCCTTAAACCCTTAAACCCTTAAACCCTTAAACCCTTAAACCCTTGAACCCTTAAACCCTTAAACCCTAAAACCCTTAAACCCTTAAACCCTTATATAAACCCTGAACCCTTTCAAACTCTTACACCCTTAAACCCTTAATTAAACCCGCTTAACCCTCAATTCTAAACCCTAAATTCCAAATCCCAAGCCCGAACCCCCAAACCCGCAACCCCTCAGGGAGCAACAGCGGGCCGAAACCCCTTGGGCGCAACATGTTCAGGGTTTTGGGGTTTAGGGTTTAGGGCTAGGGTTTAGGATTTAGGGTTTAGGGTTTAGGGTTTAGGGTTTAGGGTTTAGGGTTTAGGGTTTATAGGGCTTAGGGATCCCATGCCGAGGTCGCGGTACCACGTTCCTCTGCCAGGACAACCTCGAAGCGGCCTCCGCAGACGCGGAGGCCCCCGGCAGGGTTTAGCTGTGATGAGGGTTTGGGTTTTGTGGGCTTGGGGTTTAGGGTTTAGGGTTTAGGGTTTAGGGTTTTGGGATGATCAGGGTTCGGGGTTTTGGGGTTTCGGTTTCAGGGACCTACAACACCTCCAGGCTCGCAAGCTCATGTCGTGTACAGGGGCCTTAAATTCGGATTTCAGCCCTTAACGTCAGAACTTTTCAGACCGTCTGCGTGGACAACCTTTTAGACAGAGTATGTCTGCGAGGTGCTATTCGAACAAGGTACCCGGCCAAACACACCAAATCGGACCATTCGGTACCTATCGTCGCAGTTTGCAATGCCAAGAGTGCACCCCCTGAGGCAGAATCCCCCCTAAACACCCTGAACCCTAAACCCTAAACTCTAAACCTCCCACCTGCCTCCCGCCTGTAGGCCGCCCTCAAGCTACCGGGCGACAGTGCCGCCGCTTGGGGTTTGCTGGGCGTGGGGGCCTCAGCTCTGCGTTCGGGCTTTAGGGGTTTAGGGTTTACTTGGAGGTTCATGGGTACTTATAACCCCAATTCTGACTGTACTTGTAAGTCCCCATAAGTCCCCTAAGTAGGTTATGAGTAGATTTATCACTGTGGTTATAAGTACCCATGAACCTCCAAGTATTGAGGGAGCTATTGAGTTTTAGGGGTTCTAGGGGTTTAGGGCTTGTAGTTGGTCTAGGTATATAGGGCAACTTTCTGTATCCCTTTTCGCAATGACATTCACGAAGATTTTTCAGAGGGTTTAAAGGGCCCATCTAGGCAGGAGGGTGGGAGGGGAGGGCTTGGGATTCAGAGCTTCTACGTATCTTCAACCGTAACAACCTGCCCTAGGGACCCATGGACAGATAAGCCCTAAGTGCCCTAAGCCTGAAGCCCTATCCTCAGCTTTTAGTCCTAAGAGTCCTAAGAGCCCTAAGAGCCCTAAGAGCCCTAAGAGGCCTAAGCCCTCAGCCTCGCGGTGTCTGTACTCACTCCTGGGAGAGCCTCCAACGAGGCTTGACAAACGCGAAGCAAGTGAGCATGCAGTTTTTTTCTTGGCCGAGTTGGACTGCAATTCGAGCAGGCTTTCCGGACGGCAAGCTCTGCATTTGGGCCTTCGTTCGAGAATCTTTCCGACCTTCATGACAGACATCCGCATCAATCGGGCGAACTGGCATCTGATCTGCGAGGACGATGCCTGGATGACATGGCTCCTGGAGCGGCTGCATGACTGGTGCGCAGGTGGTTGCTTCAGCAAACGTCCTCAGCACTGCAAAAGCCCTGAATCCCTGAAGCCCTGAAGCCCTGAAGCCCTGAAGCCCTGAAGCCCTGAAGCCCTAAGCCCTAAGCCCGAAGCCCTGAAGCCCTGAAGCCCTAGGCCCTAGGCCCTAGGCTTGTTGGCAACTACCTGGGTGTTTGGGAACCTGCGTTCTGCACTAGACCCTTAAGCTCTTAAACCCCCTAAACCCCTAAACCCTGTAACGCCTAAACCCTAAACCCTAAACCCTAAACCCGAAACCCTAAACCCTAAACCCCAAACCCCAAACCCCAAACCCTAAACCCTAAACCCTAAACCCTAAACCCTAAACCCTAAACCCTACCTAACCCCTAAACCCTAAACCCCTAAACCTCTGGAGTCGAGATTGGCTGCCCAGGCCGTCCGGCAGCGACAGGGCCGCTTCCCCGATTCTGTGGATGCCTGCCGGGGACCCTGGCTCACAAACGGTTTAAGGTTTAAGGTTTAAGGTTTAAGGTTTAAGGTTTAGGGTTTAGGGTTTAGGGTTTAGGGTTTAGGGTTTAGGGTTTAGGGTTTAAGATCTAGGGTTTATAAGGTTTAAGGTTTAGGGGTTTAAGGTTTTGGGTTTTGGGTTTTGGGTTTTGGGGCCTAGGGCCCTGAAGAGAGAGAGAGAGAGAGAGAGAGACGGAGCAAACTGTTTCTGGTGTTGGGTTCAGGGTTCAGGGTTTTTGGGGTTAGGGTTTCGGGTTTAGGGTTGAGGGGGTTTTCGGTGTTTTGGGGGGCTTCGTTTTTTTTTTTGGGGCGGGGGGGGGGGGGGGGGCCTCAACCCCCTCAACCCCTCAACCCCTCAAAGCCCTTCAACCCCAAAGCCCTAAGCCCAAAACCCAAAACCCTAAACCCTAAACCCTAAACCCTAAACCCTAAACCCTAAACCCTAAACCCTAAACCCTAAACCCTAAACCCTAAACCCTAAACCCTAAACCAAGCCTTTCGAGGCAAGAGGGCTTTGGAGTTGGACCCCGAGCTGTCATGGGTGGAGAACTGCTTGGAGGTGGACCAGGGATGCCTCCAGCTAGGGGCTGTAGGGTTTAGGGTTTAGGGTTTACTTAGGGTTTAGGGTTTAGGGTTTCGGGGCTGTAGGGCTGAGAGAGTTTGGGGCTTAGAGGGTTTAGGGCTTCTTAAGGTTTCGGGCGTAATCCGTTCCCCCATATATTAATCGCCCCCCCCCCGGCCCTTCCCCCCCCCCAAATAGAAACTCGAAATGTGTTTCTATTATGAGGAGGATGTTTGTATCCAAATGTCACGTTTGGGGTCTAAAGGGTTCAGGGTCTAGGCTTCAGGGTTTGGAGGGTTTCAGTAATTACTTAAGTAATTAATTTGGGTGTAGAGACTTTGAGGCTTTCGGGAGCCCTCAACCCACCCCCGACAATTCGGAATAGGGTCTTAAAGGCGGGGTCGGTTTCGGCAGGATTTTCCGGAAAGTGTTTTTTTTTTTTTTTATAAATTCAGCGGGTATTTAACAAGAGGACGAAGGGATTAGAGAGTTTAGGGCTTCTTAGGGCTAAGCGCATAGAGAGCCTGGGGGATTCTTATTGTTTGGCTTGGAGAGCTTCTATAGGGCCGAGCCCTCAGGGTTTCTGAGGGCCTAGGGCTTCTTTATGGGCTTCTTTATGGGTTTCTTAATTGTGGTCCCCTACCTTCTTCACAAGGTTCTGCGGTATGGGCCCTTGGGTTTTATAGGGTATATATACAGGGGTATCTAAGAGGTCCCCTTTTTCAGGGCCCGTGCTGCGGCACCATGTACCTACCCTCAGATAGGCTAGGACCCAGGGCAGGCCCCGATTCTTTTTTGCGGGTTTCGGTCCCTTTAACCCAAAAAGGGCACCCTTTTCGTTCCCAGGTTACTCTCGGGCCCCCAAACCCAAGACCCTAAACCCTCAACCCTAAACCCTAAACCCTAAACCGCGGTTATGAACGGTTCAGGGCTGAGGGCTTGGTGTTTTGGGGGCTCTGGGTCTTTAAGGGCTGAGGGAGCTTCAGCCTTTGGTCGTTACGCAAATTGCAGGGCCTATTTTTTTTCCAGGGGTTTTGTGTTTAGGGTTTAGGATTTCAGGGCATTTAAGGGGTTAAGGTTTAGGGCATGGGGGTTTGGGGTTTGTGGGCTTTGGAATGCAGGGTTTTCAGAGAAGCGTCGGCAGCAAAACAGAGTGCTTGCTTCTTGTGGTCAGGTTCAGAGTCCCAATCGGGGAGTCGCCTGAGCCTTTGATCCCAAGCCCACACCGAAAATGGACCCGGTTTACTTCGAAAGGACTGTGCATCTTGTGGTCTATAAAGCTCAGTCCATGGAACTGCTGCGACCTGTAGACGAGGTACGTGATCACAACAGACCCAAGCCAAACGAAAGTGCCCCGGTTTAGGGCCTAGGGTTCAGGGTTCAGGGTTTAGGGTTCAGGGTTTAGCGTTTAGGGCTTAGGGCTTAGGGCTTAGGGTTTAGCATGAGTCATGCAAGGCATCGCTGGCAGAGATGGAGGACGCTGCCCTTCCATTCCCGTGAACCCGAAAACCGATACCAAGCTGCTTCTTCTTGGGGTTGGTGGGTTAGTTTTTTGCTTTTTTGGCGGGGGTGGGGGGGCGGGGGTGGGGGGGGGGGGGGGGGGGTATTTTATGCACAGTGTTTTTTTTGGTTTTATAATTCTGGTACGTGGGCACGTGTCCGTCGCTGTGCCCGGGCCTTCAAGGATGTAATTCTTGGCGGCTTTTGTCCGTCCACCACCCGCTCTTCCTGCACTCCCCTTCTCTATCCACAAGAAACCCTGAACCCGAAACCCTGAACCCTGAACCCTAAACCCTAATCCTGAATCCGAACCCTAAACCTGAATCCCTAAACCCTAAGCCTAGACCACTAAAAGCCTGGGCGAAGCGCCGAGATTGCCTTGTAGATGCCTCCACTCTGCAAGGACGAATCCGACGGCTGAGCTGCGTTTGAGGGGTTTAGGGTTTAGGGTTTAGGGACCCTAAACCCTAAACCCTAAACCCTAAACCCTAAACCCTAAGCTTCAGGTTTTATGCCATTTTATAGTCCATTCAAGGTCTTTGGCGGCGGTACGATTGCACCAGAACCCCGACATTGACCTTGTCTTTACCTGGGAAGCACTTTACCTACAGCTTTGTGGGTTATACCTACTATATTCAGCGTAGTCACTGATAAACTGTAGGTAAACAGGGTTTAGGGTTTAGGGTCCAGGGTTTAACGGTTAAGGGTTTAGGGTTTAGGGTTTAGGGTTTAGGGTTTAGGGTCCAGGGTTTAACGGTTAAGGGTTTAGGGTTTAGTCCCATGTGCTTGTTGTCTTAGCAAGCCCACGAAGCCATCGGCCTGGGCTTGAACGTCGCCTGCGTCAACTTCGCGCCCTTTTAACGCCGTAGACCCGTCTCCCCTACTTCAGGGTTTTGGGTTTAGGGTTTAGGGACCCTAAACCCTGAAACCCTAAACCCTAAATCTTCAGTTCTAGGGGTGACCCATGATGGCTAGAAATGATTTGGGTTGAGATAGTGGTATAAACCCTGGATTCTAAATCCTTGAGCCTAAGCCCGAAACCACCACATATTTCATCCCGCCAAAGCGCGGGGAAGGCTTCCAAAAGCGAGCCCACGACCGAGCGCGAACACGGGAGAAAGTGGTGTTTGGGGTTTAGTTAGGGCTTAGAGTTTTTGGGTTGAGGGCTTTGTGGGCTTGTTGTTTAGGGTTCAGGTTTTGTGGGTGCAGGGTTTAGTTTGGGTGCCCTGTTTTTTTTTTCCAAAAAGGAATCAGCTTCATG
This sequence comes from Symbiodinium natans, assembly GCA_905221605.1. Taxonomy (NCBI): domain Eukaryota; class Dinophyceae; order Suessiales; family Symbiodiniaceae; genus Symbiodinium; species Symbiodinium natans. The sequence continues at coordinate 390,533 of CAJNDS010001480.1, forward strand.
AGATGATGAGTAGTTCGTATGCGGAATTCCGACATACCGGTTTATGGGGTTTGTAAAGGAAGGATTATCGTACGTGGTTAGGGGGTCCCCTATTTCGGACAATGCCACACATGGATTGTGGATCCTGATTTGTGATTAGGGTTTGCAGTTTCTGGCTGATCTTAGGGTAGTTTCATGGGCCCTCAATCTGGTCGCTTACCTCCTTTAGAGGGTTCTGAAGTATGGGCCCTTGTGTTTTATAGGCAAATAAGGGGTATATAAGAGGTCCCCCATTTAAGGGCCCATATTAAGGCACCAGGCACGTACCCTAAGCTAGGGCTTCTATACGGTTCAGGGTTGGGGTGATCCCTACACCCTAAACCCTAAACCCTAAACCCATTGGCGAAACGTGTGGGAAGGAGTGTCGATGATCTAACTGCGCAAGTGCCTGCGGAATTGAAGAGGTGGCTTGGAAGACTACGGGGTAGCGCTAAGGGTTGCGGCCCTTGTACTTGCATCAAGGGGTTAAGACTCGTACCCCCCAAGGTTGTACCCCTCCACGTTTCCCTTAATCTCCTCAATCTGGCCCTTATATTCCCTTAGAGGATCTTTAACAAGGCCCCCCGAACCCAAGGGTACAACCTTATAGGGTTCCGAGGTAGAGTCTATATGACTGCTAGTTTTGGAATGATCACGCATCTCCGCTCGCCGCCCCAGCATCGCTTCAGGATTTTTTCATTTTCAAAAGGGCGCCAGCTGTAGTTCACTCTAAACCCTAAACCCTAAACCCGAAACAGCTGGCCCCTTCTCTTTGGCTTTGTAAAGCGGCCCCCCTCTGCGCGCTTAAAGCGTGTTTGGAGGCCCTTGAATCTTGTTCTCAGGGTTCCTGGTGGCACCCGTCCACCGGGGCCATCTGAAAGCGATGTTTCCCGCGATGTCCGTCCGCATGGTGCACTTGCACTGCTGCCTGCTGGTGCTGCGCCTCTTGGTTCGGCAAGGGTTTAGGGTTTAGGGTTTAGGGTTTAGGGTTTCGGGTTTAGGGTTTAGGGTTTAGGGTTCAGGGTTCAGGGTTCAGGGTTCAGGGTTCAGGGTTTGGGGTTTGGGATTTAGGGTTTAGGGTTTAGGCAGGGGAGGCTAAGGATTCTAGAGCTGAGGAGTTGGGTTTGGGGTTTGTGGTGCCCCCCGCTCCCCTCCTATTTTTGATAGTGGTGCCCCAACATCTGGGGGTTTAGGGTTTAGGGTTTAGGGTTTAGGGTTTAGGGTTTAGGGTTTTTTTGATAGTGGTGCCCCAACATCTCCGTTGAAGAAGCCCGAACGTATGATCCTGTTTTGGTGCGGGGGGGGGGTGGGGGGACAAAAGGCTCTTGGTGCAGGTTCGGGTTTGGGGTTTTACTTGGGGTGGAAGTACCCTAAACCCTAAACCCTAAACCCTAAACCCTAAACCCTAAACAAGTCCTTCAACCCAAGAGCTGCAGAGCTGCAGATTTCGAGGTATGGTCTAACGGAAGCAGCCATCGCTCCAAGCTACTGCAGTCGCCCCATCAAGTGCAAAATGTGAATGTGGGTAACTAGGTTGGCTTTTGAGATGTTCGATACTTTCTGTACCTTGGGTGTATAAGGGACCCTATAGAGAAATAGATGTGATATACATATTTCTTCAAAGGGTTTGAAGGCCAACCCTGGTAGCCAAGAGCTTGATGCATCTAAGCTGCTCGCAGAAAGCTCTTGGCTCTTTGCTGCAGACTGTGACCTTCAGATGACCACAGGCGCATGAGACAAGCCCCATGGACAGATACGGGTCACAGACGGATTGCTGACCCCCGCGGCTACAAGAACCCAGAGTGTTGGAGATCCGCACACTGGAGATACGGCCGCGGGACAGACAATCACATGCCCTAGGACCTGAACAACTTCTAAACTCTTTACCGGGTCTTTGAAGAACTGTGTCTGAACCTAAACCTTGGTGGATGTTCCCCCTTATATTAACACTCCTGAATAGGGGTTATAGTACTCCCGATTATAATCCCTATTAAGGACTGCTAGTATAAGGGGGAACATCCCAACCCAAACCCCGCGCCCCTAAAACCTGCTTGTCTCAGGCGTATGGATCGCCCGAGGCACGCTGGCAGCTTCTTTTGGGAAATCCTGACATACCCCCCTGCTCGCCTACACAAAACAGTGGTGGGTTCAAGGGAGTTCTGCAACCCCACTCGACACCCCGTCAGACCCTAAACTCTACACCCTCAACTTTAAACCCTAAACCCTAAAACCTTTTCGGCACGGGAGCTTTTTCAGGCATCTCGAAGGGATACTTTGCGGGTTATCGACAGTTATCGATTCTCCACTAAATCCTAAGCCCCCAAATCCTCACTTGGAGGTGTTCAGCCCTCATCCTAATCCCTAAACCCTAAAACCCTAAACCGTTTGCCCACTTCCTGCCGAGAAAACTCAGCCAGGAAGGAGAGGTTGTTATACTGCGACCCTAAACCCTAAACCCTTAACGTTACACCCTACACCCTACACCTACCCTACCAGCCTAGACTCCCTACCAGAACGAAAGAGGACACGAAGTTACCAGAAAGGGGGGGTCGGGCCGCAAACATCACCTGCCGTGGGTTTTGGGTTCTTGAGAAGGGGGCTCTGGTGACCTGATGACCCTGAATGGGTGTAGGGTTTAGGGTTTAGGGTTTAGGGTTTAGGGTTTAGGGTTTAGGGTTTAGGGTTTAGGGTTTAGGGTTTAGGGTTTAGGGTTTAGGATCCAAGCCCCAAACCCCAAACCCTAAATCCGAACCGCTTCTTGATGTCCGTTGGCAAGGCGCCGAGTCAGCTCCAGTGGAGTCGGTGCTTCGGGTGAGTGCCGTCAGGAGCGCCAGCTGATGGGTTCTTCGGCTGTAGGGCGTTGCTTGGGTTCCCTAAACCCTGAACCCTAAACCCTAAACCCTAAAGCCTAAACCCTAAACTCCTTGTTTTGGGGGGGGGACCAAAAGGATCCCTGAAGTTGGGACCACAAAGGTTTAGGGTTTAGGGTTTAGGGTTTAGGGTTTAGGGTTTAGGTCTGAAGCCCTAAACCTAAACCTGGATTGGGCTTGTAGACCGCTGGAGGGGGTTTGGGGGTTTGGGGTTTAGGGTTCTCGGGTTTAGGGATTTAGGGTTCATGGTTTAAGGATTCAGTGTTCATGGTTTAAGGATCAGTGGTTTAGGGTTTTAGGGATTTAGAGTTTCAGGGTTTAGGGTTTTCAGGATTTAGGGTTCTAGGGATTTAGGGTTCACGGGGTTTAGGGTTTAGGGTTGCCTAAACCCTAAACCCTAAACCCTAAATTCTAAACCCTAAACCCTAAACCCTAAACCCTAAACCCTAAACCCTAAACCCTAAACCCTAAACCCTAAACCCTAAACCTTGCTTGGACAGGGGGGCAGCTCCCGCTCTGGGGCGCAAGCTGCAGACGCCAGATTGAGATCCGGTTCCTTCTTTCTAGGGCTTAGAGGGTTAGAGGGTTTAGGGTTTAGGGTTTGGGGGTTTAGGGTTTGGGGGTTTAGGGTTTGGGGGTTTAGGGTTTTGGGTTTGGGGTTTGGGGTTTGGGGTTGGGGGTTGGGGGTTTAGGGTCGGGGGTTTAGGATTTAGGGCTGGGGGTTTAGGGTTCATAGGGTTTTTAGGGTTTATAGGTTTAGGGTTTATAGGAATTAGGGATTAGGGTTTAGGGTTTGGCGTGTTGGGTACAGGGCTTATGCAGACTTTACAGGGTTTACAGCGCTTGTAGGGCTTATAGGGTTTGGGTTTAGGGTTTAGGGTTTAGGGTTTAGGGTTTAGGGTTTAGGGATTAGGGTTTAGGGTTTAGGGTTTAGGGTTTAGGGTTTAGGGCTTACAGGGTTTTCAGGGTTGACGGCGTTTGCAGGGTTTACAACGTTCATAGGTTTTATAGAGTTTATAGGGTTTACAACGTTTGTAGGGTTTATAGGGGTTTGCAGAGTTTTCAGGGTTTACAGCGTTTGTGGGTTGTTTGTGGGTTTTTTAGGGTTGTTAGGGCTTGTTTAGGGTTTTTGGGTTTGATCGGGTTGATCGGGCGTATGGGGGTTTACATGTTTTTGAGGGTTTACAGGGTTTAGAGGTTTTACAGGGTTTGTTTAGGTTTTGTTCGGGTTTACAGGGTTTACAGGGTTTTCAGGGTTTACACGGTTTATTGGGCTTATAGGGTTTATAGGGTTTGTAGGGTTTGTAGGGTTTCTAGCGTATATCGCGTTGATGGGTTTAGCGCTTCTGGGGGTGTTTAGCGCTTTTACGGGTTAGTTACAGGGTTCAAGGGTTTACAGGGCCTATGGGTTTATGCGTTTTTTACTTTTCTGATGTGTCCTTATTGGCTATGGCTTGTGGGGGTGGGATTGCGGTTGAGGGGTTTAGGGGGTCGGTTTTGGGGGTTGGGGTTTAGGGCATGGGTAGACCCACGTTTCCCCAAGCAGGTATTCTTTTCTGCCATCAGCTTCAGTACTGGAACCTTAAGCCCTAAACCCTAAACCCTAAACATGAAGCCCTTGTCCCTGCAAAAGCTCCCCCCCCCCCCCCCCCCAACGAGAAGAGCAATCCAGGCCCCACCCTACGTACGTTAGATGCCCTTAGCTACACCGCAAACCCTTCACACTACACCCTAAACCCCAGACCCTAAGCCCCACACTGGCCCCACACCCTAACCCGAGACCCTAAACTCCAAGCCCTAAACCCTAAACCCTTTCCCCCAAACCTGCGTCCTGAACCCCGAAGCCCAAACCCCAAACCCCAAACCCCAAACCCTAAACCCTAAACCCCAAACCCTAAACCCAAAGAGTCCCCATCCAGGGCTGGGAACGGGACGAGTGGCACCATGGTTCCGCAATGTCTTCCAGGCCCTCCAGTGGGACGGGGAGTCACCCCCTCCCTTGGGTTTAGGGTTTAGGGTTTAGGGTTTAGGGTTTAGGGTTTAGGGTTTAGGGTTTAGGGTTTGAGGGGGTTCAGGGTTTAAGGGGTTCGGGGTGGCCAAGAGTTTAGTGGGCTTAGTGTTTAGGTTTTATGGGTTTAAGGGTTTTTACGGTTTGGTGATTTAGTTCTTCAGATACTTAGGGTTTCAGGTCGAAGGTTTAAGGGTCTTACAGTAGGGTTTGGGGGGGGGGGGGGGGGGGGTTCAGGTGTTCGGGGTTTGGAAATTAGGGGGGGTTGAGGGCTTAACGGGTTTGGGGGTCTAGGGTTTAGGGTTTTGGGTCTAGGGTTATGGGTGTTTAGGGGGTTGGGTTCACGGGTTTGGGTGTTAGGGGTTTGGGGATTATGCTATGAGGGGTTTGGTGTTTTAGGGTATTGGGGTGAAGGGTTTATTAGGGGTTTAGGTTTTGGGGTTTAGGGTGTTTGGGGTTCAGGGTTATGAGTTTAGCAGTTAAGGGGTTGAAAGGTTTGGGGGTTTGGGCGTTTGGTGCTTCAAGGGTTTAGGGTTTATCATTTCAGAAATAGATCTAGTACTAACCCCCCCTTTCCGCCTGATGTTACCGCTACCGATTTCCGTTAGGTTTAGGGCTTGATGTTGAGGGTTCATTGTGTGGGGAGAAGGCCGGGGGGGGGGGAGGGGAGGAAGTGAGGGTGCTCATGGTTTAGGGTTTAGGGTTTAGGGTTTAGGGTTTAGGGTTTAGGGTTTAGGGTTTAGTATCATACTGGAGGGGAGCGGCATTCGGCTTCGTGGGAGGCAGAATACAGTTGAGAAAGGACAAGTCGTAGGCTGCTCATGTTCAGTGTTCCGGCATCTTGCACTGTGACATGTTCAAAGCACCCTGACACGATGTGATATCTACTCTGTGAGGTCTAGGGTTTAAGGTTCGGAGTTAAGGTTTCGGTTTAGGGTTTAGGAAGCCGCGTAGCCCTAAACCCTCTACCCGCATGTTCGACACTGCCAGGATATGTTGACGTAAGCCGGGGGCAGGCTTACTACTGGTCTTGCGCCTGGGCTCGCCTCTGCAGTGGGAAGTGGAAATATAGGGGTCGGAATAGTTACTACTAGCATTCCCGTATGGTCTCTATATATATATATACACTATAATAATCCCCCCCAAAAAAAGCTTTTCTAATTGTTTGGAGTGGCCTCCCTTAGCACCCAAAGGCCGGGTTCAGGTGTTGCGAGTATAGGATCCTCCCACAATGTCCCGCATACTATGCTGTGCGTAAGGTTTGACACTTTCGCATTCAGGGTTTGGAGAATTTGAACCAGGCATTGAGCTTCCGTTTATACAGTTCTTACAGGAGGGGGTTTCAATGGGGGTATGTAACCTAAGGTTCCCTAGTACTCCCCACGACTTCTTAAGGCTCCCCAAGCTTCCCTAATGAACTCCCTCCCTAAAGAACCCTATATTCTTTCGGTGAGTTGAGCGTTAGTCTCGAGACTCTTGTGGCTCCTGGGACAGTGTGCGCCCCGTACCCGAGTCAGATGAGGTGCCTTCTTCTGCGACGGCGGCTTTGTTCTCAGAGCACAATGCTTCGCATGCCGCGGAGAACAGCTCAGCACCCAAAACCTTGAATACCAAGCCCAAGTCAACCAACCCTACAGGGTGGGGCCCCCTAGTTATAAGTAGAGTTATAAGGGCCCTAAATTGGGTTATAAGGACCCTAAGTTAGGTAATAAGTCCCTTAACTACAGTTAGTATAGTAAGGGGGCCCCACCCTGTAAGCCCTAAGCCCTAAACCCTAAACCCGTCAACCCTGAATCATCAACCCGATTCCTGAATTCCTCAACCCACCGCGGCTACCCCAAATAACAGCCCGAAACCCCTACACTCATCTTCGAAGAGCACCCCTCGGATACTCTTTGTCCCCCCCAAATAACAGCCCGAAACCGCCACGCTCATCTTCGAAGAGCACCCCGCAGATACTCTTTTGTCCCCTTCTTATGGAGCCTGCAAAGAGGGGCCCCTGTACTACGCCAACTGAAGTTAATGAAGGGGCGCAGAACTCAGAAGTTGTATAGTTATAACTATAATTATAACCCCAATTTGGGACCCAGCTGATTAGGGGGGGAGCCCCTGCCCGCAGGTTTATGAACCCTAAACCCTAAACCCTAAACCCTGAACCCTAAACCCTAAACCCTAAACCCTCCTGTTTTGTGCAGGCCATTTGCCTTCAAGATGGGGTATGGTATGGTCGGTACCTCTGTGTCTAGAAGCCCGTTCCTACATCATCAGTTCTAACATAAACTCCTCAGCCTCAAACTTAACCCCAGCAGTCCAACAGCCCTGTAGCCCTATGCCCAGCACAAACCCCCAACCAAGCAAGACTCCACACATGTCCGATTAGGGTTTAGGCCCTCAGCCCCTAAGCCCTCAACCCTGCACCCAGCTTAGGGCCTCAGAGTACCCGGTAGGGTTGAAGTCCGCGGCGTGATGTATGTCGGCCGCCTACTTGCTGCGGTTCTGCTGCTTCTGCTGCGCGCTGGAGGCAAGTTCTCGGGCCGAATTCTACCTTAGGGTTTGGGCTTTCGGGTGGTGAGGCCTCAAAAGCCCTTGCCAGAGCTAGAGGGCTTTAGGGTTTAGGTTTTAGGGTTTAGGGCTCAGGAGCTTTCCTCGGGCTTATGGCAGACTAGGGTTTGGGGAGTCTTCTTGCCTCGCACGCGGTCCGAACACCTACAAACTGCAACACCGACAGTAGCCCAACTACTTTGGGCATATACCCCCGGAAGCCCAAACTTTAGGCGGCTTAGGGTTTAGGGTTTAGGGTTTAGGGTTTAGGGTTTAGGGTTTAGGGTTTAGGGTTTAGGCCCTAAGCTCTGCATCTTGGGGTTGACCCCAACCCTAAACCCTACACCCCAAACCGAACCCCAAGCCCGAAAGCCCAAACAGACAATTTCTAGGAAGTTTGCATGACAACCCTTTTGGTTTTGTAAACTCTCTAAGGGGATCGTGTGTGATGCAGCCAACGTCGCTGCAAGCTTTGAGTGGGGGCGCCCTCGCATCGCCTACATAATTTCGAGGCTGTCGGACGATTGGCCAAACCCATTTGTAGGATCTTCGGGCTCTCTCCTGTTCAACATTATGAGGTGGGGTAAGCCTCACTCATCCGCCTAAACGCCAGACCCTCACTCCCAAACCCTAAACCCTAAACCCCCAAGCCCTCAAGCCCGAAACCCCAAACCCTAAACCCCAAACCCCCTAAACCCTAGACCCTAAACCCTAAACCCTCAACAAGACCTCCTAGAGCCCGCTGGGGAGTATTCCCTGGGCCAGGCGTGGTGGTGACGGTGAACAGGTCTTCCAGGCCACCTGCTATGGGAGTGCGTGGGTTCGAAGAGTGCCTGCGTGGAAGAAGGGTTTAGGGTTTAGGGTTTATGGTTTAGGGTTTAGGGTTTTAGGGTTTTAGGGTTTATGGTTTATGCATTAGGGTCTCGGGTTCAGGGTTTAAGGTTCAGGGATTAATTAGGCTTGGGATGCAGACAGTCCTGAATCGGGACTATTATAGGGGGGACTATAATCCCTATTAAGGACTGTTAGTAGAACGGGCACATACTACAGGAGGGACTAAGGGACCTTCGGGGTTATTTAGGGGCTACTCTAGGTATAGAGTACAGAGGGGCTAGAAACAGCATACATGGGGCGTTTATATAGGGGAATTAAGATTAAGGGGTCCGTCCCTCCTTCTACCCCTTAAAGCAAGAGCCCCAATGCAGCCGAGTCAGTCTTCGGGCTTGGCTCATCGCTTTCAAGTCTCAGTCTCCGCCCTCGATCGCGAGCACGACCCTAAACCTATACACCCAAAACCCCAAACCCTAAACCCGAAGCCTTAAGCCCTAAACCCTAAACCCTAAACCCTTAACCCTAAACCCTAAGCCCGCGAAACCCCAACCCTAAGCCCTACCTCAGAGTTTTGCAAAAGCGGAGAGGCAGCTTCTTGTCGATGGACAGCGTTTCTTCGGGCGCGGTGCTACTCAGCCTTGAATTTATGGCTCCCTCAACCTCTCAAACCCGGAACCTCACAACCCTCAGAACCCTGAGAGCCTTAGGGGTGTAGGGCTTAACTCGGGAAGCCCTTGAAGCTAAACCCGCGAACCCCAAACCCTAAACCCTAAACACTAAACCCAACATGTAAAAGAGTTTCGGGTTTAGGGCTGATTCTTGGAGCCCTAAAACGCTGAACCCTGAAACCCTAAAGCACTGAACCCCTCAAAGAGCATCCCCATCCACGTCCCCCCCCCCCCCCCCTCCCAAAAAAACAATAAAACAGGTTCCATGTACCCAGATACAACCCTAAACCTTAAACCCTAAACCCCAAACCCTAACCCTAAATCCTAAATCCTAAACCCTAAACCCTACAAACCCTAAACCCTAGCCCCTTGAGACGGGATTCCTGTGGTACCTGGACCTAGTTGGGGTTCCGTCGCAGTTTGGGGCTCAGCTCGGGGCTTGTTAATATAAGGGATTGAGGCGCCTTTTGGGGGGGGGGGTCCCCCGCGGTTGATGACTTTATCTAGAGGTTTCTAGGGCTTCGTGTACACCCTAAACCCCTAAACCCCTAAACCCTCAACCCTAAACCCTAGGCGCTTTGGGGTTTTTGGGGCATGTAGGGTAGGAAGGCCGGCGAGAGTATCGGCCCCGTGACCCACATTGGGCTTGAAAGCCCAGAAGCCAAAAACGTCCTTCTACTTCTGCAAGGCTCTAAACCCGAAACCCTTGCCTCAGGGTTTGGGTTTAGGGCTTAGGGCTGAGGGTTTCCGGTTTAAGGTTTAGGGTTCGGGTTTATGGTTTAGGGTTTAGGGTTTAGGGAGCCTACCTCTGAGGTGTGCTACAACCCGGTGCCTGTAGGCGAAGCCTATGGAGACTGGCTGGGCTCCGACGCGACCCAGCACCTTGCCAGAGCTTTCGGACAATCAACGAACAGGGCATATAGGGTTTAGGGTTTAAGGGTTACGGGTTTGCAGCTGTTTAGGGTTTGGGGTTTAGGGTTTAGGCTTTCAACTTCAATATCCAAGCTGAATTCATAAATGGAGGCTTACGAAAAATAATAGACCCCCCAAAAGGTAGGATTCCTGGCTTGCGAAAAATAGACCCCCAAAAGGTAGGATTACTTATAATGCCGAACCGAAAAAAGGTACCCCCTAATATTGTACACCCCCAAACTTCGCCTGTCGCGTGCGCAGTGCACACCTCTGGTGCTGCAGAGTCCCGGCCCCTAAACCTTGAACAACTTTCCTAGATAACGCCTCCCTACACTCTAACACCCCAAAATACCCTATATCCTGCCCCATAACACTGCATAACCCTACATGGCCCTGAGCTCCAAAGCTTTAACTACCTACATAGAACCCCCGAAAACCCAAATCATCTAAGTAGCCCCACATCATAACCCCGAAACCCAAATCTTTGTCTCAAGTCCTAAACTTTGCTGACACCCTAAACACCCAAATTTTGTTTGATCCTAAGACTTGATCCTACGACCCACCTTCCTTTTCCTAAATAGCCCTACATACCCCTTATATCACTACATTCTAAAGCTCCAGCCCGAAATTTTGCTGATTCCCTAAGCCCTTCACTTGATCCTAAGATCCAGGAAAGAGATCTGGACGCGCGATCTGGATCTCATGGCGGCCATGAGCATCAACGTCATCAGAGCGCCCCGGCAGGAAATCCTTTAGAAACGCTCCGCGGGGTTTAAGGTTTGGGATGTTGGGGCGGGGGTTCATGGAAGGGCCCGAGGTACTTCTTAAACACACAAAAAGCCTAAACCATACATAAACCCTAAACCCTAAACCCCCTAAACCCTAAACCCTAAACCCTACACCCTAAACCCTAAACGCCCTAAACCCCTAAACACCCTAAACCCCGACAAGGTCTACACCTTCGACTCAGACAACAACCACACGGCCTTCCTGGATGCCTGCCACGAAAGAGGCGCCCTTGGCTTTGCTTGGGCTGGTGGCTTTTTCTCCCCTGCACCCTAAACCCTGAACCCTAAACCCCGAACCGTAAACCCCGAACCCTAAACCCCGAACCCTAAACCCCGAACCCTAAACCCCGAACCCTAAACCCTAAACCCTAACCCCTAACCCCCAAGACTATTTGTGGTGAGGGGGGTGGATGGCCCCCCGAGCTGCGCAGTTTTTCCTTTTGGGCCCACGCAGCCTGCGAGGTTATAGGGCGCCACTGACACGGTTTAGGGTTTAGGGTTTAGGGTTTAGGGTTTAGGGTTTAGGGTTTAGGGTTTAGGGTTTAGGGTTTAGGGTCTGAGCCCGAGTTTGACATTTTTTTACTGTTCAACCCTACACCCGAAACCCCCACGAAAACAAACTTTAGACTCTTTAGACCCAAACCCTAAACCTGCACCCCAAACCCTGGCCTTAAACTATAAAGCCCAAACCCCAAAACACTTTCTCCCCGCAACAGGCGTGCTTGTAGCCGTGACCCTGGACTACCCAGAGGACCTCCTTGGCGGTGTTAATTCTCAGGGTATAGGGATGCTAAGCTGCCTACGAAAGGGTTTTGGGACGATGTTTGCGTAACTTTCATATTTAGACTATGTCTAGTTGATGTTGGCTTCACAAAATACAGATTTAGCATCAGCAACAGTAGAGACCACTCTATAATCGAAATCAGGACTCGCAAGCACGTTACACACCTGCGGAAGCCCCTCAACCCTGTATGAACCTTGATTAAAACCTGAACCTTGAGAGCACGACGTATCTGCAGGCGATCCCCTAAACCATGAATCCTAATTAAATCCTATATAAATCTCAAGGTAGACCCTACGCTTTAAAACCCAATCCTTCAAAGCACAGCATGTATGCGGAAACCGGCAGGACTTGGATTACAGCAGCACAGCCGCCAGAGCGGAGTGGAAGGACAAGGCTCTTGCTGGGTTGAGGGTTTAGGTGTTTGGGGTTCATGTGCTGTGTGCTTTCCTTCAACCCTAAACCGTTAACCCTAAACCCTCACCCCTTATAGCCTAAACCCTCCTGTCCAAACGCTGCATCGGTAGCAAGTCAAAGAGTGACCCTGCCAAGACTTGGGATGTCTCAATGTAGGACTCGGACTAGTCCTTAAATACTAAACCCTAAGCCCCAAACCCTAAACCCCAAACCCTGAACCCTAAGCAATAAGAGAGGGGGCACGCCAGGCATATAGTAGGCCTATTTAGTTTCGGGCTTGTTCCTGGACTACTCGCACATGGGTCGAGAGAGTTAGGGAGTTAGGGCTGCGATCCCCCACACTCACGTGCCAAAACCCCAGCCCAAGACCCTAACTGGCGCTACCTCATTTCCTCATTCCTTACTAAGAACCAGGACCCTAGACCTAAAACCCCACACCCCAAGCCTTAAACTTATGTAGTACATTGTACATAGTATACTTCACTACTAATAAGATTAGCTCAAGGAACCCACAAAATGAAGAATGATCGAGGACAATTGTATTATCCGTTCAGGGATCATAGCTTCTTGAAGTTCCGTAGTCAAATGCTAGATAGACTGTGGGCAGTTTTTGCATTTGTCTATACTGGCATGTCTTATAACCTTCTGGTACCATTAAAGCACCAATAATCTGGATGAACCCCTTTATTGGGAAAGGGAGCCATCTATATGCCCTAAATCAGCCACCGTCCTCAGGCCCTAAACGTGGTCGCGCGCTATAAGTCCCATCCAGCCATTCTGCTCTGGGGATTCGGCAACGAGAAGAACTTCCACGCCTCGTGGCGCGCAACTTCTGAGTAAGTCAACTTGTCATTATTGGGCTGCATGCTTCTCATCATTAAGTTTTGTTTTTCTTATTGGGTGATTGCAATTAGGGTATAGGGTTGAGGGTCGTCAAGCACTTTCTGAATCCTCCCTCGCCTGCGCCCCCCTGCCCCGCCCCCCCTCCCCACTGACCCCTTCCCCCCCCCCCCCCCCCCCCCCAAAACCCTCCTTTTCTTCTTTCCCACCGATGCTAGAGGAGTCAGCAGAGGCAACCAACCATAAACCCAAAACCCTAAGAGCTCCATGAGCCCAATGAACCTCATGGGGATCTCCGAAACCCTGTGGGGCTTTCCCTGCTTCGGTTTGGGGTTTGGGGTTTAGGGTTTGGGGTTTTGGGTTTAGGGTTTGGGGTTTGGGGTTTAGGGTTTAGGGTTTAGGGTTGGGGGATAAGTTCGGGGCCGTGGTTGAGCCCAAACATAACTATGTAGTTGCTCTTGGGAATCCGTTACGGTTTTCACATCAAGGCTAAAAACCGCAAACCCTAAACCCCAAACCCCAAACCCAAAACCCTAAACCCTAAACCCTAAACCCTATACCTTCAAGTCCCAAACTTCCACCAGGCTTCTACCGCCGAAGCCCGCGGCTGGCACATGGCCTACGTGGAGGAGACTGCGGAAGCCATCCACCAGGCCCGGCTTCTGCTCTTTTGTAGGGCTTAGGGTTTAGGGTTTAGGGTTTAGGGTTTAGGGACTAGGGACTAGGGTTTAGGGTTTATAGGGACTAGGGTTTAGGGTTTAGGGTTTAGGGTCTCGACGTGGACGTTGCACCCCGCTTGCTGTGTATACCCCTTTCCTCCTTCACAGTCGGGCCTATAAATTTACTCCCCTAAAAACGGTTCCACTGCGGATTACAATCGGGCCCTTGGAAGGCGTTTAGGGTGTAGGGTTTCGGGTTTAGGATTTAGGGTTTAGGGTCTAGGGTTTAGGTAGGGTTAAGGTGCGCCGCACTACAATCGGGCATCTGCTTCCAGAGGCCCGAACCAACTACCCTAAACCCTAAACCCTAAACCCTAAACTGCCCCAAACCCTAAATACCCTGCATTCACGTATGGGCTTCTGAACGTACAGGCGCAACGAGCTGTTGACCCTTGTGCCCACAACCGCCTGCACGCTATAGACCCAAAGCCCACTGCACTCAGCAACGCATTGAGACTCCCTAAGCCTGAACCCCTAAGCCCTAAACCCCAAGCCCTAAACCTCTAACCCTTAACCCTAGACCCTAGGTCTGAAAGCTACCATGAGAACCCAGACTTTTTCTTTCGGTTTTGTGTCAACATTTTGCACCCTTCGTAAGAGTACTCGGCAACTTGCCACAAGGAAACCTAAACCCCACAAAGCCTTAATCCCTAACACCCCAAACCCTGAACCTTCAACCCTAAACCCTAAACCCTAAACCTTAAACCCTAAACCCTAAACCTTAAACCCTAAACCCTAAACCCTAAACCCGACACCCTCCCTAAACCGAAATTCTCATTTTACCCAAACACCCCGAACCCAAGAAACCCTAAACCCTGAGCCGAGATCCGAACACCAAACCCTGAACCTCAACCCCAAACCGGACGCTCAGTTTGTTGGTTCAGGGTTTGGGTTTGGGGTTTAGGGTTTAGGGTTTAGGGCAGAAGCCCTCCAGACCCTAAACCCTAAACCCTAAACGAAACACCCTAAACTCGCCTCCTCCTGGTCGCAGGAAGAGGCGACGACGGGACACTGGCACCCTGTCTGCTCCCC